>JAPDHL010000029.1:142388-436999 GCA_032847665.1 Solanum chilense | reverse complement strand
AAAGCTATATAATATATAGGGTTACTTGGTAATGTACTTCCTCTTAAGTATGTTGGTGGTCAATTGTTGCATCTGTTTGTGGTCAGTTGTTGCAGAGGGAAGCAAGTCAGTTCTTTGACATATATTTGTACCTGTGAAAATGTCTAGCTAGGTTGGAATTCGAGAGACACATCAGGTATGGACTACTGCAAATGGCGTACACCATCTGTTACCTACCCTTTCCTGGGAAACTAGATCGAGTGTCCTTGTTATGAATACATGCTATGGTCATTTTTTTAACGACGGTTTTGTCCGGCCATCTTTCACTCACCTCGATTATTCCACTAGGTACCTGCTACCTCCCACCTGTACAGATGGGAAGAAATCACCTAGTGTTTTTTTACCTCCACTGAAATTTGAATTTGAGACCTCATGGTCTATGTTTCTCAGAACCTCCAAAAATGATGCTGCACCCATGTGCTACATGCTTTAGTCATATAACTAGAACCAATTCTTAGACCTGTAATATATTCTTGGATTTATCTGCAGAACATGTTTTCTTATTGCATTCTGGGTCAAATTTCTTTGGGTGAATTCTGCTTTTGTTAATGAGGGAATTTTATTTATTACCTGTCCTTGTACGTTCAAATACTTAATTACTCATACTTTTTTGAAACACATGTTACTCTTAAATGCAAAGATTTTTCTTTATAATTTATATCTGATACTATGGTCTTTACAGAAGCTAACATACTAATTAATAGAACAGAGGCATAAAATGATCATGTCTCTGTGATTGTGTTCTTATTTCCTCTCATCAGGTTTTAGGGTTCCATGTTCAAATATTTGTTTGATTCCTCTAGGATTGTGTGTTTTTAGAGCCTAATTTGGAGTGTTTTTCTCTACACAATTTGTGTTTTGATGATCTAATCTGAATGATATTTATGAACTTCTAATAGCAAACTGTGAGATTAAGTGGCATCAACTTTATTGCTAGGCATAATTCAAGTAGAAGAGCATGTATATGGTTGTGACCTTTGGCTGTATCACAATACTTAATTGGACTACTTTATGAGTGATTACCGACTACAACTTATTTTTAAGTGCATTTTCCAGAAGAAATCGACCTTGACTAATTCTCGATTAAGTAATTGTTGATTGTATATCCTGAAGATTGTTTCTCTATATGTATACAAAGTACACTTTGTACATGTATAGAAATGGTGTGTTGTTCTAATGCTGCCTGCACAAACTTTTACGGTGGCTCCTTCAGGAGTGTTAATGGCATTGGAAATGGGATGCTTACAGGAATTGCAGCTTCTTCTGCTCCTACACCATTTCATCTCACAGAAATATGGAATGGAAAACCAATGGATTACAAAAGAAGTCAAAAGCCCTTATGGTTATGGTGTCTGATAACCCTTCGCAATCAGTGGCGAATTTTCTGGGACAAAGTAGAGATCACAGTGGGTAATGAAAGAAATACTGAATTTCTGGAGGATCAATGGATTGGTGGTCCCAGTTTGTAGTCTGCTGCCCCTGTTCTATATATATTAAGTCCCCAAAAACATGTTAAGATAGATAAAGTCTGAAGTATAAAAGGTTGGGACTTAACTTTCGGAAGAGCTTTCAGTGACTGGGAATTTGGAAGTCTTACCTCAATGCGTCAGCTCATGAATACTTCTTGAGGAATTACCGAGAACATTTACCAACTTAAATGGAGGTTGGACAGGAAAGGAGAATTTTCAGTCTACTCTGTCTACTACAACATGAACCACACAAGTCATCAAAATGTGTCTTGGCCTTGAAGCTTATTTGGAAAGTCAAGGTTCTACCAAAGATATCATGTTTTGTTTGGTTGGTGACGAAGAAAGTATGCCGAACTCAAGATAAGTTACAAAAAAAAGGTCTTCAGACTTGTTCAAGATGTCTCTATTATGTGGACACAAAGGAAAAGTAATGAGCACCTTTTCCTTCATTGCAAGACAACTATAAATTTGTGGCCACATGTTCTTTAGTATATTGGTAAAAAATGGATCATGACCAAGTCTATGTTGGAGCTTCTGTGAAGCTGGAAGAATGTGAGGAGAAGCAGCACCGAAGAGAAGTGGTGGCAGGTAATTCGTGCTTGCATTTGGTGGACAGTTTGGAAAGAGAGGAGCTCAAGGCATTTTTAAGACACTAGTAATTCTATCTAGAAAATTAGGTTAAATTGCCAGTCTGTTCTTTTTTTCGGTGTAAACAAAATATGTGGGGCGAAATAGGAGAATTAGTAGATTTAATTGGCAATGTATAAGCTTGCATGTTTTTTGGATAGAAGATCCCTTTTCTTTTGAATGTTTGTTAAGTTTCAACAGCTTAGCATCTCCTTGGAAGCTGAGTTTTGGTTATTTACACCAAGTTCTTTTAAGTTGTATAATCATTAATGTAGGTGACATGCGCAAAGCGTGTACGGTACAGACTAGTATCATGAAAAATGGTTACAAAATTTTGACTTCTTTGTATTGGCAATAGGTCTGAAAAAAAAAATATCTAGAAGTGTCAGATTTTGATAGAGCTGAAAGAGCACTACCTTCTTATTTCTTTTGTTTATTTTTCACATCTGCATAATTCCAGCCATCCGGTTGTTTACATTTTGCTTATTGTTTGAGCTGCTGTGTCTCAGGTCACAATTGCTCGAGTATACAACTGGGATGTGCATCAACGTAAGTTTCGACAAGCTGCCAGTCCAATAGAGTCATGATAAAAATCTATGTATGTGGTACTCACTTTTGCTGCAAAGAGTACGAGTTAGATCTTTGTTCATCGTTTTAGGTTTGCTTGTTTTGCACTCTCCTCTATAGCAGAATCCTGGTTTATTATTCAGACCATCAGTTCTTGGGCTTGTAGCAATTTTGTAAGAAAGTAAATATTTATTGGTGAGTCTGTATTTACTAGATGGTTAGGAGCAAAAGTATAATAATACAATCTGTCTTAAAAAAAAGAAAGTAAATGATACAATTGGTAGCAAAGATTGATAAATTGTGGTATCACCATGTTATATTGTTTCTATAGGGGGCTTGTCTCTGGTCATTGTACTCCAAAGAGATGAATGAATAGCTCCAGTTTGTCTGACTTTAGTATCTCAGTTAAATGTTCACCATATGTAATATCTACTTGAAGTTATAATTCATTTGGGGATTATCCATAGTTAAACAAGCTTCATACATAACAATCCTACCAACGGGGGGCGAATTTATAGAGAAGGCTATGTGTCACGTGAACCCATGGTCTCTCCGTAAAATTCGTTGGTTAATGTATATAGTTTTTTAAATTGGTATAATATTAACTATTGACACTCATGCAGTCATGCTTGAAGAAGGTTGAATAGTGTTTGGTTGAAGGTTGAGTTATAGCAAGAGCAATAGGGAACAATTCTCACTTATTCATTCTCCACCTCTTTTATTAGTGCACCCATGTAGTAAAAATCCTTAATCCGCCTCTGTCTACCAAAGGATATGTTCATAAAATTTTCAATGTCGTTGACCTTTTGAGTTTCTACCAAAAGATTGTAACAAATTCTACTGTAAGCACCAAGAGTTAGGTGGAATGACAAAGGTTTTTGTTCCCAAAATTAGCGATCTCGAATTTGACTCACATTATTTTGGCCCAAATGGGTTTTGGACATCTGGTAAATCGAAGGGACAATCGATAAGATGGTAAATGAACATTATAGTTTCCCCTTCCAGTTCTGCCAAGGACAAAGATAGGGGTGGAAATTATGTGGGTTGGGTGAAATTTGGACCGTTGTCAGGGAAATAAATGGGTCAAGACCTTATCCAACCCAAATTTACTTGGGTCAAAATGGGTATGGGCCAACATCCAACCTCACTCAAACCATTTTTTATCAAGTTTAATTGTTTTATTTGATATTTCCAAATGTTTTAGTACCTAATAAAATTTTCTTTATTATGGCTACATATAACATATCGAATAAAATAAGAAAGGTTTTTAAAAATATTCTGACAATGTTTCTCACAAGTCAATTTTGGGTTATATATGGGTTGAAATGAACTGAGCTAATAATCGGTCCAAACTTGAACTGTTTAGGCGAATTGAGATTAATTTTGCTGACCCATAAAGGAGCTTATTTCCCAGTCATAAAAGTTCTCCTCAAGGCTCAAACCTATGCGTCCCATGTCAGAAGGAGATAGGGGTGGGAGTCGAGATGGCAATAGAGGGGAGTAGGGCAATACCTAAACAGAGTAGGGCAGGGGAACATACTTGAAGAAAAAAATCGAAATACATGTCTTCTGTTTCCCTTATTTCCAATATCCCCTTCTATTTCTAAAACCTCTAAAATCTTTTATTTCTTTAATGTATCCGAGCTACATATTAATGTAATGGAGCTACATATTATGTATTCGGTTTATTTTATAATGTATCTGAATTGCATATTATGTATCCAAACTAGTTTTTAATGTATCAGAACTACATATTGTTAACTCATTATATTTTGACTAAATGACACCCTACAGGAAATACATAACGATGGCTGACTATCATCCCGAAATTCTATTGACAAGAATTAAAGAAGGAAAGAAGATATTCCTAAATATCTATGATGGATTGAAGATCAGAATTGAGAGATCAAGCAAAGATTCAAGGAAGACATCTCCAGCAAATCGGTCAACAAAGGAAAGAAGATATTCCTAAATATCTCGGAAGGATTGAAGATCAGAATTGAGAAATCAAGCCAAGATTCAAGGAAGGCATTCCTACCAAGTTGCCCAACAAAGGAAAGAATCGATTCAATCATGCACATATCTAATATGGACATGATTCATCAAATCAATTCCAAAATCAAGAAAGCAATCAAACGGTCCTTCATTGATAAATCCCTTGGGTTTCCGAAACAAAGCAATATCCTCAAAATATCTATATAAATCATTCTCAGCCCTAGATGTGAAGTACACAATTTCACTTGAATTTATTTGTAACGTTCTTTCATCTTTGATAAAGCTTTGTACACGTGAGTGCACAATTGTAAAAAAAAAAAAAAAAATAGAAGGAAAGATTTTGAGAGTAGGTTATACAAGTAGAGGCAGTGTCAAGTTTAGAACATCTGATTTGCATATCAGACATGATCAAAATTATACTCATTCTGTAACCCAAGTTCATCAAGCTCTGAAGGAAACCCTTGAAATCCAAGGGAAATGGACTAGGCACCACATTGGTGATCCAGACCAGTATAAATTTTTCAGTATTCATTTACTTACAGTTAATTACTTTGTATTATACTGTTAAACTAACTAGCAGGAAAGTCGACTAACTCTTACAGGTAGTTGACTGAGAGAATTTTAATACACCCCCTCTTGAATATTATATATTATATATTCGAGCTACATATAATGTATCTGGTTTATGATATAATGCATTCGAGATACTTTTTAGTATATTCGAGTTACATATTAATGTATTTGGTTTATGTTACTTTTTAAGCGATTAGTATAATTACAAACTAAAAAGGGATCGATTGTAAATTCATATTAAAATTATGTGATTCCTAAAATATATCCATACTTAAATAGGGCAGGGCAGGCAGGTAACAGGTCAAATATTTTCAACAGCAAATCATAAAAATAAAGAAAATAGTTTTCTTCAACTTTAGAAGCCAATCTGTTGTCTGTACACTCATACGTTAGCTTCCTGCAAATATGTATAGAAATGAATCATAAAATACTATCTCTTCAAATACAATAATTAAATGTATAATGTGACCATACATTTTTAAAACATAAATTTTTATTGGTTATATTAGGTACACAAATAAAAAAAATCATAAGTAGATTTTTTATTTTCTTAGTAAAATAAAATAATATTAACTTTTTTTTGGGAATGAGTGGGTGGATGGGGGCAGGGGGAGCAGGTGGTGGAGTGGGACAATGGTGTAAGGAAAATAATTTAATTTTTTTTTGGATAGTAATAATTTAATCTTTAATTTTTAATTGATATTAATAGCTTATTATTTCATTTTTGTTTATGTGAAATATTTTATCCATATGGAATGTCGTGTCAAAGTTTTGTCAAATAAAAGAGAGAGTATTACACACTATTGAGGTATGTTTCTCAAACTTAATAAGTAATGGTATACGTATGTGAAGAAACCTTACCCCTAGAATAAGAACCAGGTTCTTGTAATTTTGTCGTAACACAATAAAACAAAGATTTATCGTGAAAACCTTCCTATCTCAAGGAAGGGAAAAACCACACCGAAGTTTTCTATTAATTCAAGATTTACAACTCAGTTAATCAATGAATCTAACTCTAAACTTCTACCCTTTTCGATTAACTATAATCGGAAACTCTCCACTCAACAAGAAGTCAAACTCGCTTCTTGTTTACAAAAGCTCTCAACTCTTGTTAACTCTAACCACCCAAGAAGTCAAACCCACTTCTTGTTACAATTCTCTCAAGACTCAACTTCCAAGAAGTCAAACCCACTTCTTGTTACAATTCTCTCAAGACTCAACTCCCAAGAAGTCAAACCCACTTCTTGTTACAAATCAAGGAATTATTACAACTCAATAATAAACCTAGAACACATCAACAAAGACTAATAACCCTAGACTTTAATTGATCAAACTTTAATATCCAATATTTCTGAGTGAAACAGGTTTCGTGAACCTGGTCCTTATTTTGCTGTGATGAAGGTGAACCTGATCCTTGCGTTTCTGTGATGAAGGCCTGCGTTTTTTCTCCAGAAAATACTGCTCTCAAGAATATATATTTTGTGAATATGCAATAGCAATTGTTCTGGCTTTGCTGATAAATTCTCTCAATTTTCGTTTATGCAAAGATACTTTTTTCCTTCAACTTCTTGATCCTTTTATAGATTTGATTTGCCTTCAACTTCTACAAGGAAATGAATTACAAATCCTTTTCCTTCTTGAACTTGTCTATATTTACTTCTTTCCTTATTTGACTTGAATTATAATTTCTTTATTGCTTTCCTTCTTTGACTTGAATTGCTACTTTTTATTTCTTTCCTTCTTTGACTTGAATTGCTACTTTTTATTTCTTTCCTTCTTTGACTTGAATTGCTACTTTTTTATTTCATTACAATTCTTTGTCATCCATCAAAACTACAAACTTCATGTTTTCTCATTACTCAACAGTATGAAATTCACATTCCCTAGTTCAGATATGAAACTAAAAAGAAAAGTAATTAAGGTGTATTTTTGATGCTTATATAAAAAAGCAAATACAAAATTTACTATTTAAGGGGTAGCGGATGTACATATGAGGTGCCTTGAAAAAAGTAGCCGGTGACACATGGTTTTTTTTGTTCCACCCGATCTCCTAAGTCCGCATTTAAGTTTCGAATAAATTCAGACGAGCATTTGGGGTCTCGATTCTTGCTAAGTGTGGTTGTCTGGCGGTTTTTCTTAGCTAAAAATGTGGCAAGTGCAGCTTTTATTATTATTTGATTCCTGCTGAATATTCTCTGGCAGTTTGGAGTCTCAAATTGACCAAAGTCATCTTCATTTTAAAAAAAAAATTTGGTACATCGATGAATAACATAATATGCAAAAGTATTATTTATAGTTTGACTATATATGCTCAGCATGTTTCATCTCTATTTAAATTGATGACAAAATCAGAGTCCACATCCGAGCTCGTGCGCTGGTTCCTTTCATAAGTCGGTATGTCATTCTCGATCGACTCTCGAAACTCAGGACTAATGCCAAGCAATGCTTTAGCATGGTCATTCAGCAGATATCGCCTGTTCATCTCTCCAATCTCCAAGGCTTTAGCATGGTCATTCAGCAGATATCGCCTGTTTATCTCTCCAATCTCCAAGTCAGTAGATGGCCGACTGCCAATTCTGTGTCGGAGCATCTCCAGGCCATACATTATGGCCATGGTTAAATCATCTCGCATATTACACTCAAGAGTGATGAGGATTGGGCGTAAATCAGTGTCAGAACCCTATGTCCGCGTAATATCTACTGTTGCTGGGTACAATGGTGCCATGTAGTCCAGATGCTCCTCCGGGACCCCTGCAATATGACATATTTTTGTAATGAGTCCACCAAATGCATGCCTGTGGCCCTTGTGGACTTGCGCCTTTCGCATCGTCAATTTAATGATAGCCCCTTGAGCTCCGTGTCGGTCATCAATGCATATACCAGACACAACCGATCACGAGTGATGTCAGTGTAATGTAATCCTGGGATTAGGAAGTTCATCACTAGATTCAACCAGACTAGCGTCTCCTGGAGCATGTGAGCCTATGGAAGAGATTTGCGATATCTCTTACCGCTGTACTTAGTCCACTGAGCCATGGACTGGAGACCACAAATTAGATGCCGAATGGCCTGGTATGGTGAGCTTATATTCATCCTCGTCAGCACCTTTGGATCGGTGTCTTCAGCAGTGCCAAAGACATCATCAATGCTCGTGGGTGTGATAGACACATTCACCCGCGGACAGTCACAAAGTGGGATCGAGCATCTCGTACACAGTTGGCGTAAAATTCCCGGACCATGTGCAGATTGCACTCGTCTGGGTCAGCAAAAGCAAAATCCATCCTCAATTCTCTCTTCGACCTTAGAATCTGCAGCAACTCACGGGCTAGGCTATCCCGATCGATGCAGACATCAGAGAAGTAAGAAGCTTCAATATGCTTCTTGGACCATGTATTTCCTTCTCTAGTAATTTCCTTGTCTCCGTAACCGCCTCGTTTGGGCTTTATAAGCAGCAGGTGCTAGTGGCACGTTCCGCTCCTTGGCCGCTTCTTTTGAGATCGCTAGGCCACTGCTTTCCCCGGACGTTGTGAAGTAGACATGGTGACCTACAAGATGTATCATGTTTCAGCCCCAAACACTACCTAAACATTATCTATTTATCCCAAGTACAACCCAAAACACCAACTATACTCAACCGAATCAAACCAACAACTACCAATATGTGTTCCTATCCAAGAATTCAAAACACAACTGCATATACAATGAGCACAACCTGCACAACAGTAAAATATTTCCCTACATCCGCACAATGCAATTCATAGAAACAAATTTAACCCTTGTCTACCCACAAACTGCCCTAAATCAATTTCACTTTAATCCGTATAAAAAGATCAGTATGTTCTACTCAAGTCTTTGAATACACATACCATTTACATGAAGGACATGATATCCCACAAACAAATTTCTTTCCCACAATAACTGATACACCACCTTAATCGATTTCAACTTCACCCACGCCCAAAATTCAGAGAACAAAGCTAGAGAACATACCTGGGTGACGCAGAATTTACGAAGAAACAAAGAATCAAATAGTGAACTTGCTATGCGACACGTGTAAGGGATGGGGGAATCGTTGGGGTAAAGGGAGGGGAGAAAATCGGGTAGAAAATTGGGAGAGAATGGGGTAAAATTGGGGAATATCGGGGTTAAAAAGATGGAAGGGCCGGGTTTTTTAACTTGTAAAAAGGGTCAAATTCGTTTTATTTAATGAAAATGTTAAGAATACTAACCTGGGAGCGCGACGCGGGACTAATACGAGGCTCTCTGGAAATTTAATTCCAGGCGAGACAAGATTTAGACTCGAGAGCGCGACGCGGGGTCAACGTTGGGTTGCCTTTCTCCTTGAGGTTCAATGGTTCCTAGTATAACTCGAATTTGGAGACCCCCCCCCCCACTCGCGACGCGCGCTTGACACGAGCTCCTCTGCCTCAGTTCAAATTTGGCAAGGCAAAATCTTACCCTGCCTCCGTGATGCGCGCCTTCCACGAGGCGTTTTTTCAAATTTTGATTTACTTTTTTAATTTTTAATGGTATGCCTGCGCGATGCGGAGCCAACACGCTTTGTCCTTAGGCATAATTCCTACTTCTTGCACATTTAACAACCGCCATGTTAGTTGAATTACGATGGGCTGCCTCCCATCCAACGTCTTAATTTCAGTCATGGTACGACTCATATTTTTGTATTTTTTCTACATTTATTAACTATTTTTTATTTTTGAACTAAAATAAACAAAAACAAAAACATATAAATTCTAACTATTACAATGGTTCATAAGTGTCCTCCCCTGTAGTACCTGACTTAACGTCACGGCACGACCCGTCTCATGACTCACTCATTATCCAATGTGAGCGCTTCAAGCTCACGATCCACATTCTTTTCGGAGTAGTGCTTGACCCGTTGACCATTTAAAAGGAAAGTAGAGATCTTATCCTTGTTTCGTAACTCTACATCACCATGTTGGGTCATCCTCACTATCTCAAACGGACCACTCCACTTAGACCGAAGTTTTCCTGGAAACAACTTCAGTCTAGAATTGAAATGTACCACTAATTAACCAGGGTCAAAGGTGCGTGACACGATATGCTTGTCATGTCACCACTTGGTAATCTCTTTATATAACTTTGCATTTTCTTAGGCGTGAAGCCTAAACTCTTGTAGCTCATGCAACAGTGTAATCCTCTTCCTACCCGTTAACTCAACATCCAGATTCATCTTCTTGATAGCCCAATATGCCTTGTGCTCTAACTCAGTTAGTAAGTGACAAGCTTTACCAAACACCATTCGATACAGATTAGTCCCTATCAGTGTCTTGTACGTAGTCTGATATGCCCATAAGGCATCATCTAACTTGTTAGCACAATCCTTTCTTTGGGCATTCACAGTCTTATGAAGGATCTGGTTGACCTCTCTATTCGACACTTCTACTTGGCCACTGGTTTGGGGATGATATGTTATAGACACCTTGTGTCTCATGCCATACTTAGCTAACAGATTGTGCACAATATTATTATTAAAGTGCGTACCACTTTCACTTATCATAGCCCTAGGCATTCTGAACCTGGTGAACATGTGTTTTTGGATGAACTTGACAATTACCTTGTTTGTAATGCAACAACTTCCACCCACATAGACGATATTATCCTTTTTTTTTTAATTTTATTTGTCCAATATTAATATATCTATTTCTTATATTTATTACTTTTATCATATCGAGAAAGGTAATTATTTTTTCATTTCATAATTAATATTAATTGAGGTGAGAAAGAAAGGCATAAAACGAATTCAACGAATGCGATTTATTAGTAAATTTCAGTGTCTTGATTTTTTATTGATGACATTACATTATTATCCCTCCTATTAAGAAAGGCATAAAACACATTCAACGAATGCAATTTATGAGTAAGTTTCAATATCTTGAATGATATAGATGAAATTACGGTATTACCCCTTCTTTTAAGAGATGCATAAAACGCATTCAACGGATGCGATTTATGTGTAAGTTTCAATCTTTTAACATTTATTGTGGAAATTACGATATTAACCATTTCGTTTAATTTTGTTTTCCAATATTTTTTGAATATATTTATTTCTTTTATTTATTACTTTCATCATATCAAGAAAGATGATTAGTTTTCTTTTGATAGTCAACATTAATCGAGTTGAGAAATAAAGACATAAACGTATTAAACGGATGCGATTTATGAGTAAGTTTCAGTGTCTTGTTTTTTTATTGATGAAATTACATTATTGCCCCTTCTGTTAAGAAAAAATAAAACACATTCAAGAAATGCGATTTATTTGTAAGTTTCAATCTTTTTCCATTCATTGTTGAAATAACGATATTACCCTTTCTGTTTAATTTTATTTGTCTAATATTTTTTGTATATATTTATTTCTCTTATTTATTACTTTTATCAGTTTAAATTATGTCATTAATGTTTATGTGACTATAAATGTATCTCATTGTAAAGTATATATATAATGTTTTAATTTATATAAGTTAGTTTGATTTGATACTGAATTTAAGAATAATTTTTTTTTGAAATGTATGATATGTATTGCATTAATAATGTTTATGCGGTTATAAATTATCTAGATATAGAATTGTGTTTGTTATAATGTGAATGAAAAAGAAAGTGAGTTGTCAATTTGAAGAGTAATAAATATTTAGTCTTTTCTTTTCGGTCATTTATGATAGGTATGATCTTTTCCTTCAATTTCTTGATTCCTTCCTCATTTCTTATTTCTTGTTTTCCTTCCTTCACCCCTTCTTTCTTCTCCTGATTCTTTCATGTTCAAAGTTTCTTTAAAGCTTGATTTTGACATTGGGCGTGCTGCAAGCTCGAATTCTTTCGAGTGAATTATATATTTAAAGACTTGAAATATTGAGGATTCCATGTCTATTCTTTTTGACTGATTAGAGATGATTTTGAGTTGGTCGAGATTTAAAGATTTCATTAGCCATTAAATTTTATATACATTAGATATACAATATATCCTATTATTTCAATATCAACAATCAGATATACATGCGATCATTTTTATTGATTTTGTTTTCATGTACATATTGGTAAGAAACCCTTATTTAAGCTTCGACTTCGAAAGCTCAAGAGTATTTCAATTATGTTTACTTCAAAAATATTTAACTTCTTAAAAGTGAAATTCATAATTACATATCGATGGAACAATAAACAATTACGTCCTTGAATTATTATTTTTTTTGGGAAAATGATTGTAAGATTTCATCTGTTTTTTCTAAAAAATAATTATTTTGGAATCATTTGATCGGAAGCTTGACAATTCAAAAATGTCTATTAATCCGTGTTATTCTCTGCTATTTTAGATTGGTTTCTAGTATTATTGTACTCTATTTGCACATTATTCTCACAAATTTTAAGTAGCAACTAAATTTTTAGTTTTATATAAAGAAAACTGAAAGCTTATTGTTAAATGAACTTATAATCTTAAATCTCATGAAAATTATATATTTATAAAAATAATTAATTTTATTTATACATATAAAAAAAGTGTTATATCTTAATTAAATTATCATGTATATATATTTTTAGCGTAAAATTATTAATAAAGAAAATACTAAAAAATAATGTTCATGGTTCTTTCATCATTATAATTCTTTGAACGTTCTATATAAATAAAAAATTCTGAAAACATTCAGTTATTTATTATCGAAAGATGAAGATTTCTTCAAAGAAATCTAATACGCTCATTTCACTACAAGAATGTATTAAAAGGCCTAGATACCTTACAATATAACTTCACAAATTTGTGAGAATCGTAAAAAAATCAATGTTATCAACAAATGTATATGATTACATATGTGATAGTTTTTCCACGTGTGTTGCATGTGTTCCATGCAAATAGTATGTACAATATAAATTATATTAAAAGTAAAGTGTAATGAGTAATATAAAGTTTAATGTGGAAAAAATACAATCTAAAATTAATGTACAATTAATTGTTGAATGACAAGTGATTAGATATTTTCTAGATCTGCAAATTTGAACAATTTACTCACACTTTCTTATAAATAATATTTTCTATTTATGTTACACTTCAATGGTCAGATTAGTCTATACGTATGATTGAGCAAATAAACAACTGTAGTTAACAATACATATTATTAAGTGTAGATCGAACTACTACTTATTATGTGAACCAATAATCCAAGTAACTAAATGAAAAAGATTATAACAATAAGTTAAGTCTAATGAAAAAATTCTACTTCACCAATTCAAGAAGGGTCATAAGAAGGTTAAGTCTAGACAAGCGAGAAGAAAGAGAAAAAAATAATATATTTGATCAATCATGATGATATCATGAAAAAAGTTACCTAGGTTAATTATGGACCTTCCAATGACAAGCTCATCATAAGAAGGCAATATGGTCAATCTCCGAGGATTCTTATCGATAGCGAGTTATAAAGGCTTTGTAACTATAAATGAATAAGAAAAAAAAAAACAAAGAAAGAAACTAACAAAAAATTGAGTTAATGTAATATGAAATTTTTGAACTTTGAAGGAAAGAATAAACTCTACTAATTATGGTATGTGGTTTATAATAATCTAAAGTAATTACAATTCATTCATGTTAGCCATATTCCTGAACTCTACATTTCCTGGAATTCACAATTCACTACTCGTAACTCATTTATTGCATAGAAAAGCATATGATTATGTATGCATGAATTTTTGACACGTACATTGTTTAAGTGTCCCATGCAAATAGTATATACGATACGAATTCTACATTAATTGATGATGAATAAATGATTAGGTATTATCTATACCTACAAAGTTAAAAACTAACACATACTTCCTTATAAATGATATTCTTGATTTATGTTCCACTTTAATGATCATGTTACTCTATTATGACCAAACACTATTACTTTTTTTTTTGGTGATTTAATTTTTAAAAATGCACTATTTTAACCAAGATTATGTTTGATTTAAGCATAGTGTGTAGAACTCTTATTTATTTTGTGACTCAATAATCCAAGTAACTAAATTAAAATGATTGTAACACTAAATTAACTCTAGATAGTAAATATTGAATGTGATACCTATACTAAATAATAAGCATTACAGCCAAATAAAAGATTAACTTGTGTGCTCTCCATTCACAACTGATATATACATGTAAAAGATTTTGCTAAAAGTATTGAGTGCAAATATTATATGATTGACTCTAATTTTCTCGTAAAATACTTATATTATTTTCTTACGAGGTTATAGAAAAACCCTTGATAATTAGCGCTTCACCCTAAATGGGATTTACGCGATGCGAATCCAAATTAGTTAGACTCTAATGTAGATATCGTTTAAGAAATCAAAAATTTCCAAAGGATGACATACCTAGCTAATCAAACTGAGGGTTTTTGCTGCATATACTTAATATAATGAAGATATTAGCAATGAGCTTATTGGTAATTACTTAGATTTTTACCAACAAGAATTAACATTATTTCCATAAATTAACTAAAATAGTAATAGCTAATCATGATATTGTAAGATATTAAGTAGTTACTATCTATTCAAACTATGAGAAGTTAATTTTTTATACCATTAAAATCATAATATAAATAGACATGAAGCAATATTTTTGCAGTTACAAGAACATCTTTGGGTTATGAGAACTCCTAATCTTATGTGCATTCTTCATGTGAGTCTGCATCAAAGTACCTGAAATCAGAAGGAAAGGAATAAGTAAAAGATATAAATTTTACAAAAAATAAGATATTTTTTGTCTAAAAATGCGGCATTTGTGATGTTTTTATTCAGTATAAACAGTTCAGTTTCAATATAGTAGTGTTAATGAAATTTATAGCAGTAATTACTTGGTTAAGTTTTGATGAAAGGGCAGCTCAGTGCATTGGATTGTACGTAAGAGTCTATTGTACGCAATCTTACATTGGATGTTGTCAAGGAAAAGGGAGTACTGGAGGAGATCGAGGGTGGTTGGAAGAATCAAAGTCGCGACAAAAAATTTGAAGGGAAGTGATACAATTGCAAGAAGAAGGGACATATGGCCAAAGATTGTCATTTCCCACTTAGGAGGTCAACAAGAACCAGAAAGAAAAATTCCAAGTACGTCAATGCTGCCATAACAGAAGAACTAAATGAAAGAGAACCAGACTTCCACGGAAGCATATCAAAATCTGAAGTTTAAAGCTACGGAGGAGGAAAGTGCTGTCCTCCTGAATTCGCTTAAGGAACACGTATTGACTGTTTGTTCCTCTTTATTTGAAGTTTTAATAATGAATAATTTTGAGCAACTCCGTATATTATTTGTAAACCTTCAAATATCACAACGATTACAATCACATTGAAACCTAAGAAATTATAAACTCTAATTCCTTTCTATTCAAGACACAAAACCCCCTAGTTTTGTATCTTCTAACGTTCTTCAAGTTCTTCAACTTGTCGAACAAATGCCTACTCTCACAACTCTTGATTGTTAACAAAAACTTCTTTTCAACAACCTTACTAACTTTTCTCTCAATCTCATAACACTCCCCAAATCAAGAAACAATACTCTTTTAACTTCTTTGAACGTGTTTTGATATTCTTCCTATGTGAGTCTGCAAATCTTTTTGATGAAAATATCCCTCTACTTATAGATCAAAATCTCATCAAGTCCTTACCTGATTCAACTTTGTTTTTGCTGCTACAAAACCTTGTTGAACTCAAATTGGATTTCTTATTTGTCTTTGCCGCAATATTTAACAGATCACGCTATTTTTTCCATAACCAACTAGGAAGTAGATTTCCTAAATTAAGTCGGCTTTCTAAAAACTTCAAACGCTAACTTAATTATGAAATCCTTCTTCCAGTAGTCTTTGGTAAACTCGAATCACGTTTGCACATCTTGCTCCATTATGCACCTTTTGTCAGTCTTCAAAATCTCCATGTTCATGTATCGAACAAATTCACCTTTTTGATGATGACAAATTTTGCATAGTACGCATAGTACTACAAAATATGTATGCGCACACATACACCATTGCCCCTTTTGACATCATAAAAACCTGAATGATAGAATAGAACACAAGCAACACACTCATTAACACCATCATAAAAGAAAATAACACTTAGTTAGCTATGACAATGTTCATAGTTTAACCAGGCAGGAAAGACAAGCAAAGTCAAACATCCACAAAACAAAACATGGTCATCAATTAGTTAAGTACATCACTGAAGCTAAAAAGGAAATATTTTAGGTTGATTTGGAAGAAGGACCAGCCAAGGAATTTTGATGTGTTTGCAGCATCTCAACAATATTCTTCAAGTGTGCAGAATTAGTTATGTGTGCAGCCCCCAAGGACGTTTTAATCTGTAACAGCTACTTCAGCCTTTCATTTTCAGCAATCAGCTCAGTCTCTTTAGCCCTAAACGACAAATGCATTTCTTCAATAGCTGCAGCATGTGATACGTACAAAGCTTCTATTTCGCTCTCCCTATCAGCTAACTCAGACCTGACTCTTTGCAAAGACCCATTTGCACCCCTTTTTTAGTGCAGGAACAGCGCTTGATGTATCTCTCAAAACATCCGCCATAGTTTGCTCTTGCCAAGTTTTGAGTGGAACATCCAACTTCTCAAACAACTCGCCCAACCAAAACCCATACCCTAGACCATGTAGCTTTGCATCTTCTACACATATGTAAAGTATGTGACACATCATTAGCTGAGGTAAGCTAATAGGCTTCCTAGAGAGCAACAATTCCATGAGAGTAAGATCTGCATAGTTAGCTTCAGTCCTTTTCTCCTTTCTAGGCAGAATTATTTTGTGGACCACGTCAAACAAAAGCTTGTGCAAAGGCTGCATAGCACTCTTATGAACATGACAGTGAGACTCAAGAGTAGGATCATTTGAAAACTTGCGGGGAATCTCAAGAGCACTAGGTAAACCATCCAATGGTGGCCAGTCTCTTTTTACAAAGTGACACCAACCATGATTAGGTATGCCTAGTAACTGAGAAATAATATCCGCTGTTAGAACTATATCTTTCCCGTTTACAACACATTGAGTTAATTGTTCTAGAAGCATTAGTATAAAATTGTCTTGTTTCTTGTCTACACATTTTCTTTCTTGTTGTTCCTTGAAGAAAATAGTCAGACCAACCCTGTACTTGCAGTAGTTGCACTAGTTCTTGCATCTCATTACCACCAAATCCAGTGATTGCACAACCCCTCAAAACCCTCCTTTTTGCAAAATTAATAATTCTGCTTGTGCATGCATCAAGAAGCTTAGTATTTCCTCCTGAATTAGTATTTCACCTTAAATCAAATATTTCTCTTTTCTTTCTAGGCTTTCCCCCTAAATTTGATAATTCCCTTTTCTTCTTAGGCTTTTGTACTCCTACAAGTTTAGATGATCCTGATCGATTCCCACCTTCCGCAATATCAATATTTTCATCACCCAAACCCCTGTATTCAAAAACTCCCCTATTTTTCTTGGTTTTACTCTGTTTCTTGTGAGTAGATACTACCCTTTTTCGTTTACCCTTCCGAGTTCTCTCAGAGTCAGATGATCCATCAAGAATAATAGGATTAATAGGAGGCAAGAAGTTACCTTTTACAGAGTGAGGAGTTTTAGCGACCAAGCGTTCAAGCCCTTTATCAAGAATCTTCTGAGTGGAGTGAGTAACACGTACAGGCACTGCAACAAAAGGTTGTTCCTTTTCCGGAGATTCATCCATACCAACTGGTTTGCCAGTTACTTTCTTAAGTCGTGACCGTAGGCTTTTGCGAATTAACTTGACAATGGGAGTATCATCGTCGTCCTGAGTAGAGGACGTATCAGCTTAGCCTTTTTCTTTAACACCAATTTCATGATTTGATCCATCCCCATTGCATGTACCCTCTTTTTCACCAGATTTCTTCTTCAGTATAGGCTTGAAATTCCCCCTAGTGATGGCGATTTCATCGATTGGATAACCTATTGGAATTCTACCCTCCTGAATTCTTCAAAGGAACACGTACTAACAACTAGTTTGTGATTACTTGAAAAACTTTAACAGTAATTAATTGGAACAACACTTTGTATTATTTGTAAATTTCAAGTAATACAAAGTTTACAACACTTTAGCTCTCAAGGAATTATAAACTCTAATCCCTTCTACTCAAAGACAAAAACTACTCCCTAATTTTCTATCTTCTCAATGCTTTTCAAGTACTAAAACTTGTCAAGCAAATCTATTACCTAGATTGTAAACAAGACTCTTGAATACAATCTTTACAACTTTATCACTCACCTCGCAGCACTCAAAAGATTTTAACAAAACTCTCTCAACCCTCTTGATCGTGTTTTGAAGCTCTCTCTTTATAAGTGCGCAAGTTTTTCTGATCAAAATAGCTCTCTATTTATAGACCAGAAATTCTGCCAATCCTTGTACAAATCAACTTTGTATTTGTCTTCTACAAATCCTTGTTGACTTCTACTAACTCTTTTTCTCGAAACCTTATTGTACTCAAATTTGTTTTTAATAGTTTTCCTTAACCAAGTAAACTACTATAAACAAAAACGTACATATAAGTTTCCATATATAACACGTACGCCGCCACTTGCATACCTGCTGCAATATTTCACTGGAACATGTTGCACTACCTGTTCAATTCAATTTTGCCATATTCAAAATCTCAAGATTAACAAATTCCCCCTTTTTGACTATGGCAAATAATCAGCTTGCATTTGAATAGGTACACGATACATCAATCAACATATAGAGCACACTTTAATATCATCCTACAAATCTTGCAGGCTGCTTCCCCCTTTTGCCATTAGCCAAAAATATTGAAAACTAAAGTATATATGCATACTAGAATAGAGCATCAGACAAAATCAGTAGTAACATCAAGAGTTAGACATCAAACCAAAATACATACAAAAATAGTAATGTCTACTTCAGTCTTTAACTAGTCAAAACCAAAAATTATAAGATAATGCATATATGGGGATTGATTAAACAGAGGGTGCCATAGATGTAGAAGAGTTTGAATATCCCTTGGTTAGCAACCCCATGATACTTTGTAGATGCCCAGAATTCACTGCTCGTTCTTGATGTAACGCAGCCTGAGTTTGAGTGAGTTCTTCCTTAATCCTGCAGTTCTCAGCAATCAATTCCTCACGTTCCAACTTATGAGCAATCTGAACCTGTTCCATCTCTACTGAATGAGCCCTTTTTAGTGCTTCCATCTCCTTTTCTACAGCAGTAAGAGAAGCCCTCAACCGTTGAGTTTTCACATCAACCCTTTTAGGCGTACCAGGCATGTTCATGTAGTCCACCTTCCCCATGACATCACAAATGGTTTGAATCTGCCAGTTCTTTACAGGCACACCAAAATGTTCAAATACTTGACCTAACCAAAATCCATAAGCCAAACCCCTTTTCTTTTTATCAAGCTTGGACAAACTATGTATATGACTCATTATTAGGATCGGCAAGTTTATTTGAGTCCTAGACAATAGTAAGTCCATAAGAGTAAGATCCAAGTAACATGCTTCAGTCCTTTTTTGCTTTCTTGGCAGAAGAATTTTGTGAACTACATTAAACAACATCTGATGTAAAGGTATCATACATCCCTTGTCAACACTAGAATATACAGATAGAGTTGGATCATTTGAGAATCGCCTACATATGTCAAGTTGAGAGGTGTTTCCTTCTAAAGGAGGCCAATCCTTCTTAACATAGTGACCCCATCCCCTATTAGGTATCCTTAGTATTGAAGATAGAGTCTCAGCAGTAAGTGTTAAAGTAATACCACAGACTGTACTGGTAATTGAAGACGCAGTTCTTGTTGCATTGATATAAAATTCTCTGGTTTCTACTCTACCCATCTTACGCCTAAAGGATCCTTGGAGCATTAGTTCTGTCCATCCTTGATCTTGTAAGATGGTTACTAACTCATCCATCTCACCACCCCCAAAACCAGAAATTACTCTCCCCCTAATCACACTCCTCTTCTTAAAGGCTAAAACTCTTACAGAGTAACCACTATCATATGAATCATGAGATTTCGATTTGGATGAAATTTTTTTCTTTTTGTGACTATTCACTGTATCTGTGACAAAGGTTAAGGATGATGGAGACTTACGTTTTCTTGTGCGAATTTTCTTAGCAGTCTGAGCCAAAATTTCTGCATCCCTAGTACGTTATACAGATCTAGTTACGCGTACTGGTTCCTTTGCTGGTAGGAAAGTGGTAGAATCTTCTTGAATTTCCGGGAGAGACGTAGCAAGAGGCTTACAAGAAGACGAACTTCGTTTGGAACAAGTTCGGATTTGGGAAAGCATTTCAAATAAGGTGACATTTTCATCATCAGAACAGTTTTCGCAGTTCTGTGACAAAGACATGTGTTCCCCCTCGCTTAGTGCACTCATATTTCCTTTCTCCAACCCTTGACCTCTCTCTTCCCCCTGAACTGATGCATCTTCCATGAGAGAACATCGGGTTATGCCATTCAAATCAATGTAAAGAACCACGGGTAAGGCATGTAGGCTTTCTTGAGTGTCAAAGGGAATTATTGCTAGTGAGATATTTGAAGAAAAAGCCATTTTTCTTAACAAGGTAAAGCTTTGTGGAATGTAAAAGTTTGAGAGAAAATGGGTACAATCGGAGAAGAAGGAGTGATAAGGATGACTGTTGAGAGAAGATTATAGGGAAGTGTAAGGTTTTTTCTGAGAATTGGAACAGGTATGACATGAAAGGTCTTGTGCAGATTTTGAGTTGGCGGTTTTAATTTATGATGGATTTTTTTTCCAATTAATTAAGGAACGGACCCCAATGCATTGGTCTTATAATTTTAGTATATCTTAGTTAAGAAGAGTAGACATACCTTTTTAAGCATGCATAGATGATTTTGAGAGTCCAATTCCTTCAGCTTCTATTTGCTTAGTTTATCTTCATCATTCCTAGATCCAACCTGTTCCTTTCAAAGTGTTCCCTTGCTAATGCCTTTGTAAAGATGTCCGCGATTTGTTCTTCCGTAGTACAAAAGTTCATAGAGATTGAACCCTTTTCCACATTGTCTCTAAGAAAGTGATGACGAATGTCAATGTGTTTAGTTCTCTTATGTTGTACCGGATTTTTTGCAATGTTGATAGCACTAGTATTATCGCAGAAAATTGGAACTTGTTCAATTTTAAGACCGAAATCACTAAGTTGTTGCTTAATCCACAGAAGTTGGGCGCAACATGACGCAGCTGCTACGTATTCAGCCTCAGCAGTGGATAGTGCAACTGAGTTTTGTTTCTTTGATCCCCATGAGATAAGACACAATCCTAGAAAGGAGCCATTCCTGTAGTGCTTTTTCTATCACCCAAGTATCCAGCATAGTCAGCATCCGCATACCCAACTAAATCAAAGTTGCTTCCTTTTGGGTACCAAAGTCCTAAATCAGAGGTTCCTTTTAGGTATCTGAGGATTCTCTTGACTGCTTGAATATGTGATTCTTTAGGATTAGTTTGAAAGCGAGCACATAATCCTACACTAAACACTATATCGGGTCTACTAGCAGTAAGATACAAAAGTGAGCCAATCATGCCTCTATACAGTTTTTGTTCAACCGCAGAACCTGTTCCTTCAAGGTCCAACTTAGTGGCAGAGGCTATTGGAGTATCAATTGGTTTAGCATCGTCCATTTTAAATCTCTTAAGCAATTCTTTGACATATTTTTGTTGATGAATCCATGTACCTCCAGGTGTTTGTTTTATTTGAAGCCCAAGGAAGTAGTTTAATTCACCCATCATACTCATTTCAAACTCATTGCTCATAAGATTTGCAAATTCTTTTGTGAGACACTTATTTGTAGCTCCAAATATGATATCGTCAACATAGATTTGCACGATTAGGAGACCCTTTTCTTTATTCTTGAAGAAGAGTGTATTGTCAATTTTACCTCTTGAATATCCATGACTTAAAAGGAATTTTGACAATCTATCATACCATGCCCTTGGAGCTTGTTTTAACCCGTAGAGAGCTTTGTCAAGTTTATAGACATGGTCAGGGAAGTCATTATTCTCGAAGCCAGGGGGTTGCTTAACAAAAACTTCTTCTTGTAATAGCCCATTCAAGAAAGCACTTTTGACATCCATCTGATACAATGTGAACTCCATGTGAGATGCGAAAGCTATAAGCAATCTGATTGCTTCTATTCTTGCCACGGGTGCAAAAGTTTCATCATAATCTATCCCTTCTTCTTGATTATATCCTTGAACAACCAACCTAGCTTTGTTTCTGATTATGGTACCGTGTTCATCAAACTTGTTCCTAAACACCCATTTAGTTCCAATTATAGTTCTGTTTGAGGGCTTAGGTACTAGATGCCATACTTTACTCCTTTCAAATTGATGTAATTCTTCTTCCATGGCTATAATCCAATCTGCATCTTGAAGAGCTTCACTTATTTTCTTTGCTTCTACCATGGATAGGAATGCACTATGCGCGTAGTGATTCTTCATTTTTGATCGAGTGGTAATTCCTGAAGAAAGATCAGTGAGCAGGTTTTCCAATGGGTGTGATCCTTGATATTTGTACTCCTTTAGGATAGGAGTTGATCTTTCTTGTTCTTCATTAACATCTGGTTGATTTTCATCTTTATCAAATCTTTCATCAGAATTCACTTGAGTTTCAGTTTCTTCTCTGTTTGTTGTGTCAGAGGAACCAGTTTCTTGGACCTGTTCCTGTTCAGAGACATCATGTTCTTCAGCTGATGTGTTACTGAACAACACATCTTCATTTGACATAGTGCTGCTTTCATCGAAAATAACATGAACACTCTCTTTGACACACATAGTTCTTTTGTTGAGTACCCTATAGGCTTTACTATGTGTGGAATATCCAAGAAAAATTCCATTGTCACTTCTAGCATCAAATTTTCCAAGCAGATTTTTTCCATTGTTATGAATGAAGCACTTGCATCCAAACACTCTAAGATGAGAGATGTTGGGCTTTCTCCCTTTTAATAATTCATATGGAGTTTTTTCTAACAAGGGTCTGGTCATGCAATGATTTATGGTGTAGCAAGCAGTGTTTATTGCTTCTGCCCAGAATTGGTTTGCAATTTTGTTTGCGATCATCATATTTCTAGCCATTTCTTGAAGAGTTCTGTTCTTTCTTTCTACCACACCATTTTGCTGAGGTGTTCTAGGGGCAGAGAAGTTATGATCAACCCCATGATGGTCACAATATTGAGCAAACTTCGAATTTTCAAATTCAGTTCCATGATCTGATCTGATTGCCTTTAGTTGTTTCCCATATTTTCTTTGAATTTTTCTCATCAGTGAACAGAAAACTTCAAATGCATCATCTTTTGCTGCAAGAAATAGTGTCCAGGTGTACCTAGTGTAATCATCCACTAAGACAAACACATATCTTTTTCCCCCTCTACTTTGAACCCTCATTGGTCCACATAAATCCATGTGAATTAGTTCTAAGGAACAAGTTGAGCTTACCATCTGTTTGGACTTAAATGATGATTTTATCTGTTTCCCTAGAGTACATGCTTCACAAACCTTATCCTCCTTGAATTTATTTTTAGGCAGTCCTATAACTAAATCCTTGGTGATAAGTTTGTTTAATTGAACCTGGCTAGCATGACCCAACCGTTTATGCCACAACAAGGGATCTTTTTCCAACACGCTTAAACACACTAGATTTGTGTCAGATATAGTTGAGGTGTCTACGGTGTAGACATGTTTATCTCTTTTACCTATTAACACTAATTTTTGTGTATTTAGATTGATTACTTCAACACCAGTGGATAGAAAGATTACCTTGTTACCTTTATCACACAATTGAGATATGCTGAGTAAATTGTGTCTAAGTCCTTCCACATAGTATACTTTATCAATTGAATGTTCATCAATTCTTCCAATCTTTCCACAACCTTTGATTTGACCCTTTTTTCCACCACCAAAAGCAACCATACCTCCTTTTCCTTCTTCTAGTGAGAGAAACAATGTTTTATTCCCTGTCATGTGTCTTGAGCAAGCACTGTCCATGTACCACTGCTGCTTGCTTTCTCTCACTTCTTCCTGAAAAATTAGAGGTTGGATTTAGGAACCCAGATTAGCTTGGGTTTTTTGTTTTGATCAAAAGGGTGAATCAGATTTCTACGAGCCCAGTTGGGCAGACTGTTTTTTCTGGGTATGTACCTGTTCCTCTGAACAGTTTTATAGGTTCTTGTTGAGTTGTTTTCTTCAGTGGCAATTTTGTTTTTTGGAAAATATTGTTTAGAATGACCAGAGTTGCCACACACAATACAAAACGTAGGATTTCCATTTATGGGCTGTTCATATCCTATTTCGGTTTTGATATTCCTATTGTTGTTTCCTAGATGAGTTACTATCATAGAGGATTTTGTCCATTTGTTAGCTCTTTCCAGATCACTTCTTACTCTAGTCAATTCAAGATTTATCCTTTTACAATTTTCCTTTTCCAACTTTAAAGTTTTTTTGAGTTTGTCAACCTCAAGCTTTTGATCAGGCAGCTCACTCTCTTTTCCTTTGCCAAGAACTTTTAATTTTGAGTTCTTAGTTCTTAGTTCCAGATTTTGGGTTTCAAGTTGCTTGATTTTTTCTTGAAGGTCGAGTTTGTTCTTATTGAGATCAATATGCTCAAACTTTAAGCTAGATAGGGAAGCAAGTAGTTGGCTTTTGGTATTCACAAGTTCTTGAATTGTGTCTATGGATGTAAGCAATAGGAGTGAAAGCTTTTTCTTGGAGAACTTTGCTAGCTTATCCTTTAGGTTAAGAAGGTTTACCTCAGTTTCTTCTGAGTCTGATTCAGGTTCAGCGTCTGATTCTTCTATTGCCATCAAGGCAAGGTCTTCAACATCTTCATACATGTCTGAGGAACCTGTTCCCCAGGCTGCATACATTGCTTGTTCCTTTTTTTTTGGTTTTCTTTTTGTTGAGGAGTTCCTTCCTTTCTTTTTTAGCTTTTTCCTTTTTCCATTCTAATTCCCACATTGGGCAGTCCTTTATTTGATGATCTGTCTTACCACACTTAAAACAACCTCCATTTTGTGATCGTTCAGGATTTTTTTCTTTCAAGGGTGGTGATTTTTTGGTAGAGTTTAATCCCCTTTTAAAGAGTTTCTTGAAGTTCCTACTTATCAAAGCTAGATCATCGTCATCTATGTCTGATTCATCACTTTCAGTTGCTTTAAGACCAAGAACTTTTTCTTTATTTCCTTCACCTCTTTTGTCAACATTCATCTCATAGGTCTTGAGATTCCCAACTAATTCATCTAAAGACATAGTAGTTAGGTCCTTAGCTTCTCTAATGGCAGTGACTTTGATTTCCCAAGACCTAGGCAAAATCCTAAGTACTTTGTCAACCTGTTCCTCAGTGGTATATACTTTGCCTAATGAGATTAGTTCGTTTACCACAGTGGTGAATCTGGTGATCATATCTTGAAGAGATTCTCCGGATTTCATCTTAAAGGCTTCATATTCTGAACACAAACTAGCAATCCTAAATTTTTGGACTTGAGTTGTACCTTCATGAGCGTTTTGTAAGGTATCCTGTATTTGTTTAGCAGAAGTACAACTTGAGATACGGTTAAATTCATCCGGTCCTAATCCACACACAAGAATACACTTAGCTTTTGCATTCTTTCCTAGCATCTTATAATCTGCTTCATTATATGTATCTACGGGTTTAGGTATTTTATTTCCTTCACTATCTGTGGTGGTAGGAATTTGTGGTCCCTTGGTAATTCTTACCCATAATTCGTAGTCTTCGGCTTGAATGAAGTCTTCCATCCTTGCCTTCCACCATGAGTAGTATTGTCCGTTAAATAGTGGAGGTCTGTTGATGTGTTGCCCCTTACCGTGTCCGAGTGGAGGTGCAGAACTCATGTTGATCTTATCTTGAGTTGTTAGACTCTCTAAAGATAACCTTGCTCTGATACCACTTGTTGGAATTCTACCCTCCTGAATTCTTCAAAGGAACACGTACTAACAACTAGTTTGTGATTACTTGAAAAACTTTAACAGTAATTAATTGGAACAACACTTTGTATTATTTGTAAATTTCAAGTAATACAAAGTTTACAACACTTTAGCTCTCAAGGAATTATAAACTCTAATCCCTTCTACTCAAAGACAAAAACTACTCCCTAGTTTTCTATCTTCTCAATGCTTTTCAAGTACTAAAACTTGTCAAGCAAATCTATTACCTAGATTGTAAACAAGACTCTTGAATACAATCTTTACAACTTTATCACTCACCTCGCAGCACTCAAAAGATTTTAACAAAACTCTCTCAACCCTCTTGATCGTGTTTTGAAGCTCTCTCTTTATAAGTGCGCAAGTTTTTCTGATCAAAATAGCTCTCTATTTATAGACCAGAAATTCTGCCAATCCTTGTACAAATCAACTTTGTATTTGTCTTCTACAAATCCTTGTTGACTTCTACTAACTCTTTTTCTCGAAACCTTATTGTACTCAAATTTGTTTTTAATAGTTTTCCTTAACCAAGTAAACTACTATAAACAAAAACGTACATATAAGTTTCCATATATAACACGTACGCCGCCACTTGCATACCTGCTGCAATATTTCACTGGAACATGTTGCACTACCTGTTCAATTCAATTTTTCCATATTCAAAATCTCAAGATTAACATAACCGTAATGAGAAACCCTGAGTCATCGACCTATAGTATTTGGGGTTTGTAGAGGATCTCTGGAGAGTACTGGAAGAGTACCACAGCTAGTTGGTTGACGTTGATTGGTGATGATGGTGGACGAAAAGATTCCATGAATTTGGTGTGAAGAGGATTTCCAAGACGGGTTTGGAGTGTGGGTTTCTTTTGGGGTGATGATCAGATGTATGAGGAAGAAAAGAAGATGAAGAGTTTTCTTGAAGAGAGAAGTGATCTGATGGGGATTTGATAGGAAATACAGGCTTTTGGTGGTATATTTAATATTTGTAGGTTTAAGCACATGCTGAAGGAACACATGTTAAGTTAAGTGAACACATGTTAAGTAAAGGGAGTCTTCCAATATTTATTTTGTTAGGTGAAGTGAATATACATACCTGAAGCTGAGTCCTAATTTATTTTTGCTCGTGAATTTTTGGCTTCACCTTTCCTTTTCTATCTTGAAAAAAATATAAAGAAACACATAGTTATAGTGCACAAGTGTTTTATGAAATCCTATGACAATTACAGTGTTTGTTGTTCTACTGCATTGAGATTTTATGTGATCTTTATTAGCCCCAATTCCAACCTGTTCCTTTCAAAGTTGTCCCTTGCTAATGCCTTAGTGGAGATCTTCCCTTTTTCTACATTATCCCTTAAGAAGTGGTGACGAATATCTATATGTTTCGTTCTTTTAGTTGGACAGGTGTCACATTCGGGGAGCACCCCCTAGACGTAACCGACATCATCATCCTGGGAAAGGACTAAGACTAGCCTCTCAGTTTACATCATTATATTCATAGGTTAAAAATGTGGAAATTTAAAACTTTTCTATTTCTATCTTGAGGTTTACATAGTCCTCGCACATACACATAATATATATTCATATCGAGTATACAAAGACCCTTTGTATAAGAAGATTACATAGTCTTTTACTTTTATTGCACATAGATATATAAGATACTAACGTAGTAATAAAAGAGTGTCTCATCTCATAACCATCTAAAACAAGAGTATATCAATAAGGCATATCCCATACATCAACGTAATAAAGCCACATATAAGCTATACAATCTTTAATCTCAAATGAAAAAGAAAGAACATAAAAGTCTTCTAACTAAAACAACTTCATAAGCTTGATAGTGGCATTGCCCTCGAAAAGTGAAGACCTACCCAACTTGGATGAATGAGAATTCCAAGTCTTCTTCAAAGTCGTCTCAAAATCCCTTCAACGACCGGAACCTAAAATGTTGGGTAAAAGGGAGAAAATGGGGTTAGCACATCACATGTACTAAGTATGAGACCATATGCACATATAATACCAAATCATGCTAAAAATGGACATTTCATTAAAATATGCTATTTTGGAAAGATTTATGCACATGCAAGAACTAATACAAGTCATTAATATATATTCATCAAGTCAATACCATGTACTTCACAAGACCAACAACCTTAAGTCTAGGCAAGTCACATGCATATCAACATATTTGAACTCATAATCAAATACAACTCTATCATCAAGAAATAACATCAACAAGCATGAATAAGAGTTCATCACATTATATCAAAGCAAAACCATTACTCATGACCCTCTTTAAGTCCACTTGTGGAATGACTAAGCGAAGCCCCATAACCTTACTTAATCAAGTAAACCTATCAAGAACCATAACCAACATCCAACTTCACATATCATATCAATAAGAGTACACAATATCATACTTTAACAATAGGGACCAAACACATGTCTATAAGAGTAACCAACACAACATAGTGTCAATAACATGTAAGATCATCATATTAACATCATTTTCATTTATAAGCATATACATATATAAGAACAACCTCCTAAGGCTTCCCTCAAGGCAAACTAGTGCAAGGCATGGGTAGAGTCCCATACCCCTACCTGGGCTAAGTCAAACCTCTTAAGTCACCCTAGTTAGTTTGTACTTCATTACTTCATTTTAGCTTAGGGTACACTAGCCTTAACCGACAGAGACCACAAGAGCTAAGTGTGGAATCCGGTGTTGTAAAACCTAACACCGATGGAAGGTGGTCTATTGGCCAAAGTAGAACCAAACATAAACGTAGCTTTCTAGGTGTATCCACTAGCTAGTCTTCCTACGGGGGCAACATAGTTCAAGAACTAAGAGATAGGTATGATCTCTCTACATGCCACTTGGAAATTGGAGCCTCCTCTCATGAGAATCCATAGGGTGAGTATCCCTCATACGGGAGTCAACACCTCATGTGGAACTATAGGGTGAACCTTCCTCTATGGAAAGTCAACACCTCCCATTGTCAAGTTCACTTGGTACTAAGCTAAGTCCCTTTTTGAAATGTCTTCAAACCTTTATTAACGATAATAACTTAGTTTAGGTAGTAGGGTCTATCCCTTATATCACCATCATCATCATCATCATAGCTCAATAAGAATTACATGAGTACTTTCCTTTCATTACAATTCATACATGTGAGGTTAGTACATTTACCTAATAATTTATGATAAGGCACATTGGTAAGTCATCATCATCCTTCTAATATTTACATCTTAGATAACACCACACAAACCATAATCATGAAACTTAAATTGAAAATCATACCAACACTATCAATATTAGTATAAGGTATGATTCAATACAACATAACCAGGTAATCTCAAGTAACCACAATTGAAGTAAAAAATTGAGATCACAAGACTTACCAAGTGTCATTCATAAGCAAATATCAAGGTTGTAAGACCCCTAAAATGAGTTAGGGAGTCTAGAGACTAACATGTTTTTCATGAGGGTATAAGGAACTAAAATGATTCATAACATGGTATTGAGTCAGTGTGTAAAGTTTGAGGTGATTTGGAAGTCAAATGTCAAGGGACGACCAAGACATTCTATGACTAGTCACCTATGTGCCTCATGTGTCTATACGTGCTTATATTTGTATTTCATGATCTTATGAAGTATTAAAATGAGTAACTGTGATTTTTATAGGCAGCATATGTAGTTTCATGAATCTAGGAGGTCAAACATCCAAGAACGTCTAAGACGTTTGAAAGTTAGCCCTTGAGACGTTCATGTGTGTCTTGAGTGTGCCTTGCATGTTTGGATGTGCTTTACATTTTTATTTTAGGTGAAACTTGCATGGAAGGTCTTAAACATGTTAAGGTTTATATTCACATTGGAAACGTCCGGGTACGACTTCCCAAGGGCCCCATAAAAGGTCCCACAAGAAGGACCCAAAGGCAGTGTCAATCGACTGAACCAAACGACGCCCTGTTTGTTGATAAATGGCCCATCAATGGAGGTGTAGTCTATGTAAACATAGACTGGACAAGGCTCATACAAAGAACATACCAAGAGCTAATCGACGGAAGCCACAGACGCTCCATCGATTGACCTACTGGGTTGATGGTGGCCGTTGGTGCAGGCTATAACAGGCTGCCTGCGCACTGTTTCATTAAAGGGGTGAATGGGAAATTAACCCCACGTGCTAACCTTACCCCACATGGTTTATTTGGTAATTTTGGATGTATATAAATGATAAAAAACGTTATCAACCCATTCCCAATCCAATTCACACAAATTAGACTTTCCCTCCAAAAATATTCTCTCTAAAACCTCCATTGAAGGTGAAGCTCAAGAACAGCTTGGAGCTTGGATTCCCATGGATTATTCATCAAGTTTTAGAGGTTTTCTTATGTAATAAGGTATGGTTAACCTTCATCTCTAATTATCCTTCAGAGAGTTAATATTAAAATTTTCAAAAGAGATTTCATGATCAAACTTCTCCTTCTTCAATCTAGCCATGGGTTCTTTCTAAAAACGTTTTTAAAGGTTTAATCATGCGGAATTGATGATAATGTATTGGTTTTAACATGAATTTTAATCTAATTGCATTGTTAACCCATGTCCCTTCCCAAACTCGATTTAGTCTATGCATGTGCATTGTGATCGAGGCTTGTTATTGGTGGATTTTTGTTTCTATTGCGTTGAATTGCTTATGTCTACTATTTATTATGCATATTGATGGTGAATTTTTGTCGAATGTTCCATGTGGATCAATATATAAATATTTGAACAAGACTAGGCTATGTCTCTATGTGTTCACTGTAACATTGAGTTTATAATGCATAAATGTGGGATTCGATTTGGTCAAGATGATTGTAGCTACCGCCTTAGGTTAATATCATGGTTGATTTTTGGGTATGAATCTTGTATGATCAAAGTAAATAAGGCTTGGTATGAATTGATCTAGGTTCTTCTAGTCTATTGATTGATAAATGTTATGTATGTGATGTGATCTCGATTTTAGATTAGATGAAGCATGATTCCTTTTGAGTAATGATCCATCTAGATAATGCCTAATATGCACATTATTTATACAATATGATTGATGATCAAGGCTTTGGGAAATTGGTAAGATTGTCGACTTCCTCTACTCTCTATTTAATTGCTAGTTTAGTGCTTATGTTGGTATCACGATCTTGTAGGGATTTGAGTATTGTTTCGTTTATGTTAATGTAAGTTTAGCTACTTCATTATACGTGAATTGTTTATGAAAGGCTTGTATTGATCAATGGTGATCAAAGATTGATGAATTGGTAAGAATGACCTTTTCCCTTTACTTTTCTATATTATGGTAGTTGATGAAGTCTTGTATGGCATTATGTAGTATGGTCCACTTATGGTGGCGGTGTTTACTTTATTGTAATTATAAATGTTTTGACCATGTCCTTGAAAGCAAATTGATGAATATATGAGTGTGTGGTTATGATGATCACACTATGTGAAACTTATGCCTACTTTCCTATTCTAGTTGTGATCTAGGTTGTATGATCTATTGTATAAGCATGTGTATATCTATGTTAGGTTAAAGGGTAGTTTCAGCCATTGATGAGTCATAATGGTTAATAATCCCTTACCTATATCCCAATTAGAATGTGTGAATAGCGAAGGTTAGGAGTCATAAAGTGTAATATGAAGTTAGCTTGCCTCCTATGCTAAATTGTGTTGTGTGGTCTATGATTGGCTGTGCATTGTGGTATTAAGAGGGTGGATGCCTTAACGTGTTGTTAATAGCCATTTTGTGATCATGTTGACCAACGTATACACATACTCACACATTATGCATGCTTACAATGTAGTAAAGGCTCATGGTGTCTAATGAATGGTTGAGCTCATATTCACTAAATCTTTACTACTATGCATGTAAGTTATATTTATGTGAAGCATGTTATGTATTCCATTAACTAGGATTACTTGATAGGTGTACTAGCATGGACATGGGTATGGGACCTTGTCTATGCATTACACATGTGTGCCTTGATGGGATAGTTCCTAGGATTTGGTTTTTTATGTACATGAATATGAATGCATGAGTATGTTATGAACATGTGTGGTCTAAACATGTTATGTGAAATAGTTACTTTCATGTATATAAACACATGAATGAATATCTAGTTGATAGAGGGGCAATTGAATGGTGTTTCTGAAGAGTACCCTAAACTAGATAGTGCTTATGATATATGCTATGTCTATGTGAAAGAGTTCCTCACATAATTTAGGTTGATGAACTCTCATCTATGACCTATGATCTAAGCATATAGGGAGTCAATCTCCTAATCCTTATTTATAAAGTAATGTTAATAAAGGCTTTTAATAAAGGGAAATTAGCTTAGCACTAAGTGAACTTGACAATGAGAGGTGTTGGCTTCCTTTGGAGGAAGATTCACCATTGGGTTCTCATAGATTGTTGACTTCCCTTAGAGGAATATTCACCTATGGTTCCACAAGAGGAGGTGGCTTCCCTTTGAGGAAGGTTCACCCATGTTTTCTGATGAGATGGGGCTCCAATGCCAATGAGCATGTAGAGGGTTATGTATATTTCTTAGTTCCATAAACTATGCTTTCCCCATAGGATCTAGAAAGTGAATTCACTTAGTATGCTAGTATATATGTTAATGTTCTACCTTGTCTAGGTGATAACACCTTCCTTTGGTGTAAGGCTGTACAGCACCAAATTCCATATTTAGAATCCATGGTCTTAGTGTCGATTAGGGCTTAGTTTCTCTAAAGTAAAATGGACAATGGAATTAAAGTAAGGAAAAAGGGACCCTAACTAGGATAACCTAAGGGAAGGTACTTAGGATAGGTGGAAGTAATGAACCCACCTAGACATTGCACAAGTATATCTCTAAAATGGTTCCAGGAAGATGGTCTAATGTATGTGCATATGTTATGGTTCTCTTGCATGACATTGTGTTAGTGTCTACATAGTGTGATAATATGCATAATGGTGGTCTTATTGACTATGTGATGAAGGTCTTGCCTAGTTTGGATGAAGTTGTCTTTACTTGCTATGTGGATGTATGAAGTGTTAAGGCTTGTGGTCTAATGATAGGTTTACTAAGTATAAGTGAGGTTATGGGGCTTCACAGGTACATTGCACTAGTAGACTTAGATTGGGATTCTGAGTAAGGTCTTATAATGTTTTATGTGAAGTATGGTTGGTATATGTGCACAATAAGTAAAGTTCACTGTGATGCCTTATGGTCTACACTTGAAGATGTCTTGTGGTGTGCTATACTTTATGATGGCATGTGTCGGCTTATGTAGGTTGTTTGTATGATTTCTTTGTGGCCTTAAAGTTCACTAGAGGGTTATTTGGGAGGTTACTGAGCTAAAGGAAAGATGTTCACTGTAAAAGGGGAAAGTTCACTCTAAAGGAAAATAGTTTACTGTAAAGTGACCTCAAATGTGGCTTAAATTCTATATGTGATTTTATATAATGTTTGTCCTTTAAATATGTCTATATGAGGTAGGTGAATGATATAAATACTATTGTATCAAGTTTTTATGAAGATTTCACAAAAAGACATAATGCATGTTTTCAAGTAAAATGTTTCCTTTTAATGCATGTTTTTGCATGGATGTCATCAAAAGTGCATTCTTATACTTCCACCATTCTTCTCTACTTTTTACACAAAGTATAGGTTATGGATGCTTGAAGAAGGTCCCTAAGGTGAAGGGCTTGATATGTGATTCCCAAGCTCAAGGAAAGGAATCCTTCTGTCCAAGGATTTCTAAGTCATGTCTTTACTGTAAAGTCAATTTATTATTGTACTTATGTATTATGTTATAAGGGTCGTGTCCCTAATATACTATAATGATGTTGAGTCTAATATGGCAAAGTGACTTAGAGTCTTTGTTTATGTATCAAGATATTTTGTATATATTAAAAGTGAAGTTTTAGCATATGATGTGCTAAGAATGTTTTAAATCACTAATTTACCTATGACAATGCAATGAATGATAGCTATGGGCTTGTACAAGACCTCCCAGAGGTCAAGTACGCCATGGTACTTCTAGGGGGTGCTCCCGGGATGTGACAATACCGTTATGTTTTAACTATTTAAAACCAAATCGACCGACTCTAACAAACTTAAAGAAATAATAAATTTGACAAGTCAAAATCTCACTTAGATAATTAAGATGATATTTCACTTCTTTAAAAAAATTTCATATAAAATCTAGTTAAGTTTCTAGCCAAACAACTTAGTTGTCAGATAACCGCAAGTAAGCGGGCATCTTAGGTGCTTTCAAAATTTTTTTTAGACGTTAATAAGAACTCCCGAACCCCCTTTAAAGTTTTCACTAGGTTTCTTGTTTAAATCTTTTGAAAACCAATTTTTTGATTTTTTCTTAAAAATTAAGTGGCAACTCCATAACCAAGTCCTAAAATAAATATAAAATATTTTTTTCCAAAATAAAATAGAATGGTGACTCTGTTGGGTAGTAGAACGATTTTAACCTTTAAAAGTAATCTTTTTGGCTATGTGTAAATACCTTTTACATGTTTTCTTTTGTCGTATCATTATACTATTGCATTTCATAGCATCGACACCGCTAAATGGCAAATAGAAAGCATAAGTACAAAGGCAGCTATGTGGCTTACCACGACTTCCTTCAGAAAACACACAAGTCTAATTTTTGGAAGTAATGAATGAATAGTTGGCCTGCGGTCATCCAACATCGTTTATTAGCTTCAATCTGTTGTTTATCCGACTTGGGTAACCTTTACTTCTAAAACAGTTCTAGTCAAGCTAAGATAGATAAAAAATTGAGCATTAGCCTAAGATGACCCAACATCCAAGTTCTGTAGGGCCCATTAGAGAGACCACCTTGAGTCCAAAAGAGCCCACGGCGTGAACGGGCAATCATATTTATTTGTTTAAATTTGAAGGATGTATACGTCATCTGAAAAGTCATTTTACTCGAGGTTAGGAGTATATTATAGCTTATTCTAGTCAAAGAAAGAGCTCACAAGTTACTAGTCCATCCTAAGACGTGGGCACCCGAAATGAGAAGAAATGAAAAAGGAAGAACCTTCCATGTTAGCATAGTTTAGAATCGTACCTCTGCTTGGGACTGATTATTTTGTATCCCGTTTTCCCTAATTATGTATCCCCATTTAGTTTTATTCATAAAATATTGTGTAAATTTGAGTTTTGGGGGTAATGGAACGTTTTAAATTACGTATACCTCCCTCAGATCGCTAGGCCTACCCTTGGCACAAAAGGGTTTCATATCTATTTAGAACGTGCAATAACTGTTTATATGTTATAACTATTTGAGTGATTATGTTGCTTCATTTGGAGATGTTATAGCCTACTCATTCTCGAAAAATATTTTCTAGAACTCCTTAAGCATAAATATCAAGTCACTATCGAAAGTACGTCCAAATACACTTCAAGTCTTTAGTTTTCCGATAAAATTCAAACTTTATTTTTCAAAAATTACTCTCTCATATCATAAAAAGATTCACCATTTGAAGTAAAAAAAAAAGATTCAAGTGGGTCGAACTACGTAGGACCTGAATTCTCTTTTGTGAGATATGTAGGTAGCCTTTAAAAGTTCGGTCCCCATTTTTTGAGAAATACTATCTTTCCCAACTCTTTAAAACAAATTAGAGTTACTTCTTAATCAAAAATCAGAAGTAGGACAATTTAGTTTGTCCCGACTCAAGTCGACATTTCTTACTCATTAGTCCTCAAATCAAATAGACAATTTTTTGTCTTTTTAGTCATCTTTCTATATACATGGGCTAATTTATCTTCAAATGAAGTAACTGTTATGTGTTCAAAATAATTTGTATGATATTTTGTATTAATTATCATGGACACAGACAAACACATTTGCGTTTGAGTTGTTTTTCTTTATCTGGTACTCAAAAACTAATCTGTGTTGAGAAAATGGCTGAACATTTATACTTCACCAGTTCCAAAGACCCCAAAGATTCCTTCTCTGACCAATGTTTGTCAAAAGTCAAAGAGAAAATGGTTGAAACTGTTGAGAATACTGATTTGAATGAATGAGCCTACCATTGCTGAACATAACAAGTTGATTGCACAATTGTTCTAACAAATTGCGGAAATGAGGGCGGAGATGGATAAGACCCGAGATTTGACGAATCTGACTATCATTGCTAAAACTCCTACTCTAGAAAACGGGAGGCCTTTACTCTATTTTTCTACTTCATATCCAGCAACCGAACATTTCCCAAACAATTCAACCACCTCTACAATTCCACAACAATCCATCATTGACTTAACCGCACCTTGCAACACTCCTAAAATGCTATGACTTAGACTAGATCTTAATCTTTTGAATAATGTTTAAAATAATGTTTCTGAACATATATTAATGTAATAAGTTCATTTAGAAAAGGGTAGCGACAAAACGACAAAGAATGATCTTGACATTCGGAAACTAGCAAATTTGAACTAGTTGACGTCCCTATGTTTGGTGAAGGTTTCAAAGTGTCAAATGAAGCCAACTTGTAAAATGTCTTTGGATAGTTAGTATTTAGTATAAAGGTTCCAAATGGTTAGTAACGACACCCCAAGGACCACCCTAAGGGTCCTTTGGGAGGACCCTAACATGGGTAGACTGGCTGCCAAAGAAGCCTGCGCAAGCAACATTGAAGAAGGTGGTGCGCGACGCACAACCTTCACGAGGCATTCTGCCTCAATAATGGAGAGGCAGCCTCGCGATGCAAGGCGTACACAAAACTCACTGCCTCGACCCAAAAATTTAGAAAAATAATGGGAATTGGCCTCGCGACGCGCAATTACTTTTCAGAATCGTCAAAGTCGTATTTTTGGTAATTTAACTTCTTAAAAAGACCCATTTATGTGGAGGGTATTTTAGGTATTTTATAGGGTGAGTATATATAGAAACTAGGTCAGTTTTAGACCACTTTTTACACCCTAAACCAGATTCAAACGAATTTTCTTATCTCTCTCAAGAAACACTCTCTTTTCCAAACTCCATTTAAGAACAAGAAGAACTTAAGGAAGAAGACAAAGACTCTAAGGTTTCCAATCAAATTTCGTGAATTATTCGTCTATAAGGTATGGGTTTTTCACTCTTGGGATTTCTTTCCCCAAGAGGTCTTTTCAAAGATAGTTTTTCAAGAAATTCAATTCTAGGGTTTTTACTCTTCAAAATGGGATTTCTTCCTAACTCTAGATTTATGACTATCGATGAAAAATAATGGTTTTCTATGGTTGATTTCACATGAATTGTTGAGTATTTGATTAATAATGTTTGAATCTCGTGTGATGCATGATCGCTCTCTAAATAATGTTCTTGATTGGATTGTACTTACTACTTGATAACATGTAAACGTTGAGATTGGAACTAAGACTTGAATAATCTCTTTAATAACCATTTCCCTTATTCTACTTTACGAGTTAATTTTGTCTATGAGTTGAAATATTGGTATTGATTATGCTATTAATTATTTCACTATGTTGTCGTTATGATTGTTGTAAGTTGAACGTAATTTCTTGAATAAGGTACTTGAATGCAAGAGGTAAGTCTTCTAAAGTCGTGATTACTCATTGAAATTCATGTTAGCCTATAAATGATGTTACAATTCTAATGAAGTATGTATTATGATGCTATGCATATATGCTGGGCTTCGAATATGTTAATTTATGATATCATGATAAGAATACAATAATGCATGTTTATGATGTTCTCTTGTATGCCTTACATAAGATAATTATGATATGTTAATCTCACGAATGAAGGGTTCCGATGAAAGGAAATTCTCATCGAAATTTAAAGAGCTCATGATCTTCTTTATACAAGGAGTTTATTTTCCTATTACTTATGATAAGAATTATGAATGAATGATGATGTAAATATTATTCAAAAAGGGACTTAAGCTTAGCAACGATGGACTAGATATGAGAGGTGTCCCTTCCCTAGTTTGAAGGTAGGTTCATAATGACTCTCATGAGGTAGAGGCTGCCATGTAATATGGAACTATTGGTCTCTAATATATCTCCTAGTTTTTGAACTATGTTTCCACCATAGATTACTAGCTAGTGGATCCACTTAGAAAGCTATGTCATATTTGGTTCTACTTTTTCCGGTAGACCACCTTTTTTCGATGTGGGTTTTATGACACCGGATTCCATGTTTAACTCACATGGTCTTTGTCAGTTAAGGTGAATGTTCTCGTATGTAAAATGAATGACAAGTAAATGGACGTTTACTAGGGTGACTTAAGGAGTCTACTTAGTATATGTAGGGGTATGAGACTCTACCTAGACATTGCACAAGTTGACTTAAAGGGAAGTCTTAGGAGATTGTTCTTATGAAATATGATAACGTGAAAGGTATGATGCCTATGATACATGTTGTTACTCTTATATGAAGTTGTTTACGTTGATGAACGTGTTATAGGTCTATGTTTCTTTATGAGGTGATTACTACTTATGTTACAAGTTATGAAACAAAGCTTTGCTTATTGTCTCTTATCTTATATACTTGGTTGTGTGGGGTTATGGGACTTCACATGACCATTGCACTTGTATATTGGGGATGGGATCATTGGTAAGTGTTTTTTATGTTATGTTTATATGATCTTTTGAATATGAAATGTTAACATGACTCTATGATACTATGTCTTTGATTATGATCATGTTGTATGTTGATGAAATCCTTAAATTTTATATGTTCTATGGTATGTGTATTGAAGACATTTATACGACTTAGCATGCTTTCTAAAGAAATGATAAATGATCCTTTTTCATGCACGTCCTTAAATGTTATATGCATATACCCATAGTTGGCGCACTAACCCCATTACATTATATTACTAAAAATGTAGGGTCGGACCATTGAAGATTAAGAAGGTCGATTGATGAATTTCGGAACTCTTTCTCCAAGTGTTGGTAGGTCCTCATGTTCGGGGATGCTATCTTTTCATTATTCTAGCTTACGAAGACTTTAGTAGATTTTAAGAATACTCATATTTCAATTTATATTCATTGGATTCTTTCGTATTAAGGCTTATATTGAGTATTGACTATTTATTGGCTAGTTCAGATTCGTACTCTTTAAATGGTTTATACATGTGAGACAAGTTTTTACAATATCGTATGCTATTATGAATGTTAAGTATGAAGTCTAAGTATACTTCACATAGTATATAAAAGCTTTAATTTTTCCACATTTTTAACTGATGACATGTTATGACGAATGCTAAGGGCTTGTCTGAGTCCTCTGAGAGGACAACGACGCCAGTCGCATTTGGGGGGTGTTTTCTGGGTGTGAGAAACTTGGTATCAGAGCATGAGATTAAATATCATTGGGATCAACGTCTCATTAACCATGTTATATAGTGTCTTGTTCATGGTTGTGAAGTGCGCCACAATCATGGACGAGAGGCTATGTGATGACTAGGAAACTTCTCTTTTTTTGGTAATCCTATGTCGTGCCTCTAGAGCATTGACACTATGTGTCTTTTAGCATCTTATCCCTTTCTTGTGGTTATAGGCGATAAAAAAAAGAAGGACAACCGCGAGAAGAGTAGGAGAAGAGATTGCGAATGTGGGAACTACTCCCCAGGCAATCAAGTTCCTCATTAAGTGCAAGCTGCTACTAATGATCAAGTTTCGGTAAATCCTTTGGCTATGACGGATGGTGAGGTGAGGTAAGATCTATTCCAAATGGCCAAGCCATCACCACTCAAGCTCAAGCCATTACGACACAAGCTAACAGGGAGGTTGTACCACGAGACAACCAACATGCTAGCACTATGGCTAGCCGTCTCAAAGATTTCATGAGGATGAATTCTCCTATTTTCCTTGGGTCAAAAGTTGATGAAGACCCCCAAGACTTCCTTGATGAGGTCTACAAGATCTTGTTTATTATGGGGGTGAGTACTACTTAGAAGGTTGAGCTTGCTGCCTATCAACTCAAGGATGTGGCTCATACATCGTACAATTAGTGAAAGGATAGTAGGGCTTTAGGAGGTTGTCCCGTGATTTGGGAGATCTTCAAAAAGGCCTTTCTTAGCAAATTCTTTCTAAGGTAACAAAGGGAAGCTAAGATAGAGGAGTTCATCAACCTTTGTCAAGGAGGTATGACTGTCAAGGAATACTCCTTAAAGTTCATTAAGCTGTCCAAATATGCTTCTTCTTTGGTTTCCAATGCTTGGGATGAAATGAACTGTTATGTAACGGGCGTGTCCAAAGAGCTTGAAGAAGAATGTCGTGCATCCATGCTTCATGAAAATATGGATCTTTCTAGGTTGATAGTTCATGCTCAACAGGTTGAGGAGAGTCGTCTAAATAAGAGGATAGGGAAGCTAAGAAGGTAAAGTCTTTTGAAAATGGTTTTTCTATGAGTAGGATAGATGTTCAAGACAAGCCTAGATTCAAGAACATATTTTCAAACCAATACCCTTCAAATTTCTCCAAGAATCGCAACGATAGAGGTTCTAATCCTAAACCTCAAAAAGGGAGAAATGTTGATCCACCAAGAGAAAGAACAACTTGTAGTGAGTGTTGTAAGAAACATGTGGGTGAATGCCTTGTTGGAACTAATAGTTGCTATGGTTATGGAAAAGGTGGTCATATGGTGAGTGATTTTCCTAATGTGAGAAGTCAAGGTAAGGGGAATGGCCAAACTTAATCGAGCGTTCCTAGTTCTGAAGCTCCGAAAAAAACCATTTCTATGCACTCAAGGCTAGGGGCTAACAATAAAGCTCTCCCAACGTTATGAAGGGTATGTTACAAGTCTTTTTTTATTAATGTTTATTCTTTGTATACCCTTTATTTTGTTACACCTTTTGTAGCTAGGAAGTTTGATGTAATTCCCGAGGTTTTGATTGAACCCTTTTATGTTTGTATCCCAATGGGTGACTCTGTAGTTGCAAAAAGAGTCTATAGGAAATGTGCTGTAATGATGACCAATAAAGTCACTCCTGTTGATTTGGCAGAACTTGACATGTTTGATTTTGATATCATCTTAGGTATGGATTTACTTCATGATTGTTTTTCTTCCATAGATTGTAGAACAAGGGTAGTGAAGTTTCATTCCCAATTGAACCCATTTTAGAGCGGAAGAGGGAAAATTCTACGCCAATGGGTCAAATCATTTCTTGTTTGAAGGCTTGTAAAATGATAGCCAATGGTTGTCTATATCATGTGGTGAGAGTTAAAGATCTAGAATGTGAAACTCCTTCTATTGAATTAGTTCCTGTAGTGAGAGAATTCCCTGAGGTTTTTCCAATTAACCTTACAGGAGTTCCTCCCGAACGGGAAATTGACTTTGGCATTGACTTGTTACCGGATATGAATCCCATTTCAATTCCTACATATAGGATGGATCCGGCTGAATTGAAAGGGTTGAAGCTCCAACTCATAGGTTTATGAGACAAGGGTTTCATTCAACCTAGTATTTCTCCATGGGGTGCTCCTGTCTTGTTTGTTAAGAAGAAGGGTAGGTCCCTTAGAATGTGCATTGATTATCGCCAACTTAATAGGGTCACCATAAAGAACAAGTATCCTCTCCCTTGGATTGATGATCTTTTTGATCAACTCCAAGGTGCTAGATACTTTTCCAAGATTGACTTAAGGTCGGGATATCACCAACTAAGGTGAGAGATGAAGATGTTCCCAAACAACTTTCCAAACCATATATGGTCGCTATGAATTTCTAGTTATGTGTTTTGGGTTAACAAATGACCCGATGGCGTTTATTGACCTAATGAATAGAGTTTTCCGAGATTATCCGGACTCATTTGTGATTTTTTTCATTGATGATATTTTGATATTCTCCAAGAATGAAAATGATCATGAGAGTCCTTTGAGGCTGGCTTTGCAAGTTGATGTACCGTGGTTTCACTGTACTTTCAATGCTTTTTCCTTAAGTTTAATGTGTGTCTAAGACCTTTTTGTAGTAGTTTTAATGTATTTTTCTCTTTGTTTGCAGGAAAACTTTCCAGAAGGAAAACGCGGAAGAACTGTGCTGAAATTGCAGAAGTGATGACCTACAGAGCCGTTGACGGTCCGTCGACCCCTCGACGGTCCGTAGGGTGGCAACCGTCATCAGAAGAAAAATGCTGAAGGAAGATCGGGGAATTCTGATCAAGTGTGGGTCTACGAAAGATATCGATGAACCGTCATATCCCCGACGGACCGTACTACACATTCGTCATTGTTAACAGAGAGTAGCCCTAGTACCCGTCTTTAAAAGATTCTAAGTGTGGAGAAACGGAAGCCATCAACAGATCGTCGTGCACTCAACGGACCGTCATCCTGGTCTGTCGATGGTAACAGTGAGTTGGAGAAGAAAGCAACTGAAAAAAAATATTCAAAGTGTGGAACGACGGGAGGCCTCAACTGTCTGTCGTGGCCTCGATCCGTCGGTCCAATCGTCGACTCATATGCGTTTTTGGGCAGATTTACCTTAAATAGATTTCCTTTTTATATTAGGACTTCTTTATTATAAATACTGGTAAAAACCTCATTTTTGAGGTTAGACTTTTAGTTATTTTTCTGATTTGTAATATTGGGTTTTGGAAAATACTTCAATTTTCTGGAATCATTTATTGCATTATTTTCTTGAATTCAAGTGATTTTCTGGATTTTCTTCAATCTGATCAAAGTAAGTACATGAATTCTTGTCTAATCAATATGAATTGTGTAATTATGAACATGAGTAACTAAATCCATAACTAGGGTTGTGGGAACCATGGGTATATAACAAGGTAAAAACTAGCTAAAATATAAAATCTAGAATAGTGTTTTGCATGTATTGAAATTCTTTTTTTTTAGAAGTCTTTTTAACGAGTGCTCGCGTTAGAACTCTCCTTTTTGCTACTTGCCGGACCAAGTAGGTAGATAATAAGAAAAGAATTTTCAATGTAGATTTAGTATACACTATATAATAGGCTAGTGTCGATTGGTGTGAAGTAAAACCTAAGCCATACATCAATTATGATGTTTAATATAAGGTAAAAGTAAGGTTTAGTAAAGCATACACACGTAGCCAGACCAAGGCGGAGAGTGAAATTCCCTAGTTGCCGGACCAAGGAATTAAAAATACATAACTTACCACTTTTCATGGAAGATACTAGGAAAGGATTGTTGTAGCTAGAATTACCGCGTTATAAACCTGTGGGGAACACTTATGCCCTAGTTACTCTCATCACTTGATAAATCTCATATATTCATACTTGCTACTTGTTTACTTAGAAATATTTAATTCCTTTTGTTATTTAAACCCCCCTTTTTATTACCTGTTTTTCGTAAAGGACTTGATTAAATAGAAGTAATTGCAGGTTAAAGTTAAGTCTAAATCATTTTCCTCGTGGGATTGACCCCAACTTCATAGTTGGGTTATTTACTTGATACGACCGCTTGTACTTTTTTCGAGAAGTAAATTTGAGTGTATCAAATTTTGGCGCCGCTGACGTGGAAAGTCGCTTTTTGATTAACTTTAAGCACATTACCGAAGTTTAGTCAACAATTTCCTAATTTTACTTTTTCTCTTTGTTTTTGTCTCTCACAGGTCTAGATTTAGTGTATGCCAAGTACGCAGAGTCGAGGAGAACTAATACTTCCACTTGATCCAAAAATAAACCACACACTTCACATAATGAATATCCAAAAACAATCCTGCTTATATCAATGATGAGATCAACCCTCAATTTTCCCCGCCGGTTGATGCTCATAATCGAGTTGTCGTTGATAACCCTGGAGAAGATAATCCAAGGAGGCAACCTCTCGCCCCACGCCCTAAACAGTACTATAGGGGAAATTTTAACATCACTGACTCTGATGGGCCACTTGTCCTACCTCCTCTACCACAGGGTCATACTTTTGTGGTAACTAGTAGTCTGATGCAAATGCTCACAACTAGAGGTTTGTTTTCATGACTACCTTCTGAGGACCGAAATGCTCACATCGCCAAAGTGAGGTTGGTGTGTAAGAGTTGTGTGGGGAGGCCTGATTTGAACATGGACGTCATTGGGCTAAGAGTGTTTCCTCTCCATGACAAGAGAGGCTGCTATAGGGTTTACCGAGCTCCCCTAAAACTCAATCTATACTTGGAATCAATTGACGGATGTATTCTTATCATGTTACTACCCAGTGACTAAGAAGTTAAACCACAAAGATAGGGTGAACAACTTTATGGCACTATCGGGAGAATCAATCAGCAGTTCTTGGGATAGGTTCACCTTGTTCTTGAGAAGTGTCCCCAATCACCGCATCGATGATGAGTCACTGAAAGAGTACTTCTATCAGGGACAAGATGATAATAATAAAGCAATACTGAATATGATAGCGGGTGATTCTTATGGGGAGTGTCCTTTTGCTGATATCCCTGAGAAGTTAGAGAAAATATCCCAAAATAATAAAGCTTAGAGCACTAGGAAGTCATATGCTAGGAGAAACACTTTTGTAGTGCAATCCGCACACAACCTAGTAACAGATGAGATTCGTGAAGAAATGGCTGAAATAAGAACTGAGCTTGGGTTGGTGTTGAAACACACCACTAGAGTGCAGAAAAGGTAAATATGGTGAACTACCACTACCACCGACTATTGAGTATTACTATGAGTAGGACTCTTATGCGGTAAATGAGAAGACGGGGGGTTTCCAACCAAACTCCCAAGGCTCCAATAAGGAGAATTGGCACCAAGGTCAAGGAAATCAAAGTTGGAACTATGTTAATTACAACCGAGAGGGTCATTATTTCTGAGATGGGAATTACTACCGCAACAACAGCTTCAACCGGGGTAACTATGGTGACAGAAATGATAAGAGTGGGCTCTATGTTCCACCTCAAAAATGTGAAGTTTCTCCTAGGGATGGTGGAGGTAGTATGGCGTGAGTTGAGGATATGTTGCAGAAAATGATGAGAAGGTTTGATGCTAGTGATGAGCACACTAAAGAGTTGAGGAGTGACTTAGCCAGTATTGGGCTTAAAGTTGATACACATGCAATCTCGATCAAGCATCTTGAGTTGCAAATGTCCCAATTTTCTTCGACTGTGAACCCACGCCAACCGGGCACTCTTCCTAGCAATACTGTCCAAAATGTAAAAATTGATGGATATTGTATGGTAGTCACAACTCGAGGTGGTAAGCAAACCATTAACCTACTGATGAGGTCTAGTGTAGAAAATGTGATAAGAGGCGATGATGAGGTAGTGGAGGTTAGTGGTGAGTTAGGAGACAAAACGGGGAAAGAAGCTGAGGTACCCCAAAAGGTGACCCCCATGCCTAGACCACCATCTCCATTCCCACAGAGATAAGTGAAAAAGACCAAGGATGGTAAATACCGGTGTTTTATCACTATGCTCAAAAAGTTTTCCATCAATGTCCCTTTGATAGAAGCTCTTGAAAAAATGCCTGGTTATGCCAAGTTCACGAAAGATATGGTCACTAAGAAAAGATTGGTCAGTGTTGAGGATGATGATAGAATGCAACATTATAGTGCTATTTCTACAAAGTCTCTAGTTCAAAAGAAAGAAGATCCAGGTGCCTTCACTATTCCATGTACAATCAGGTTATTACACTTTGCAAAATCATTATGTGATCTTGGCGCAAATATAAATCTCATGCCTCTATCTATTCACAAGAAGTTGGGTTTGGGTGACCCAAAGCCCACTACTATGCGGCTACTGATGGCCTATCGAACGGTGAAGAGGCCTATTGGGATACTCCTCCATGTGTTAGTAAAGGTGGAGTCATTCATATTTTTGACCGATTTTGTGATTCTGGATTGTGAGGTTTATTTTGAGGTGCCTATTATTCTTGGGAGGCCATTCCTTGCTACGGGTAGAGCCTTGGTTGATATAGAGAAAGGGTAAATGAAATTTCGGTTGGACAATGAAGAAGTGACTTTCAACATTTGTAGGTCCATGAGGAAGAGTGATGGAACCAATTGGTATCTGCCATATCCTATAGGGTTTAAAAATAATCTGAGGTACAAATAGAAGAGCGTCTGGGTGTAGAAGCCTAGCGGCAGTGATCATGAATTTTGATAGTGATTGCATTGAAGAGTATGGGTCATTGGTCGCGGCATTTGATCGTGGTAATGTTCGGTTTAAACCAAAGAAGTTGGAGTTAGATATGAAGCATCGCAAGTCTCCACTCGCTAAACCATCTACAGAGGAGACTCCAAAAGTAGAACTTAAGGATCTACCACCTCATCTGAGGTATGTATTCTTGGGAAAAGGTGACACTTTACCGGTAATTATTGCATAATATTTGAATATGCATCAAGTTGATAATTTGGTGGAGGTGTTAAAAAGGTTCAAAAGAACTATTGGGTGGACTATTGTGGATATTATTGGGATTCATCCTGAGATTTGTTCACATAAAATTCAACTCATTCCCGATCATAAGACAAGTATTGAGCACCTGAGACGTTTAAATCCACCTATGCAAGAGTGTGAACAAAGAAATTATCAAGTGGTTGGACGCTGGATTGATATATCCAATCACGGATAGTAGTTGGGTATGGCCTGTTCAGTGTGTACCTAAGAAAGGGGGAATGATTGTGGTCCCCAATGAGAAAAATTATCTTGTCCCGATGAGACCGGTGACTGGATGGAGCGTGTGTATGGATTACCAAAAATTAAATGCATGTACCGAGAAGGACCATTTTCCTATGCCCTTCATTGATTAGATATTGGATAGACTTGCAGGAAAGGGGTGGTACTATTTTCTTGATGGTTATTCATGTTATAATCAGATTTCTATTGCATCGGAAGATCAAGAGAACACAACTTTTACTTGTCCTTATGGAACCTTCGCGTTTAAGAGAATGCCATTTCGGTTATGTAATGCACCGACCACGTTACAGAGATGTATGATGTCTATATTCTCCGATATGGTGGAAGACACTATTGAGGTGTTTATAGATGATTTTTTTCAGTGGTTGGTGACTCATTTGAGCGGTGTTTGAGTCATTAATCTGAGGTTTTTAAGAGGTGTGAAGATTTCAACCTTGTGCTAAATTGGGAAAAATATCACTTCACGGTGAAAGATGGTATTGTAATGGGTCATCGCATTTCAGAGAAGGGTATAGAGGTGATCGAGCTAAAATTGAGGTGATAGAGAGACTTCTTCCACCCATCTCTGTAAAAGGTGTGAGAAGTTTTATTGGGCATGCAAGCTTTTATCGGAGGTTCATCAAGGATTTTTCAAAGATTGCACATCCATTGTGCAAGTTGCTTGAGAAAGAGTTTAAGTTTCATTTTGATGAATCCTGTCTTAAGGCATTTGGTGAGTTAAAGGAAAAGTTAGTGTCTGCACCTATCATCATTTCTCCGGATTGGAGCAAGCCATTTGAGGTGATGTGTGATACGAGTGGGGTTGCCCTTGGTGTGTTATTGAGGAAAAGAAGGGACAAAATCCTTCATCCCATTTACTATGCTAGTAAAGGCCTTAATGAAAGAACTACACGGTGACTGACCAAGAGCTCCTTGCAGTAGTATTTGTTTTCGAGAAATTTCGCTCCTATTTTCTTGGAACGAGGGTTATAGTGCATACTGATCATTCTGCTTTGACATATTTGATGGCAAAGAAGGACGAAACCGAGGTTGATTCGTTGGGTATTACTATTGTAAGAATTTGACTTTGAGGTGAAAGATATGTAAGGGACCGTAAATCAAGTTGCTGATCACTTGTCTCGATAAGAATATGAAACAATGAGGGAGTTAGGTGAAAAGGATAAAATTGATGATACTTTCCCTGATGAGCACGTACTGGCTGCCTCCCAAGACCTGATTCCATGGTTCATAGATTTTACGAATTATCTGGCTAGTGATATCGTCCCACAAGACTTGTCCTTTCATCAAAGGAAAAAGTTCATGGACGATGTAAAAAAGTTATTTTGGGATGATACATACTTATATAGGAGTTGTGCCAATGGGCTTATTCGGCATTGTGTGCCGAAAGTTGTGATGTTTAGTGTTTTGTAGGCATGCCATATTTTGCCTGTAGGTGGGAATCATAGTTGTATCCGGACTACTCATAAGATCTTGTAATGTGGCTACTATTGGCCAACCATCCACCAAGATGCTCATGAGTTCGCCAAGGCATGTGATAGACGCCAAAGAGGTAGTGGCATTTCGAGAAAGCAAGAGCTCCCTTTGAATCCCATTTTTGTGATTGAATTATTTGATGTGTGGGGCATTGACTTTATAGGCCCTTTTGTGAGTTCTCAGGTTATGAAGTACATTATTGTGGTAGTCGATTATGTGTCAAAATGGGTAGAAGCTATCGCACTTGCGAATAATGAAGGGAAGAGTGTCACCGTGTTCTTGAAAAAGAACATATTTTCTAGATTTGGCACCCCAAGGGCTATTAACAGTGATGGGGGATCCTACTTTTGCAACAAGCTGTTTAAGGGATTCTTGAAAAAATATGGGGTTCGCCTTAATGTGGCCACTCCTTACCATCCTCAAACTAGTGGGCAGGTTAAGGTGTCAAACAGGAAGATTAAGCAGATTTTGGCAAAAATGGTGAATGCTAGTATAAAGGATTGGTCAAGGAGGCTTGATGATGCTCTTTGGTCCTACCGGACAGCATACAAGACTCCCATAGGTATGTCCCTATACCAACTTGTATATGTGAAGGCTAGTAACTTACAGGTTGAATTAGAGCATAAGGCCTGTGGGCAATGAAGAAGTTGAAAAAGGATGGGAATGAGGCTGCGGAACAGAGGTTAAACGTGTTGAATGAGCTTGATGATTTCGCTTGAAGGCATATGAAAGTTAAGCCCTCTACAAAGAAAAGATGAAGAAGTACCATGACCAAAAGATTGAGAAGCGCGATTTTTTGGTTGGGGATTTGGTGCTTTGTTCAATTCTAGGTTGCGTTTGTTTCCGGGCAAACTCAATTCCAAATGGAGTGGTCCCTATTTGATCGCCTAACTATTCCCTCATGGTGCGGTTGAGTTGGAAAACAAGGAGGGTGTGAGGTTCAAGGTGAAGGGGCAACAAATCAAAATCTATCTAGGGCATGCTGAAACAACGAATGAAGTGATCGAGGCATACCATCTTGATGAAGTCTGAATGATCTAGAGTCCTCCGTCGTTCCGCGACAATAAATCAAGCGCTGATTGGGAGGCTACCCGATATGTATCCCCTAGACAACTGTAGGTTTTTCATGATTTTCTAGGCATAGTTTTATTATTTTTGTTTTTATTAATTATGTCACGTCTGAATGTTCCTTTATTTTCTTTAGAAGTGTTGGCTAGAGTGTAGAGTAGGATCAGTGTCCAAAAAGTTTCTAGGAAACACAAAAAAGATTAGCTTAATGGGTGTTAAATATATAGGGACCAAATCACCAGAAATCTGCAAAAAATTAGTCTGGTGCACCCATCGATGGATTGTCGTCCCTTCGACGGACCGTCGGTAGGATCCATCGTGCCCAGGTATGTTCTTTAAATTTTTCTAAGTTAGGGCACTATCGACGGAGGGGTCGACAGACCGTCAACCGACTTACAATCTGTCGATGGGGAATCGTCGATCCCTCACCCACCAACCTGACCGACCCATCCGGCTACATATTAAAACTTTCCATTTACTCGTTAAACTTTTCAGTTATCCACCTCTTCACATAACCCCCAGAACTGTTTCCCTCCCTATTTCCTCTCATTTCCCCCCACTTCCACACCCATTAACTCCCATTCAATCATCAGATTCCCACACTTCCCCCACTTCAACAAAATTCATTTTCTCCCTAAATCTTCAATCTTTTTCAGTATCTTTGCCAGTCGGTATTGTGGTTGGTGTTGCTGCTGTTCAAGTACAAGTTTCCATACCCCTTTTCCTCCACTACAATTTCCAGGTATATTCTTCTGATCTGCTAGATTAAATATCGTTAATTTTCATGTTAACTCGATGTCTTACCTTGTGGGTCTCGAATTTGGGACCCCTTTGCATGCTAAAAAGCTTACACCTAAAGTCAAAAGTCCCTTAGAACACTGAAATTAAAAAGGGATTGGGGGTGTTTTGCTAAAAATGTGTTGTGTTTGCATGTTGTGTTTTTCTCCTAGGGTTTTGATAGGCTGTAGAACCGAATGTTCAAACTATGATAATTCATGTCCTAGGAGTGATGAAATGCTCGGTTAAATGTTAGGGAAACTTAAGATCTCTAAGGATACTCTTAATTCGTACATTTGGGGAAACAGGATGGCTGCAAAATTCTAACCCTGAAGGACAGAACGAGACCATGTCGACGGACCGTCGAACCCTCGACGGGCCATCGTTGGGGTTTGTCAACCCCAACATCCCTTTCTTATTCTAAGTGTCCCTTGACGGACCCCATGACGGAACGTCCTTCACAACCGTCGAAACTGTCAGAACCTTTGTTTCTGATTTGCTAAAAAATTTCTTCTAAGTGTCCCTCGACCGACCCCTATGATGGACCATTGTCTCTTCGATGGACCATCCTGCACAACCATCGACGATTTCAGAACCTTTGTTTCTTATTTGCTAAAAAATTTCTTCAAAGTATCTCTTGACGGACCCCTATGACGGACCGTTGATGGGTCCGTCAGGCAGTGCTGCACTTCTGCACTACCATTCCATTCTGTGTTTTACTCTCGTGTTTGATGCTTTTGCACGTGTTACAGGCTTTTAGTGGTACTAATAACTTCTTTTTGCAGGTACATATGGAACCCAAGCAAGACCGTGTCTACTCGAGAGGGCGTTCCTACGTCTGTGGCCCCGTCGAACCAGATTGTCATAGGGTTAGACGATGAGCGTGACCCAGAGTGCGTGACACCAGTCACCCTCACTCCTACCCATGCTTCCCGCACTACCAGAGTCACACCCACGAAGGTGGCACCCGACGGAGTCACTGCCTCCTAGTCTGAAGAGGAGCTAATACTGACCGACACACCTTCTGGGTTGACTACACATTCTGAGAAAGCGTCTGGCTTTGAGGAGGCTTCCAGTTCTGATGAGGCTTCTTGTTCTCATAATGCCAATGCTCCATCCACTTCACTGCAGTCTGCCTCGTGTGATCAGGCCGATAGTGCTGACTGTACTCTAGCACCACAGACTGACATCCCCGCTCCGATTGCCGATCAGCCCAACCGGGGTTTGTTGAGGGACAATATCAAGTATATGGTGATGCCAAGGTGCCCAACGACAAGAAGGTCATAACCCGGACCCAGACACTCGAGCGACGGGTTCTTACTGTGAGTCTTCCCACTATGGCGGAAATCCATGATATATTCACTAGACATCGCATGGACTGGACGACTCAGAATGTGGGTCGCTATAGCAAAGAAATGGTGTGAGAGTTCTACGCCTCCTATGTGGCAACTCTGCGATCTAAGTTGGACAGGCCTACTAATCGAGCCAGATATGCACCTCTGGAGTACGTCCGAGTCTTCAGCAATTGGGTTTATATATCTTTACCGGCCATTCGCAGGTTTCTCTATGGCGCGGACGTTGATGCCACCAAGACCCTCCCTCACCGCCGAGTTTGACTATCAGTGGAAGTTGATCAAGGACGGATGGTTCTAACATGAGCTAGATGTGAGAGAGACCACCAAGCGGTGGATAGCACAACACCTCTCCGTGGATGGCGAGGTTGCGGATTGGGTTTTGGAGCCAAAGGGGAGCATCAAGAAGGCTTAACTTACCTTCATAGCCAAATTCTTATGGCTACTGGTCTGACACTGCCTTTCCCCCACTGCTACTGATAAAATTGTCACTTGGGATCGTGCAGTGCTGATGGCTACCATGGTTGCAAGGTTCGAGGTGGACTTCGCGTGGCTGTTGCAGGCGGTGATGCATAAGAGGGCCTTTAAGGACACTACTACATACCCCTCCCCATGCATGGTCTTTGAGTTGTGCAGGTCTGCAGGAGTGCCCGTGTGGCACATTGATGTGATCAAGACCCCGCCCGTCATAGTGGATATTAGCCTTATTCAGGATGAGCCCAATGAGTTGCCTCCCCACAGAGGGCCCCGTCCAGAGGTGCAGCCGCTCGGTGAGAACCTGCAGGCCACGGTAGATCAAGCCCAAGAGGCTAATCCGGCTACATCCGAGCATACTGAAACCACCCCAGCTGAGTCTATCTCGGGTGCTAGATGCTGCGAGCTCCTCTCGCTCGACTACTTCTGCAACACTGGTCCCGCGTGCTAGAGTCCAAAAATTAGAGGATCAAATGTCCACACTTCTACATCACATCCAACCTTGGATGCAGAGGTATATTGCTGAGGCGGAGGAGCGGATAGAGAGGAAGATGTCCAAGCATACTGAGTGGCAGATATGGAGATCCACATGCACTTGGTTGCATTTAAGTTGCCGGTTCTCACCCGGCCATCCCCTACAGTGGATTTGACGACTCAGTAGGCTGCTGTGGAGAATCTGATAGAAGATTTGGATACCATACTAGAGGCTCGGGTGCCTGAGTCTGAGGCCCCTTTTGCAAAGCCTACTAAGGACACGGTGTTTGTTGCCTTGTTCTCCACCACTACTGTGGCACCACCTCCCCCACGAGATCGTGACAAGAAACACCGATTTAGAGATGAGGACGAGTCTCGGGCATGGAATAAGGAGCACAATGAGTTGGAGGTCGCGAGGAGAGCCTCACTGATTGAAGAGGAGGCCCGCCAGTTAAGGTTTCTAGAAGTGGCTGTTGGAGGGTCTAGTTCCAGAGTTTTTGAGGCTGAGAGAAGCACTATTGATGGTGCTGTTATTGTTGAGGACACCACTGATGGTGTCCACTACTACAGAAGGAGAGGGTTCCGAGAAACCAAACCCGTCAACATGTTGATCGTCGGCGCTTTGCGCCTCAGGTTTGCTTCACCTACTACCTCATTTTATATACTTTTATGCATTGGGGACAATTGCATGTCTTTTTATTGGGGGTGGGGTAAATGGAAAGTGAATGCTAGGGTGAAGTCTGAGTAGCCCAACGCCCGATCCTCTCTTGGGGTTTTCTTGCCTGTGTTCTTTTTCCCCAAGAGACAGGTTATTTTATTGTTGAACCGGCATGTTTGTATGTTTGTACATAGTATAGAAATGGAATCTGAAGCATGATGCCTAAACAAAATGATATCCCGATTTAAAGAAAATGCTGCATGACTAGGAATAGTAACTGATGAATGTGTGGCTCTAATCATGACATAGAGTACACCACGACATGAACCTAAATCTAAAACTCGAACTAGGTGTCTGATAGTCTAGTAGAGTAATGAGATGTCAAGTATGTGTGAGGAAAATTTGAATAGTCCACCATTGGTACTGAGCTAGAACTTGCTTGGTTAGTCCTACTGAAAGTAAGTTGTGATAGACAATTAGGAAAGAATCATAGGCCCCTGTTCAAGATAGCCAATCTTTAGCCTAGATAACACAAAACCGAATGAAATTAATCCCTTCTTGATCCAAATGATTTGAGTTTAAAAATAGACCTTTCTTTTTCACCCCAACTGTTCTTTTCTAGGAATAATGTGTTGGACCTGGTCCCTCCTAGGACATGTGCACCTCAGCTTATGCCAAAAGCATAAGTTGAGGGTGGTTAATGCAGAAAACAACCTTGTCATGGACCTGACCCAACCTTTGGTATTGTGTACCTTGACTCATGGCAAAACCACGAGTTGAGGGTGGCTAGTTGTGGAATGCTCTAAAAAGTGGGGTTGAAAGAAAAAAGAAAGAGAAAGAACAAAACAAAAGTGATTCAAGAAAAGTTGAAATATAAGTGAATTTTTTTTCAAAAAAATCACTTACACAAAAGGATAATTAAAGGAGAAAAGTAAGGCGAAAGAATACAAAAAATTAAGAAATAGGACAGAATAAAATGATGAAAAGGTAGGACGCTTAGACGTTATGTCAAGGAGGGCAATAAGTCACTAAAATACATCCAAATGTACCCTACCTAACCATGAACCTAAGTTACAACCTAAGGAATTCCTATCGTGATACTAAGAGTCTATTATGGTAAACTTAAAGTAGTGAAAATAAGGGCAAACCTATGGCAACAAGTGTAAATGAGGTGTGAAGTTGTTCTGAGAGCGAGTGTTGAAAAAAAATAATCCTTATACTCAAACTGAAATCATTGTGTGAAAAATAAGGATGTTGTTTTGAAGTGAGGACACTAGTTGCAATACCGGAAAATTGATACCTTGGTGAGAGATCAAAGAGGATAGGTGTCGGTGTTTGGTGAGTCTGTGTCATGGTCTAATCCACATGAGCGAGCCTAATAGTGATAGCATGCATAAATATAATGAAAATAATTAGGATTGATAACCAGATGATTGCAAAAGTTAAAATAAGGATACTCTTGTACAAAGGTTTTATGGTGAGTCATAGTATGTCGCTTGAGGACAAACAACGAATTTAGGTTGAGGGGGGTTGATGTACTGTGATTTCAAACCTATGACAATCATCCTTTTTGTAGTAGTTTTAAAGTATTTTTCTCTTTGTATCAGGAAAACTGTCTAGAAGGAAAACATGGAAGAACTATGCTAAAATTGCAGAAGTGATGACCTACGGAGCCATCAACAGTTTGTTGACCCCTCGACGGTCCGTAGGTGGCATTCGTCGTTTGAAGAAAAATGCTACTGAAGGAAGATCGAGGAATTTTGACCAAGTGTGGGGCTACGAAAGCTATCAATGGAACGTCGTATCCTCGACGGACCGTCCTGCACATCTTTCATTGCTAACATAGAGTAGCCCCATTACCCGTCCTGAAAAGATTCTAAGTGTGGAGAAATGGAAGCCATTGGCGGCTCGTCGTGCTCTCAACGGACTATCATCCTGGTCCGTCGATGGTAACAGTGAGTTGGAGAATAAAGAAGCTAAAAAAGATTCAAGGTGTGGAATAACGGGGGGCCTCGACGATCCGTCCTGGCCTCGATAGTTCGTCGGTCCAGTCGTTGACTCAGATGCATTTTTGGGCAGATTTCCTTAAATAGATTTCCTTTTTATATTAGGACTTCTTTATTATAAATACTGGTAAAAACCTTATTTTTGAGGTTAGACTCTTGATTATTATTCTGATTTGTAATATTGGTTGTTGAATATTGGGTTTTGGAAAATACTTCATTTTTCCGGAATCGTTTATTGCATCATTTTTCGAATTCAATTGATTTTCTAGATTTTCTTCAATCTCATCAAAGTAAGTACATGAATTCTTTTCTAATCAATATGAATTGTGTAATTATGAACATGGGTAACTAAATACATAACTAGAATTGTGGGAACCATGGGTAAATAATAAGGTAAAAAATAGCTAAAATAACAAATCTAGAATAGTGTCTTGCATGTCTTGATAATTCTATCATTTAGAAGTCATTTTAACGAGTGTACACATTAGAACTCGCCTTGATTCTACTTGCCGGACCAAGGAGGTAGATAATAAGAAAAGAATTATCAACGTAGATTTAGTATACACTATCTAATAGGCTAGTGTCGATTGGTACGAAGTAACAACTAAGCCATACATCGATTATGATGCTTAATATGAGGTAAAGGTAAGGTTTTGTAAAGCATACACACGTAGCCGGACCAAGGTGCGGAGTGAAATTACCTAGTTGCTAGACCAAGGAATTAGGGATACATAACTTACCACTTTGCATGCAAGATACTAGGAAAAAATTGTTATAACTAGAATTACCGTGTTATGAACCTGTGGGGATATTTATACCCTAGTTACTCTCATCACTTGATAAACTCAAATATTCATACTTGATACTTGTTTACTTAAAAATATTTAATTCCTTTTGTTATTTAAAACCCCCCTTTTATTACCTGTTTTTGGAAAGGACTTGATTAAATAAATGTAATTGTAGGTTAAAGTTAAGTCTATATCATTTTCATCGTGGGATCGACCCCAACCTCATAGTTGGGTTCTTTAATTGATACGACCTCTTGTACTTTTTTTCGAGAAGTAAATTTGAGCATATCACAAGTTCTTAGGGAACACCAACTTTATACCAAATTTAGCAAGTGTGAATCTTGATTGAGGTCAGTTGCTTTTCTAGGCCATATTATCTCTGGTGAGGGTGTAGAGGTTGATCCGAAGAAGACGGATGCGGTCAGAAATCGGCCTTGACTTTTGACTCCCACAGACATAAGAAGTTTCTTGGGTCTATCCGAGTATTATAGAAGGTCTGTTGATGCATTTTCATCCATTGCTTCTCCTTTGACATCTTTGACCCAAAAGAAGGTGAGGTTTGAGTGTTCGGAAGCTTGTGAAAAAGTTTTTCAACAGTTGAAAGATAAGCTTACCTCCGCTTTGGTGTTGACCTTAGTGGAGGGTAATAATAGCTTTGAAGTGTATTGCGATACTTCTCAATTGGGCTTAGAATGTGTCCTCATGCAACATGGCAAGGTGATAGCTTATGCCTTTAGGCAACTCAAAATTCATGAGAAAAATTACCCAAGTCATGATCTTGAGTTAGCTATTGTAGTTTTTGCCTTGAAAATATGGAGACATTATTTGTATGGTGTGCATGTTGATGTGTTTACTGACCATAAAAGTCTTAAATATGTATTGACACAAAAGGATTTAAACCTCCGACAGAGAAGATGGTTAGAAAGTTGAAAGATTATGACATGAGTGTCCTTTACCAACCTGGCAAGGCAAATGTGGTCGCTCATGCTTTGAGTCGTATGACTATATGTAGTGTGTCTCATGTGGAAGAAGAGATGAAATAACTTGTAAAATAGGTTCATAGGCTGGATAGATTAGGTTTGCGGTTAGAAGATTCTCCAAATAGTGGTTTTATGTCCATCATAACTCCAACTCATCATTAGTGGTTGAGGTGAAATCTAAGAACCATCTTGATCCTCAATTTATGGAGTTGAAGGAATTGGTACTTGGTAAGCTCAATGAGTCATTCTCCCGGGGCGGGGGGGTGATGGTGATTTAGGTACCATGAGAGATTATGTGTACCCTATGTTGAGGATTTGAGAAATCAAATTCTAGAAGAAGCTCTTGGTTTCGGGTGCCACCAAAATGTATCATGATCATAGAGAGATCTATTGGTGGGATGGTTTAAAAAGGGACATAGCAGAGTTTGTTGCTAAGTTCCCAAATTGCCAACAGGTTAAAGCTGAATATCTTAAACCAGGTGGTTTAACCCAAATCATGGATGTTCCTACTTGGAAGTGGGAAGCCATCAATATGGACTTTGTTGTTGGGTTGCCTCGAACCCAAAGGCAAAATTATTCTGTATGGGTTGTTGTGGATCGGTTGACCAAATCTTCCCATTTTATTCCTGTTAAGTCTACTTATACTATTGAGGTGCTGAATTCACTTCTTGTTTTTGGAAATCTTTCCAAAAGTGTTGAGGTTCACAAGTGAAACTTAGTACCACTTTTCATCCTTATACAGATGGTCAAGCAAACATACCATTCAGACCCTTGAAGATATTTTAAGATCCTGTGTCATTGATTTCAAAGGAAAGTGGGATGATCATCTACCTTTTATTGAGTTCTCTTACAACAAATCTATCATTCGATCATCTCCATGGCACCTCTTTGAGGTTGGTGAGTCCTCACTCCTTAGTCCAGAGATTATCTATGATGCTATAGAGAAGGTTTGAATCATAAGAGATAGATTAAATACAGACTATAGTCGGCAAAAATCTTATGTCGACAATAGAAGAAGAGACCTTGAGGTTGAAATAGGTGATCATGTATACTTGAAGATTTCACCTATGAGAGGGGTGATGTGATTAGGTAGAAAGAGGAAGTTAAGTTTTTGGTATATTGGTCCTAGTGAACTAGCTTCGGTTTATCCGGTGTTTCATGTTTATATGCTCAAGAAATGCATCGGCTACTCGGTGTCTATTCTTCCTATTGAATGTTTTGGGGTGGATAGAACCTCTCCTATGAAGAAGTTCTGGTGGAGTTCTTAAATCGCCAATTCAAGAAGTTGAGAAACAAGAAGGTTGCCACTGTAAAAGTTCTATGGAGGAACCATGTTGTGGAGTGTGCAACATGGTAGGCTGAAGCCGACATGAAGTACCGTTACCCTCATCTATTTACTCCTTGAGGTTAGACATTCCTCTTAATAGAGTAAGTAATGCATAATTATGAAATTTACTTGTTACTAATTAGGTGCATGTTTTAGTAAAAGTTGTACGAACTAGAGTTTTAAGATAATGACTACATACTCTATTCTTTCACTTATGTGAAATATGCATGCATGTGTCTTCTTTCGATTTTGTTGCTTTGTTGTTGTATTGATAAGAATGATAGCATCGTAACTCTTTGATGCATTTTGAGCTTATGATAATGTTGAGAAGGAAATTCCTCACTATGTGTTATGAAATATTTGGCTCTTATATTTTTTTGCATCATGAATTGAGTGCTATATGTAATGTTGTGGAATGTATTGAAAGGAGTTGTGAAGTAATCCTATGAGATGTAACTCATAATGATGTTATCTTGTGTGTAGGTTGGGCTGCTAGTATTCAGTCTATTCTTATCCTCCAAAAATATTTTAGTGTCATTTCAGAACGAATGTTCCTAAGGGGAAGATAATGTAACACTCCAGAAATGCCAGGACTTAGACTAGAGATTGATCTATTAAATAATGTTTAAAATTATGTTTCCAGGCCGATATTAATGTAATAAGTTCATTTAGAAAAGGTTAGATCCAAAATGACAAAGAAAGATCTTGATGTCCGAAAACTAGAAAAATTTGAACTAGTTGACGTCCCTATGTTTGATGAAGGTTTCAAAGTGTCAAATTAATCCCAAAACTTGTAAAAATACTTTGGATACGTAGTATGTACTAGAATGGGTCCAATTGTCTGGTAACGACACGCCAAGGACAACCCAAAGGGTCTTTGAGGAGGACCCGAACATGGGTAGGAAGGCTTCCAAAGCATCCTGTGCGAGCAAGATTGGAGAAGGTGGTGTGCGACGGACAACCTTCACGAGGCATTCTGCCTTAAAAATGGAGATGCAGCCTCTCAACATTAACCTTATACTAATCTCACTGGCTTGAACCAAAAATTCAGAAAAATAATGGAAATTGGCCCCGCGACGCGCAACCACTTTCCAGAATCGTTGAAGTCTTATTTTTAGTAATTTAACTTCTTTAAAAGACCCCATTTTAGTGGAGGGTATTTTGGTATTTTATAGGGAGACCATATATGTAAACTAGGTCATTTTTAGACCACTTTTTACACCTTAAACAAGATTCAAACGAATTTTCTCATCTCTCTCAAGAAACTCTCTCTTTTCCAAACTCCACTGAAGAACAAGAAGATCATAAGGAAGAAAATGAAGAATCCAAGGTTTCCAATCAAATTTCTAGGATTATTCGTCCATAAGGTATGAGATTTACACTCTTAGGATTCTTTTCCCCAAGAAGTCCTTTCAAACATAGTTTTTCAAGAAATTCAATTCTAGGATTTTTATTATACAAAAGGGTTATTCTTCCTAACTCTAGATTAATGACTCTCAATGAAAAATAATGGTTTTCTATGGTTAATTTCACATGAATTGTTGAGTATTTGATTAATAATGTTTGAATCTCGTGATGCATGATCTCTCTCTAAATAATGGTCTTGATTGGGTTGTACTTACTACTTGATAATATGTAATTGTTGGGATTGGAACTAATACTTGAATGAACTCTTTAATGAACCTTTCCCTTATTCTACTTTACAGTTAGTCTTGTTCTATGAGTTCAAGAGTTGGTATTGATTATGCTATTGAGTATTTCACTATGTTGTTGTTTTGATTGTAGTAAGTTTAACGTAAGTTCTTGAATAATGTACTTGAAAGCAAGAGGTAAGTCTTCTAAAGTCGTGATTACTATATGAAGCTCATGTTAGCCTATAAATGATGTTACAATGCTAATGAAGTATGTATGACAATTCTATGCGTATATGTTTGGCTATGAATATGTTAATTTATGAGATCATTATAAGAATACAATAATGCAAGTTTATGATATTGTCTTGTATGCCTTACGCAAGATAATTATGATATGTTAATCTCACGACTGAAGTGTTGCCATGAAAGAAAATTCTCATCTAAACCTAAAGAACTCATAATCATTTTTATACACGGAGTTGCTCTCATATTACTTATTATAAGAATTATGAATGAATGATGATTTAAGCATCATTCAAAAAGGGACTTAAGTTTAGCATCGATGGACTATATATGAGAGGTGTCCCTTCCCTAGTTGGAAGGTATGTTCACAATGACTCTCATGAGATAGAGGCTTCCATGTAATGTGGAACTATGGTCTCTAATATTTCTCCTAGTTCTTAGACTATGTTGCCACCATAGGATGCTTGCTAGTGGATCCACCTAGAAAGTTATTGCATGTTTGGTTATACTTTGTCCGGTAGACCACCTACTTCCAGTGTGGGGTTTTATGACACCGGATTCCATGTTTAGATCACTTAGTCTATGTCGGTTAAGGCAAACGATTCCTCATATAAAATGAAATACAAGTAAATGGACATTGACTAGGGTGACTTGAGGAGTCTACTTAGTATAGGTAGGGGTATGGAACTCTTCCTAGACACTGCACAAAGTTAACTTTAAGGGAAGTCCTAGGAAATTGTTATTATGTAATATGATAACATGAAAGGTATGATGCTTATGATACATGTTATTACTTTTATATGAAGTTGGTTACGTTGATGAACATGTTATTGGTCTTTGTTGCTCTATGAGGTGTGACTACTTATGTTACAGGTTATCTGAAGCAAAGCTTTGATTATGGTCTCCTACATTATATACTTGGTTGTGTGGGGTTATGGGTCTTCACATGACCATTGCACTTGTAGGTTGGGGATGATATCATTGGTAAGTGTTTTGTATGTTATGCTTATATGATATTTTTAATTATGATAATATGTCTTTTATTATGATCATGTTGTACGTTGATGAAACCCTTAACTAGTATATGTTGTATAGTATGTCCATTGAACACATTCATACGACTTAGCATGCTTTCTAAATAAATGATAAATGATCTTTTTTCAAGCATGTCCTTAAACGTTATGTGCATATACCCATACTTAGTACATGTGGTGTACTAAAACAATTACTTTTTATTTCTACAAATGTAGGGTCCTGCCATTGAAGATTAAGAAGGTTGATTGAAGAAGCTTGCAACTCTTTCTCCAAGTTTTGGTAGGTCCTAATGTTCGAGGATGCTATCTTTTCATTATTCTATCATACGAAGACTTTAGTAGATTTTATGACTACTCGTAATTCCATTTATGTTTTTTGGACTCATTTGTATTAAGGCCTATATGACATATTGACAATTTATTGGCTATGTCCAGATTCATACTCTTTAGATGGTTTATGTATGTGAGACAAGTTTTTAGAATATTGTATGCTATTATGAATGTTAAGTATGACGCCTGACTATACTTCACATAGTATATAAAAGTTTTAATTTTCCGCAATTTTAACTGATAAAATGTTATGACAAATGCTAAGGGCTTGTCTGAGTCCATATAGAGGACAACAACTTCAGTCTCATCTGGGGGTTTTCTCTTGGTGTGACTAACCCACATCATGCTAGCTCCTCACACCAAACGTCACTTACTTCTGAAAATCTAGATACCAACATTCTCCAAAATTTTCCTATAAGTCAACAAATTCCTACTCAAATTGCCCAAAAACCACCTACCACTCAACCATCCCCCTAAGAATCACATTTCATCTTCCAATATCGTCTGATTCGTACCCTCATTTTACCACACATTTTGAATCCAAAGCATTCTGAGAAGAAAGAAAATGAATGGAAGGTCATGAAAGGAAAGGGTGAGGAAAACATCAGAGAGGAATTCATGAATGCAATGAAGGACTTCAAATACACCCCGGACATCAAGGGGTTGAACTACAAATATTTGTGTCTTCATCCACATTTGGAACTTTTGGAAGGTTTTAAAGCACCAAAATTTGACACTTTTAGTGGATTTGAAAATCCTTTGACTCATTTGAGGGCTTATTGTGATCAACTTATTGGAATTGGGAAAAATGAGGCTTTGTTGATGCGAATCTTTAGTCTAAGTCTGAAAGGAGAAGCTTTGGAATGGTTTGTTTCAAAAGAAATAAACCAATGTCCAAGTTGGCATGCTTTGGCTAAATATTTTATTGAAAGGTTCGGTTACAATGTAGAGTTCACCCTTGATTGATACTCTTTGTAGAGAATCAAACAGAATTCTTTTGAAAGTTATCGAGAGTATTCCTACCGTTAAAGAAGAAAGACTGCAAGTATTAGGCCTCCCATGACCGAGAAAGAAATTATTGAAGTCTTCGTGCTCATTAAAGATCTGCATTACTATAATAGAATGTTACTCATTCTAGGAGGAAAGTTCAATGAGAGAGTTAAAATTGGTGAAGCTATTAAAGATGGTTTTTAGGACTGGAAAAATCATCCGAGTGACTCCACGAGATGAATTCCCAGGACCATTAAAGAGGAAAAGTGAAGATGTTTCTTCTGTCTCATTTGAATCGAGCCACAAGTCAAAGAAGCATGATGGTATTGATGTGCGAAAGTCTTTACCATCCAAAACCTACCCTTTAGCTCCACAAAATTACTCCATCCGACCAAGTTACCAATCTCAACCATCAAATTATCCAAATTACCAAACTCCATTTCCAAATTACCTAAATGCTCAATTAAATTACCAAGATCTATTGCCAAATTACCTAAATTCTCAATCAAATCACCAAGATGCATTGCCAAATTACCTAAATGCTTCTCATAGCTTCCAAACTCCACAATACCAAAATTTCCAAACACAAACACTTAGTCACAAAAATCCTCCAAGTTACGGCCAAGTACCTCAATTTGCATAAGATGATTATGATCTTTCTTGTCAGAAATTTTTGAAAAAACCTTCTTGAGTCTTTACTCCTTTTGTTGAAAGTCGAACCATGACTTTTCGAGAGGTTGAAAGCAGTTGGTCTTACACAAATTATTGACCCAAAAATGTCAATGTCAATTCTAGACTTTACAGTACCAATCTTCATTGTGCTTACCATTCAGGAGGTGCTAGGCATACCACTGAGGATTGCATCAACTTGAAGCATAAAATTCAAAACTTGATTGATCAAAGAATTGTCAGGTTCAAACTATCACTTCCATAGCCAATGGAAATTCACTGTCGAATCGTGGTGGAGTCACTATTAACATGATTGACCTATGTCTAAAGCACCTCCTTGTCAAAATACCCCAAGTTATTGTCAAATACCCCAGCCTCAACAAGGTCATTATGATCCTCCTCGTCTGAGATACAAGAAAAAACCTACTTGGAATTTTACGCAGCTCATGGAAAGTCAGATGAACTTATTTGAGCAATTGAGTGTGACATGTATTATTTATCCTGTTGGGACCACGCCTGTGGATACTACTTCCCAATTTTATCGAGCCAATCGATTGTGTGCATATAATTCCTATACTATTGGTCATGATACTGAAGACTGTATCAATTTAAAACACAAGATCCATGACTTGATTGACCAGAATGTTGTTAAGTATGGTGTACCTAACGTCAACAGTAATCCTCTTATGAACTATGGAGGCACCAATATCAATATGATAGAGACAGAGGATGAGTTGTGCATGGTAAATGAGGTAGTTCTGGCTGGTACTGACAACCTTGAGAAAGTTGTAGCTTCTCCGAGAATAATCGAGAAACACAACTTTACGAGCATTACACCCCATAAAGCTTTTGCTTTTGTGTCAAGAAAGGGTCTAAACAAGAAGGGGATCAATCATGTTCTACCAAAGTATTTGCCTCATTTATGTCTGTCCTTTGTGGTAGAGAAATATGCCAATGATTATGATCTTGGAGAAGGATGGGGAATATTTTGGAAGAAGGTGATGCTGCACCCAAGAAGATGATCGAAACACCAGGGCTACGAGACAGCAAGCTGATGGAGCAATTTCTTAATTGGACTTCCACTCTGCTCTTTATCTCGCGCTCAACTTTATAGAAAAATATGAATCTTATGTTGTTTTAAAAATCAGTGGTAGCTTGAATGAGGCTCCAAACCACCTTTTGTGTTGTTTTTACCTAATTATGTTTTAATATCCCTCGTAAATTTTTGAATAAATCAAAATGGCTCATGGTCATGGCCAAAGTTCGTATTTCTTTACTTTTAATGAAAGCCTCTCATATTGCGAAAATTTAATTTACTTGTTTTAATTCTTCTATATAATTGTAGTTGTCTTTGTTTCAGTAAAACAAATATATAATTTTTTAAAATAAAACTGTCAATATCACTTTATATCAGAAGTTGAATGAACCTGATGAGATAGAGGAATATGAGTTATAAGAGTATCATGATGAGGTCATGATATTCAAACGACTTGTCAAAAGTTTGAAATAGTTTGAGACTCATTTAAAGTCGAATTTGGAAGGGACAAAAACTGTAAATCTACAAAAAAAAGATGACTATGACAAATAAGTCAGAATCAGGGTCCATCTTAGAGAATATTCGAAAAGAGAACTCAACTGTTTCTTAGAAAATATATCGACACATTAATTTAAGCAAGTCATGATGGAGTATAGACATTCATCTAGAGTTTTCAAGCAACTCAAATGATTTAAGAGTTGTTCTATTTGAAGATTCAGAGTTTCTTTTTTTTTTCTTTCCCTATAATGCATCATTTGTTTGTAATAATCTTATGTTCATTAGTTAGAAAATTATCTATTGTAATGAACTACGTCTAATCTGAATTCTCAAGAATGAGATACGTAGGAGGCCTGCATGGGCTTCAGTCACCCTTTATATATTTTTAATATTTCCCTTTGTATTTGAATTATGTTCAACTTGAATTCTCAAAGATGAGATACATAGGCAGCCTATGTCGGCCTCGGTTGGTTTCTTTATATATGTCTTATTGTTGTTAACCTCGAGGTGATGTTTGATTTGATATTTTCCCTCACCGGGATTCGTAGGCGCCACAATGGTTCTGTCATATCTCCCATAAGATTTCTGTTTTTTTCTTTACAATAGAAACTGGACATAATTTTTGAGAGGGGCTCAAAAATTCTCAAGAAGAATATCTCTACAACTAGTCAAAAACTAAAGTCACATTGAGAATTAAAACTGGGACAAAATGTTTGAAAGGATCTCAAAAATTCCATGATTTGTTTAGTTAAAGTTCTAGACAAGCCAAGACCATTAACTAGGAAAAAAATAATGAGGGTGACCTCAAAATTTCCAATAGAGTTTATCAGCAGCTTAGGGAAACTTTCAATACTTCCCTTCAAATAATCTGATGGACTTCGAGGCATCAACTTCAAATTGTTCATCAAGCTTGACATGACACGATACTTGGCATTGACCTTTTTCAATTGCAGCTCTTTGAAACCCTTTTTCTTAAAAAGTTAATCTATCTGATTCAAATATTTTGCATAAAATGTTGTCTTGTCTATCGAGAAGGAAAAGATGGGAGCAATCAACTGAAGATAGCAAGTCAAGGAGCAAGCGTTTGAAGAAGTCAACACATATAGTTTGTTTAAAAACTAAAAATTGTCCTGTGGATGCAAATTATGAGATATCCTCAAGTTCCCATATTCCTCCATTCAACGAATATGGAGAAGTCAAAAGGGTGGGAAGCCCCTCCAAATTGATAAATTTTTCTGTAGATACATGGAAGTCATTAAAGTTTTTCAGAAGAAAAAGAAGATTTTAGAATAAGACCAACAACAACTCATTCAAATTTCCAGCAAAGCATAAGCTACAACAAATATGAACAAGTCAAAACATCACTCTCACCAGGTAGAAGCATCAACAATGACATCCAAGTACATTTTTAGGATCATCAACATTTGAAGAAAATTCACAAATTGCATCGATCTGTCATGGTAATGCGAGACCCTCCTAGAGGGACATTTCTACAAGTATTATCAAATGAGATAATACGACCATCTAAGAGGACATCATCGTCATTTTACCAATTGAGCATCAATATCATCTTATTAATGGATCAACATCATCCTATCAATGGATCATCAATGGAGCATCAACATCATCCTGTCAATGAATCAACATCATCCTACCAATGGATCATCAATGAAGCATCATCATCATCATAATCCTATCAATGGATTATCAATTAAGAATCATTATCGTATGAACGAAGCATCATCATCCTAGCATGTAGCGGCATTATCCTACCAGTCAATTGACATCATCCTACAAATGGATCATCATCTTTCTATCAATGAAGCATCATTTTTCAGAACATATCAAGTCATCATCTACTGCGAATGTCATGACTGGGGTCTAGACCGTAGCCGAAACCAGCGTCATTTACCTCTCAGAGATCGCAGACAAGCCTACATACATCCTCATTACATCGTATAGGCTATTTTTTGCGAAAAATTTAAAACTTTTGTTTGCTTTGAAGTGTACATAGACTTCATAATAAGAATTGCACCATCTAATAATAAGATATTCAAATGAAGTAAATAATTCATAACTACATTGAAATAAAGTTGCCAAAATGGCACTAATACGATGTCTAAAAATAAGTAAGAAAGAAATGCTAGTGGAACATCCTCCACTAGCCCATACCTACGTCTAAGCTAGAATATAAAATATAAGCATCCTCAAAAGCATGAGCGCCTACCAAGTCCGGATGAATGCTCCACGTCTGGATAGTTTCAACGTAGTCTTGTAAGCTCTAGCTTCCACCTACACTTGCACCTTAAAGTAGAGAATTGTATGGAATTAGTACACACTTGTACTAAGTATGGGTGTATGCAATTACACACTAAGGACATGCATGATTAATAATAGCTCTATCCTAATGAATGAATAATGGAAAGCCAAGTCAGTTGGACTTGCCAAATTAGATTAGGAAAGTCATGCTATGAGAGTAACATGCATTATCATTCTTTTCATATTGCACACAACACATAACATATTTCATATAGCACACACATATATCACTTATAATCCATTATATACCATGAGACCTTGGAATTACGGACTTAGCATTAGTACTTCCCAACTGAGGGCTTAACATATTGGACCTTAACTTGGTAGCCTTCTTTAGCAAACACATGGTCTGCTTTATTCATTCATACACACTTCATTGTCCTTCATTCATATACCTAGGATTTTGGTTAGGACTTTCATCAGGTTCACTATGCAATGACCAATAATGACCTAGTGTCATTACTTGAGTCTAGTTCACTTCTTGATTATCCTATCCAAACATCTTTAGTGTCATTCATTTCATTGTGTGTGTTACTTGAGGCTGACCTCATTCTTTCTTTGGGAACTTCAACTTTAACCGAAATAGATTATGTGAGCTTCATGAAATCCAGTGTCTACCCTACACCGAAAAGAGCTGGAATCACCGGCCAAAGTGAAACCAAAACGTGCTAGCATATCCAGGGAAATTGAACCCTGCTAGAACCCTATGTTGGATGCATAGGTTCAAAGACTACGAGATATAAGGAGACCCGTACCCGCCTAAATGGACAATCTCATCTCATGAGATTCACACGAACCTCTGCCTTCTCTAAAGAAGGAATCACGACTCATAGCTAGCCTATCGGTGCTCCGTATAAAGGTCCATTACATTCATCTCACACATCATAGAAGCTGGATTCTAGCATGATGTCATCATTGCTCATTAGATGATTTCTCATATCATGCTTAGTATTAAGTGTGCATTAATCTCAATACTTTCATTAGAGTGTTCTTAGAGACTGGTTTCTTAACATTTACTTAGGCTCATTTGAGATTGATTTCGTCTTTCATGTTAGCCTATTATCATGTTGTCACCACATTCATTAACTTTAACATATTAGATCTTTATAATTACTCACCCCTTTACGTGAATGTTCATTTCTTCATATGCCAATGCACTTGGCATTTTATTGGATTTCACAATCTTAACCCCCCTGGGGTCACATCATATCGCTCACATATAGCTTAGGTTCACTTATTTTTAAACGTATGCTGGACTTATGAACCCATATGTACAAGCTATGAGACTTCATTTATAATTCATCTAAGTGACTCATACTTACCAAAGATTATGTGGTACAAGACTTATGCATCTTGTAAGTATGCCAAGGTCTCGAGTTCGATCTCTATGGGCATCATTCATTCAAAAGTTTAATCATGTAAGACTTATGTATCAATATGGAGTTGGACAAGGGAACCCAATTTTATATCCCTTGAGGAACACTTAGTCTTGTGTTAATTTTGATTTAAAATTTTGGCATTGGGGAACCCGAGGTCGATCCCCAACACCTACACTTCTTTTTTTTCTCTTTCTTTTCTCTCTTTTTTTCATTTGGGACCAAGAGGGTGTGGGATCGATCCCCCACAACCTCATTATATTTTTCTTTAGCTTAGTCATAATTTTATCACCTATCGGAGAGGTTGTGGGTTCGATCACCCCCACCTCATTTTATTTATTTTTATTCTTGCATGGACTGATCTTAATTTCGGCCAAGAACACACGGGTTCGAATCCCATGTGGCTCATTTCTTTTATTTAATTTTCTAAGTTATCTTACTTGTCTAAGACCCAAGTTCGAGTCCCCCTAACCTCAGTTTTATTATAAAATTTTCAGTAGCTTGCATATGGTGAGGTCTTGGGTTCAATCCCTAATAACCTCACACCTAAATTGTTTTTAAAAAGAACCACAAAATTTCAGCCTTGCTTAGCCGAGATCAAATTTCTGGAAATTTGGTCATCGTTTTCAGTCCATTTTTTCAATCCTTTGTACGTTAGATTTTTATGACAATTCGCTGGACATTTCGTACACTATTACATGCATTTTTACAAGTAATTTCATACAAAAACACAAGGATTTAACATACCATTTTTTATACTCTAATTCGTACCATTGTAATTCTCCAATTTGACACCAAGAGACATGGCCAGACACAAACATTGCACACGTTTATCATCACATAATTCCGAACATACATATATGAACATAATCTTCATGAAAACACTTTACATTCCTATATTCTACCAGCAAACATACCCAACCTACAACAATCGATGGGAGCTAGTGACAGGGTCATGCAAAGGGGAACATTCATAGTTTACGGATTAGAATTCCAGTTAATCTAAGGGTATCTTGGGAAAGGTACCAAGAGGAAGAAAATCCATTCCTTTTTCATATTTTAAGACCTTTCAAACCTGATCTCAAGTGCTTCCAACTCCCATGAAAAACAATGCTTCTCCAACGAAACCTCACGCGCAAACTGTTTGAAAAATGTTTTTGCTTTTTGTTTTTACTTTAGTTTTTCTTTTGAGTTTTAGCTTACAAGTTCTTCAAGAGTGATGAATTTTCTTGTTGATTTTATGTTTTGTCAACTGACGATGAGAGTGAGAAAGAGAGTGGACAGGTGTGAGAAAGAGAGTAGAGAAATGTGAGAGTAAGTTTAGGAGTAGGAGTTTTAGTTGAAGACTTAGTCAAACTAGGACTCTTTTAGATTAAAAAAATCTGATTTTCACTTACTTAAATCAGCAAATTATATACCAATTAATTCATCTTGATATTGCTTCCACCAAGGATCGAACCCGGGTAGAGCTCATCTCACGAAAATGCGTCAATTCGGGTCAACCCTACTCTAATGTCCACTATATTCATTCATTCATTAATTAATAAAATACTTAGGGTAATTATAATACTTGAACTAGCCCGGAAAAGACCATTTCACCCCTAGACCCTCCAAACATAATATTACCCCTTTTATGTCCGTTTAAGACTCATCAGGGTGCATCTTAGCATTCGGGTGTCCTACATGGAGGGACCCAACCTTGCGTAGCTCAATTAACTCACCAAGTTGGTTGGCTTGGATGGTACATGGGTTCAGAGTTCTGGTTCCACGCGCATCATTCCATGTGAATCCGGTCTACTCTAGGCATTCTAGGTACGTTTAGGCATTACTTAGCATAGTCATTTTCGAGTTGTTACAGTCAAATACGACAGTGGCTGACGTTTGAACCATTGCTGAGTACGGTAAATCATACGACTTCTTTATTAAATTACAATTTCTGCTAAAAAGTTTATTTTGTTCTTTGTCGAGATCATCCAAGTGGATGAAATCTCAAATCAAACCATAGGTGCAGACGACATCAGAAAAGCTGCATCAAAGTGGAATTTATTTTTAGAAGCAAATATTATCGAGCCATCCACCTCCTTAAAGTTGGAACATTATTGAGCCATCCACCTCATTAAAGTAGGATAATCACCGAGTCATCTAGCTTGTTGTAGAGATCACTAGAGTTTGTCATACAAAGAACAAGTAATAACATCTCCAAGTTCTCAGCAAATAATGAGTTGTAATGGACATACTGTGTTTGAAAGCGGTATCCATTATTTTTATTTTTAATACTTCTTTATTTTCTCATTTAATTGAAAAAGTCGTTTATGCTTATTCATTAAGAGATACTCATTTGCTGTATGAATGACATCTATTAATTTCTTCACTCAAACCGCTAGCTAAAGCGACAATATGTCTACTAATTACTTACTTTGAGAGTGCAGGCATATACTGAACGTATTTATGTGACATCTTTCACATCAAGAGTGACTGAAGAACATCGCAAGGTGGAAAAAGTCCATACTTGCTTCGTTGCTGTTTAGTTTGCTGCACCCTAAAATGTAACCCTCATTTTGTATCGAACATATTTTGTTCCTAATGTGTTGCTTGTTCGAATCTTAAATGTATGAGTTTCTTATGTGTTAGTATTTTGGAAAGCTTTCGATTCATTTTTATCTGCAAATTAGCGATTAATTATGTCTTTTAGTTTGTGTTGCTATTTGTACTCGTTTCATTTTGATGCTTCCCCTTTGGTCTCAAATTCTTGCTTTATCACTGTTAGAAATCTACTGTAAAAGTAGTGGTTAAGTTGTGAATCTTGAAATTCTTTTCCATATGTAATTTTGACTTCCATCGGCGGCATATTTCCAGTATTTTACATAGAATTAGATAAAAATCAGTTAGTTCGAGTCGATGGGTTATCCATTTAGTAGATATACTGTCCTGTTTCACTAGACCTAGTATATGGATGGGTTTTGCATTTTTGAAGTCTGGTGTGTTCATGTTGTTATCTTCCTTGTATTCAGTCCAGTTGACGAAGGGTTTTATAAAATGAAATTATTTACATGTATTGGTCGGAAATATTCTTGATTGCCTTAGTTTTAGTTAGACGTTGTAGTTAGTAAGGTCCAATTATAGGTTTCTCCTATGTCCATTATGCTGATTTTGTTAATATTATTATTATTATCTTTCCTTTTCAAATTATTCGGATAGATCCGCGAGAATTTATGCTCTCAACGTCGTTACATGGAGATTTTTGGTTAGTTTGAGTTTTATTGTAGGTTGGATATTTGGTTTGTTTAAGTTTTAGGTGTTCATTCTGTTGAAAGATCTAGCGGTTGTTTTGTTATCATTGTTAAGTTTATCGAGTTGAACTTGTTATGGGTTTTTGTATTGGCCCATTTCATCCTATCTGTAAGTGTTCAATTATTTTGCTATTTGTTGTGATTTGATATTTTAAAAGCTAAAACTTGTTGATTCGGTGGCAAAATTTTATCCTTTGGATATGTTTGTTTTTTAGTCTAGGATAAATGTTCCTTCAATCTCTCGGCTTAGATTGTTAAATAATGCCCTTCCCGTTCATGTTCAAAAATCCCAAATCACTTGTTTTGTTGTTTGTTGCATCTGGTAACAGTAAATTTTTTTTAGCTTCAAATTCATGTTTAGTTTTTCTTGTGTAATTTTATTATAATTTGGATAATGGTTGAGCATGTTATTTTCGGGTTTTGAATTTTATTGTTTTGTCTCATAATTTCAAAGTTCACCAATTTCGTTGCATCACCTCATGGGCAATGTAATTTTCCAGCATGCCTTAGTTTTCTATTGCACATTGTTTGGTTTCGGATTAGATAATATTCCACTATTTGTCCTTTTTGGAATTTTGAGATGTTGGGATCCTTTTGGTTTACATTGCAAATTGGTCATGCCACTTATTATATGGTATATTGAGTAACTTGTTTGCTTATACCATTACGTTTTCTTTTTTCTGTTGAACCTACTTGGAGTAGTAGCCTGAGTACAAATTTTGGTTTGCTGGCATGAATCGAGGACAATAGTCTTTCTCGTGCATTGGTTCCCCATTGTTCAGACTTTTCATGCATTTGACTTGATCGAATTCATTTTGCTATATTACTTACTATAATAGTAGGTGTCATAACTTGCCTTATTTGTAATTATTTTTTGTTATTTCGAGGCTCTAATTCCTTATCATTGTTTTGTTGCATGTGGTGGCATCCGAGTTCGCTATAAACTCTCACTTTCCCTTCGCATTTTGGGAGAGCCATAAAGGCTCAAAATTCCTTTATCGAGTAAAGATCGACGTACAAATCAAGGAGTTGAAGATTTTGGGCCGAGAAACCTAAATTTATGTTCTATGTTTTTTTTTTATTTTGTTATTTTTCGACCTAAGACCTTGTTTCTTTATAGTTATTAGAATTGCAGACCAGGTTGAAATAGGCCAAAGGCCCAAGACAAAATTGGTCCAAATACTGGTCCAGGCGGACATAAACCGGATTTGGACCCAATTCTCTCTCTCTCTCTCTCTCTATTTTACTTTACCATATTTATTTCCTTGTTTTTCTATATCTGTCTCTAGTTTTAGGGTTAAAAAGTTTAAACCCCCGCAAGACACCGTTATGTTATAACTATTTAAAACCAAATCGACCGACTATAACAAACTTAAAGAAATAATAAATTTGAAAAGTCAAAATCTCACTTAGATAATTAAGATGATATTTCACTTCTTTAAAAAAATTTCAAATAAATCTTGTTAAGTTTTTATCCAAAAAAATTAGTTGTTGGGTAACCGCAAGTAAGCAAGCGTCTTAGGTTCTTTGAAAACCTTCCTAAGACGTTAATAAGAACTCCCAAGCCCTCCTTTAAAGTTTTCACTAGGTTTCCTGTTTAGATCTTTTGTAAACCATGTTTTCTTGATTTTTTTTTAAAATTAAGCGGCGATTGTAAAACCAAGTCCTAAAACAAATGAAATATTTTTTTCCGAAATAAAACAAAGGGCCCTTGGTTGGTCTTTAAGGAGTCGTACCCAGACGTTTCTACCACGAATAACTCTAACATGTATTAGACACCCTTCCACCAATTTTCATCATTTTCTGACTCATAAAACTTAGTCAAATAGGCGAAGGCACACTAGCACCTCATTGAACTAGTTTCTGGACGTCATGGACATTCTTTGATGTTTTGATTTCTAGACCTCCTAAATTACTTATATACCTTAATACTGACCTTAAAAGAATGTCTATACCTTTTGACACCTATATTAGGCTCTAGAACACGTCTTAGACTTTCGAAGTGTTACATTTCCCCCCCCCCCCTTTAGGATCATTCATCCCCGAATGACACTAAAACTTTTTGAAGGAAGGACTAGACTCAAGAATAACAGACCAACAAACAACAACACATCACAACATGATTTACAACTCAATTCAACATATCAACATGACTTTCTCAAAATAACACCATAACATCATTTTCAACTTAGAAGCTTATCAACATGCATTACATGAGAAATTCCTCATACCAAAACTTATTCCAACCTTGTAAACATGTTCAATACAATTCATGAAGGCATCACATACCATGAATACCACTCATAAGCTCAAAACAAGTAAAAGATCAAGATTGACAATTTTCAAGTTATAGTCATACTTCACAGTAATGTTACTGTAAAATGAACATTTTTTTGCAAAGCTTAACCAAAAATCAATTCAATTTCAAATTTAGTCATTATTTTCATTATTAGCAAAAATAACTAACCTTCATTTAGAAAGAGATGAGGATAACGGGACTTCATGTTGGTCTCTCCCTCTCATGTTGCCCCCTCAACTAGATGGTTTCTCCATAACACTTTTACGGAGGCCACCTCTTTTTTCCTCAACCTCTTAATTTGATGATCACGGATTACAACCAAAACCTCCTCATAGGAGAGGTTATCCTTCACACCAAGACCCTCAATACGAAGAATACACTTGGGATCACCGGTACACTTCTTAAGCATAAAATCATGGAAAATTGGATGAACCAAAGATAATTCTCTAGGGAGCTTCAACTCATAAGCAACCCTACCAACCTTTGCAAGATTTTATAGGGACCCACATAACAATACTCAACCTCCCTTTATTTCCAAATCTAACCACCCCTTTCATAGTTGAAATTTTCAAGTATACTTATCACCTTGTTCAAACTCTAAATCTCTTCTCCTATGACCGGCATAAGACCTTTGCCGACTTTAGGCTGTTTGCAACCAGTTTCATATGATATAAATTTTTTCTAAAGTCTTGTGAATCAAATAGGGACCAAGAAGCGAAGACTCACCAACTTAAAACCACCCAATAAGAGGCCTACACCTCCTACCATATAAACCTTCATAAGGGGCCATAGAGATGGATGAATGAAAACTATTATTATACGAGAACTCCACCAAGGGAAAATGCTCATCCAATTTCCCTTAAAGTCAATGATGCAATATCTAAGGATATTTTCAAGAGTTTGAATAGTCTGCTCCGCTTCACCATCTGTTTGGGGATGAAAAGCGGTGCTTAACTTTACTTGAGTACCCAAACCGTTTTTAAATGAACACCAAAACATAGAGGTAAATTGAGCACCCTCATCCAATATGATGGACAAAGGAACCCCATGAAGATTCACTATCTTGTCAATATAGATTCTTGCATAATTTTCCGCCGTATAAGTAGAGTTGACTGGAATAAAGTGAGAGGATTTGGTCATTCTATCCACTACCACCAATATAAAGTCAAATTGCTTATAAGTTCGAGGTAACCCCAGCACAAAATTCATGTTGATATCTTCCCACTTCTAAGTAGGAATTTGAATTTCATGTAGTAGACCACTCAAACATGCAACCAATCCATACCCAAGATAACATCAAAATCATACATATCAATTTCTATTAGTTCGACATAATTAAATCTATTTGGCAAAATAATAGACAATTTCGATATACCCTCTTAGAAAGAACTGAATCACCCACCGGAGTAGACACCAAAAAAGGTTCACTCAAGATATCGGTTAGAATGTCTAACTTTTTAGCTACTAATGGGGTAATAAAAGACAAAGTAGCACCGGGATCAAGTAAAGCATATATATCCATATTAAATACTTTCAACATATTGGTCACCACAAGGGGGAGGTCTCTATCTCACCCCTAGAGCAGAGAGCATAAAAATGATTCTTCTTTGGAGGATCATCATTTGAACCACTTGCTTGCCCACTCTCCTTGCCTTTCTCCTTCAAATTTTGGAAATCTCGAACTTTGTGCCCACTTTTTCCACAACTAAAATGATTCCCCGTTCCAATTAAGCATTCACCGAAATGACCTTTTCCACACTTGGCACAAGTAAGGCGTTTGGTTTGGTGAACTATTATTTCTTCCATTTTTAGTCTCAGGGTTAGGAACCCTACATTACGAGCCTTAGGGAACTTGGAAGGAATTTTATTTGAGAACCTCTTCTTGAACATAGGCTTGTCTTAAATGTCAAGCCTACCCCTTGAAACACCTCCCTCAAAGGACCTTGCCTGTTGGGCATCTTTACTCTTTCTCTTAACCCGTGTCTCCTCTACTTGTTAAGCATGAACCATGAGACGAGAAATGTTCATATTATAATGTAGCATAGCCAAACGACATTCTTCTTTTAAGTAATCCGACATTCCTGTCACAAAGTGACTCATTTCATCCCTAGGGTCGGAAAACAAAGAAGGAGCATACTTTGACAATTTAGTGAATTTCAAAATGTAGTCAACTACACTCATACCTCCTTGATGAAGTTGATGAATTCTTCCACTTTGGTTCCCTCTTCTCTCTAGGAAAGAACCGATAAGAAAAGGCATTTTTGAAAATCTCCCATGTCACCGGTCCACCCCTTAAAGGCGTATTGCCTCTCCACTGGATGTACCATGTTTGGGCCATATCTTTGAGTTGATAAGTAGATAATTAGGCTTTTTCACTAGTATTCAACCCCATAGAATATAGAATCTTGTAGATTTCATCAATGAACTCTTGGGAGTTTTCCGCAACTTTGGACCCATAGAAAGTAGGGGGATTCATTTTAGTGAAATCCCTCAAATGAGAGGCCATGGTGCCAACTTGCTGGTTTGCTTGGGGTACCACCTCCCGATTAACTTTGGCCATCATGTCTTGTGCCTGAGTGGTGACAACTTGTGCTTGTGTAGTAATGGCTTGGGAAATTTGGAGAAAGGCAGCCCTTATGTCACCATCCCTCAAAGGTGGGGTATTACCGGAGCTTATTCATCATTAGCATCTTCTTCAAGAGGAGGAACTTGATCACCATGCTGAGGAACTCCCGCATAGGAAATAACTTCATCAACTCTTCGTGTCGCAATCCTTTAAGTATCAATTGCCTATAACAGAAACACAAGGTTTAGGTGAAAGCACAAAATTAGTAAATCTAGAGGCACGATATTGGATTTCCAAAAAATGAAAGTTTCCTAAGCATCACATAGTATACTATTCATAAGTGTGGTGCGCTTCACAATTATGAGTAAGAATCTACATAGACGTGGTTGATAGAGACATCGACTCCAAAGATATTCAACCACATGCTACGATACCAAGTTTGTCACATCCGAGGAGCACCCCATACATATAACCGGCATCATCGTACTCGGAGAGGACAAAGAAAAGCCTCTTAGTTTACATCATTACATTCATAGGTTAAAAATATGAAAAATTTAAAAATTTCTATTTCTATCTTGAGGTTTACATTGACATCTCGAATACACATAATATATATTCATATCGAGTATATATAGACCCTTTATATAAGAAGATTATATAGTCTTCTACTTTTATTGCAAATAGATATAAGATACTTAACATAGTAATAAAGAGTGTCTCATATTATAACCATATAAAAAGAGAGTATATTAATAGGGCATATCCCATATATCAACGTAATAAAGCCACATATAGGCTATACAATCTTTAGTCTCAAATGAAAAGGAAAGAACATAAAGTCTTAAAACTAAAACAACTTCATTAGCTTAATAGTGGCATTGCCCTCAGAAAGTGAGGACCTACCCAACATGGATGAGTGAGAATTTCAAGTCTTATTCAAAGTCGTCCCAAAAGACCTTCAACGACCGGAACCTAAAATATTGGGGAAAAGGGTATAAATGGGGTTAACACATCACATGTACTAAGTATGATACCATATGCACATATAATATCAAATCATACGAAAAAGGGACATTTCATTAAAACATGCTATTTTACCTTTTGAAAGCTTTATGTACATGCAAGAACCAATAAAGTCATTAATGCATATTCATCAAGTCAATACCATTTACTTCACAAGACCAACAACCTTAAGTCTAGGCAAGTCACATGCATATCAACATACTTGAAGTCATAATCAAATACAATTATACATAAACAAATAACATCAACAAGTATGAATAAGAGTTCATCACATTATATCAAAGCAAGACCATTACTCATGACCCTCTTTAAGTCCACTTGTGCAATGACTAAGAAAAGCCCCATAACATTACTTAATCAACTAAAACTAACAAGAACCATAACCAATATCCAAATTCACATATCATATCAATAAGTGTACATATTATCATAATTTAGCAATAAAAACCAAACACATGTCCATAAGAGTAACCAACATCACTTAGTGTCAATAACATGCAAGATCATCATATTAACATCTTTTTCATTTATAAGAATATACATACATAAGAACAACCTTCGAAGGCTTCCCTCACGACAAACTATTGCAAGGCATAGGTAGATTCACATACCCCTACCTAGTCTAAGTCAAACCTCTTAAGCCACCATATTTAGTTTGTACTTCATTACTTTATTTCGGCTTAGGGAACACTTCCCTTAACTGACAGAGACCAAATGAACTAAGTGTGGAATCCGGTGTTGTAAAACCTTACACCGATGGAAGGTGGTCTACCGACCAAATGTCACATCATGAGAGCTCACCCTTGAAGTAACATGGTGTACTTGACCTCTCGGAGGTCTTATACAAGCACATAGTTATCATTCATTGCATTGTCATAGTGAATCTAGCGGAAAATTTAAAACTTTTCGTAGTACATCATATGCTAAAAACATCACTTCATATAAATATATAAAATATTAGTCATAATACATATTTATATCTTAAGTATCTTTGACATCCTAGACTCAACATCATAAGAGTACTTTAGGGATACGACCCTTACAACGTGATACATAAATATAATACTAAAGAACTTTACAGTAAACTAAAAATTAGGACATCCTTGGACTTACAAATTCCATTCGTTGAACTTGGGAATCACATATCAAGCTCATCATTTGTAGAGAAATACTCTAAGCATCCATAACCTACACTTTGTGTTAAAAATAGAGAAGAATGGTGTTAGTACAAGAATGCACTAAGAATGTCAATCATTTAAAAACATGCATTTAAAAGGGACATTTTTCTTGAAATCATACTTCATGCCTTTTTGAGAAAACTTCATACGACCTTGATACAATAGCATTTATATCATTCACATACTTCATATAGACATATTCAAAGGCCAAAGCTCATATAAAATCACACATAGAATTTAAGCCACATTTGGGGTCACTTTACAGTGAACTGTTTTCCTTTATAGTGAATATCTTTTCTTTCAACTCCTAAACCTCCCAAGTAATCCTCTAGTGATACTTGGTGCAACACATCACCTTAAGGTCACAAGGAAAACGACACTACAACTTACATAAACCAACAGATATCACCATTGAAGTATAGAACATTGTAGACCCATTCAAGTCAAGACCATAAGACATTACGGTGAGCTTTATTCACATTGCACATATATTCACTTCACTTTACATAAATCATTATAAGATCTTACTCATGACCCCAATCTAGGTCTACTAGTGCAATGTACATGTGAATCCCCATAACCTCCTACGTACTTAGTAAACCTATAATGACACCACAATCGTTAACACTTTATTTAATATATAAACGTGAATACAACTTCACTCATGTAAACAAAACCTTCATCATGTAGTCATTAAGACCAATATTAAGCATGTACATCAAGACCACTTCATAAAGGCTCATACCATGCATTTATCACAACGAGTAGACAAATACTACAAAGTAATGCATAAGGAACGTATACATAGTTACATGCATTAGAACACCTTCCTAGGATTTCCCTTAAGATCCACTTGTGCAATGCATAGGTGAAGCCCCATATCATCACCTACACTAAGCAACTACCCTTATGTTATCATAGTTAGGGTCCTTTCTTTACTTCCATTGTCCATTTTACTTTAGGAAAACTATAGCCTTAACTGACGCTAACTCCATGGGTGCTACATAGTATTTGTTGTTGTAAAGCCTTACACCAATGGAAGGCAAAGGTTGAAAATTGACACATGATAGCATCTTAATTGATATCACTTGCTAGATACTATGTTGCAAGCATAGTTTATGGAACTCGTGGGCCATCATGGAAACATCACTCTACACCCTTTTTGGGTCATGAGACTATCCACCCCTTCAGGTCTATGGTAACCTACCTTCCTACAATGGGAAGGGACACCCCTCATCTTCAAGTTCACTTGGTGCTAAGCTAAATTCCCTTTTTATTAAAAAGGCTTTGTTAATTTTGTCTCATTAAATTAGGCTTAGGAGAGTCATCCCCTCATATTCTTAGCTCATAGGTCATAGATGAGAGTTCGTAAACCTAAATCATGTGAGAAACCCTTTCACATGGACACATCATATGTCAGCACCTAATTAGTCTAGGGTACACTTGAGCACACCTTTTAAGGCCCCTCTATAAACTAGATCTTCATACATGTGTGTGTAAAATTATAGGTGAGCAAACCTTTCAGATAACACAGAAATGTCACACATGTTCATATATCAACGCATAAGTCTATAGGTTTGACTATATGATCAATCCTTTCATATTAACACATTAAGACACCATGAACATTCATATTTTATCATATGATATACTTAACATCATAGGCTTTAAGTCATACTCATAACATATCATGAAATTTTATGCATGTACTTAGAAGACCAACCTAGGAACTATCCTATCACGACACACATATGGAATGCATAGTCATAGAATATATAGCATAGCACAAGACTCATTTATTTCAAGATTTCAACATCTTACAGTAAGCTTTAGTCTTTATGCACCTATCTTAGCTTTGCATCACATATAAGAGTACAAGACTAGGCACAAGTTCAACATAAAATGATCATCATAGGCACAAACTGATATATTACTCAATTTGCCTTCAATACCATAGTCAACACATATATATTTACAATAAAGTAAACACCGCCACCATAAGTTGACCATACCACACAATGCCATACAAGGCTTCATCAACTACAATACTATAGAAAAGTACAGAGGGAGAGTCATTCTTACCAATTCATCAACCTTTGATCATCATTGATCAATACACCTTTTCATAATCAATACATTATATGGAAGTATCTAAATATACATTTAATCATGAAAGAAACCATGTACAAGTCTCTACAAGATCATACTACAACCTAATACAATACATAACATTTATACTAGAAAGTAGAGAGTTGTAGATCATCAACTAATTTCACTAGTATTGTTCATCAATATTATTGTATGAATAATATACATTTAGGGAAGTATCTAAATATATAGAACATCATAGCTAAATCATGCTTTATCCACACTAGAATATAAATTACAACCTATACATTACTCTATCAAAACTGAAAGCTAGAAGAATCTAAATCAATTTACCAATTCATTTGTTATCAAATCATATTGGATCAAATATACATAATTATAATCACATTATACATATATGCAGTAGCTCAAAAATTCACCATAATCGAGTCACATAACAATCATCCTAACGTCAAGATCACAAGTTACTACATGATACTAGAATCACCTAGATCAATTCATAATTTGCCTTATTTACTTTGATAATACAAGATTTATAACCATAATTAAACCATGATATTAACCTAAGATAGTAGATACAAGCCTCTTAACATAATCGAATTCCACTTTTATACATTTAAAAATCAATGTTACAGTGAACATATAGGAGGGATAGACTAGTCAAATTCAGTTCTTCATACATTGATCCAATTAGATCATTCATCAATAATTCCCATAAATATACTTAAATAACAGTAGATATGAGTAATTCAACGTAATAAAATCACAATTCAATCAATAACAACCCAAGATCACAATTCCCATGCAAGGACTAAATCGAGTTTGGGAAGGGACTTGGGTTCACAATGCCATTGGATTAAAATTCACGTTGAAACCAATACATTATAATCAATTCATCACGATTAAGCCTTTGAAAACGTTTTTAGAAAGAACCGATGGCTAGATTGAAGAAGGAGAAGTTTGATCATGAAATCTCATTAGAAACTTCGAGATTAACTCTCTAGATGGAACGATAAGTAGAGATGAAGGATTACCATACCTTTATTAGATGAATAACCCACTAAAAAATGGTGAATAACACATTGGAATCCAATCTACAAGATGACCTTGAACTTCACCTTCAATGGAGGTTTCGAGAGAGGATATTTTAGGAGAGGGAGTTTTTGATTTTGATTTGAGGATGGGTAAGGGCTATTCACGTTTTAGATCATCTATGTATACTTAAAAATAGGTAAATACACCTACTAGATTCAGTTTAGCACGTGGAATGAATTTCCCATTCACCCCATAAATAGGTAGTGTGCATGGCAGTAACTGAAGTCCAGCATCGATGGACTCAATGATGGGGCGTTGGTCCATTGACGGACCGTCCTGTTCCTTCCGTCGTTTGGGTATGAAGATTTCATGTTCCTAAGACTTACCCACTATAAGTTCCAATCGAATCCTCCCAATTAAAGGGGCGTCAGTCCACTGAAGAGGCATCATTTGGCTCGTCGATTGATACTGCTAAGGCAGTGTCTCGACAGTCTTTGGTTCCTTCTCTAGGGCCTCTTGCGGGGCCTTTAGGAAGTCGTACCCGGATGTTTCCAACTTGAATATACACATTTTACATGTTGAAGACCTTCCATACAAATTTCACCCAAAATGCACACGTAAAACACATCCAAACATGCAATGCACACTAAAGACACACATGAACGACTCAAGGGCTAACTTTCTAACGTCTTAGACGTTCTTGGACGTTTGACCTCCGAACTTCATGAAACCTCATATACTACCTATAAACATCATTATTACTCATTTTAATACTTCATAATCTCATGAATACAAATATAGGCACGTATAGAGACATGAGGCACATAGAGGACTAGTCGTCAAACGTCTTAGTCGTCTCTTGATGTTTGACTTCCAATTCACCTCAAAATTTACACACTGCCTCAATAAAATATTAGAAACCATTTTAGGACCTTAAACTCTTAGTACAAAAAATTTTAGGCTCTAGATACCCTAAATCAATTTGAGGGTGTTATAGTATCCCCCACTTGGGAACATTCGTCCTCGGATGACACTTAGGAATTTTAAACACATTAAAGACTTCAATGACTCATAGATCAGGTCACAACATTCATAACATCATCACATAGAAGTGAATGAACCAAAAATACAAGGAACACAAATTCAAACTAACTAGCACTCAATGTATATAAGCAAGCCTCAATTTAACTCACTTATTCTCATCACATCAAACACTTTGGCACTTCCAATGTTCATAGGAGGAACATCCTTATCCTAATCATAACATGGTAATTAAATTTCAATTCATTAAGAACTCATCATGCAACCTTCTTTAAATCATACTTAGACAGATTCAATCAACACTCAAAAGCAAATAGGCACTCGTACTTCAATGCACATAGACTTGAGTTAATTGAATCAACAAAGACCTTTATTAGTTAGAGCTAGTTCCATGAGGGTCATACTAAACCATACCATGCTTCGTAGTGCTTAAGGAGGAATGTCATTCTCCTCAACATCCTTACATGGATCATGAGCTCATACCCAAGCAAATGCACAAATTCAATTCCTTTAAAAATGAGAAATTCTCAACTTTTAAACCAAGGCATGCTCATGTTTTATTCCTAGTGAATTATAAATGGTTCACACGAAGCACCTCACAACAATTAGGAAGCCATTTCAAAAAAAAATGTCAATTTCGAACATAGCAATAGCCTTCACAGTAAGCATCATCTGGAAAAATACACAAATCATAAGTACACAAAAGGGAACTAGCTAATAATGCCTTCACTAATTAAGAGTGAGCCTACAATAATGCTTTCCAAATCATAAAAGTAACATAGTTTTCAATAGACTCAACACTTTTCATTTTAGAGGAACTCAATTTTTAATTATGAGACTAAATTTAACACATCAAAAGTGACTAAAACCATGTCTCTTACCCTATCTCATGAAGTCAAATGCGCAACTAGAATGTTAAGATGCCACTACACCTTTATAGGTCTACAACCACACTAATTCTAGACTACACTTTTAAACTGTTGCCTAAAGTATTTTTGGAAACGCTTTTAAAGTGTAACCATTTTTTTAAATTTTAGCAATGATAATATTGGCAACACTTTAAAAGTGTACTCTTTAATACTATAAGCTACACTTTATAAGTGTTGCTACAAAAATATATAATTGGCAACAATTTTTTACATATATGACAACACTTTTTAAATGTCTTATTTTTATTATTGTAAAAACAACACATTATAAGTGTGGCCTTAAAATTTTTACCAAAATTTTATATTCCCTCCAACAATTTTAACTCTCCCTCCCATTTTTATTGGCAAAAAAAATAAACATTAACAATAATAGATCAAAAAGAATTTCCCTTTCTGAAGATCTTTCCCTTTCCCTTTTCCTTTCATTAAAAATAAACATTAAAATCATTAATCGAGCTTTCCCTTTCCCTTTCATTTGCTGAAGATCAAGCTTTCCCTTTTCCTTTCCCTTTCTTTTGCTGACGATCGAGCCTTTCTTTCAAGACACGTTTCCCTTTCCTTCTCCGAGCTGAAAAACTCACAATTTCTCTTTTCCAAGCTGAAGATCGAACTGAAGATTGAGCTGAAGATCGAACTGCAGAACTCACCGAGCTTACCGAGATTTATCTTTTCCGAGCTGAATATTTCATCAAGGTAAGAGCTGAAGAGCTGAAGATTTCATCAAGCTTCTTCACATTGAATGAATTTTGTTTTTTTTTTTGTTTAGAAGGAATTGATTGGGGTTGTTCGCAAGATAAACTAAAGTTAAGTCTCTCTGTCACCCATTTCTCTTAGATTTCTTGTTGCAGAACTTGATTTCAGATAGATTTAGGGTTTACCATGTAAGAATTCTATCTTTGAAAGTCTAAATTTTAGCTTTAGGGTTTTGGATGTACTTGTGTTTTTATAAAATTTTTAGTCTAGCTCGTAATTTAGCTTTGTTAGTTAATTTCTGCGTTCCCTGAGCCTTAAACACGAGTCTTCTACTCTTCTGCATTTGTGCTATTGACAGCAAAATAGTTCTAATGGAGCCCTTAGATAGTTAGATTTGACAAAGTTCCTTCTTGCTTAACAAAGAAAATATAACGATACTGCTAACAATCATTGCTAATTCCAGAATGGAATTAGCTTCTGTCCAAGAATAATTTGTTCCAAGTTTTGGATCAACTATATCCATCAAATTTCCCTGCTCTTGAAACACATAAGCCTGCAAACGAGCCAGCAGATATCGATCAAATTAGAAAAGACATTCAAGTAAAGTACAATGGCAACTGTTAATTAGGCATGTGCATCAATGAATGCAATTGGAAACTTCTTGTTTGAGGCTTTACCGAATCAAGAATATAAACTGTTTAATCACTTGGCCTGCAACTAGCACTGTTTCTCCCCCTCACAATTTCAAGTATAACAACCCCAAAACTGTAAACGTTTTCTTTTGGTGTTAATTATCCATGCATTGCATATTCTGGTGCCATATATCCCCTATAAAAATGAGGGAAGAAATAAACTTATCTGTAAGAAAATATGCATAGCAAAAGCTTTAAGGTAACAAGGTGCAGAAGGATTAACAGAGGATGGAAATGTTGATTTCACCATAGTTCTTGAAACATGGTTCTTTTATATCAATCATGTTCTTATTTAAGTTGTCGTACAAGCATTAACTATTTCATTTGAAGTATTGATGTTGTTTATTGATATGAAGTTTCTGCATTTTAAATCTATGGCCAATATCATAAAATTTAGTTTACTTGAAATGTGCATTTCAACAACTTATAGGACATGTGAATGGTTCTGTAATTAGAAGATCCTAAAGCGACGTAATCTTCTAATGTCAATAAATAGAACTATGGTAAAAAAAAATTTACGAGAGAGAGCTATTGTCATCTGCGGTTCAATTTCTTGACTGCTCATACTAGTTGGAACGACAAAATTTTGTAGACGAGTAACTTTATCTCTGCGTGTGAAACAGACAATGTGCGATTTCTATCAAGAAAGTCTTCATATGGTCTCTTCTAATTTCAATTTTTTTTTATCAAATATAGTAATTTCAATTTTTTTCTTTGATCATGAATTAAGATGGTCGAGCATAGAGTTAGAGGGAGTAGATTTACCATTTTGATGATTCTCCTCTTTTGAGCTTGTGTTATGTATTATATAGACAGTAGCTTGGGAATCCTTCAAAATTTCATGTGAATCGTTAGTGGTATCAACAAGTATACCTGTATTAGGAGAGTTATTCATTCTTGGGCTTTAAATGTGCAACATGTAAATCCGTAGAGTTATGTGGCATCTTAAAAATGTGTTGTGGTATCTTATTGTTGTACATTTAGTGGAAATTATAATCTACAATATATATGTAAAATCTGAAAATGTACCATATGCAAATCTGCAAATCTGTAGTTTCAAGCTTCTGTTTTTACTTTTTGTCTTCTAAATAAAGTGGAGAATTTCTTTCCATCAAATCTGCAAATTTGAAAATGATTCTTGATAGAATTTCTTAATCTGGATAAGTACATTTAATTGCGTCTATCCTATTTGTTTACTTTCCTTCTTAATTGTGTCTATTCTATTAATTTTTACTTATTTTTCGTTAGAAGTATAATGAACATTGAGAAACATTTTTGGAGGATTCAAGGTTTGATTTGGCATGGTGCAAGAGTCATGACTAGGTAAGAAAATTTTATCATCTCATCAAACCTGAATATGATAACTTACTCATGACTTTTAAAACATATTTGTGATGATGGGTAGTTTACATGGATATCTTCTAGGAATTCAAATATCCTATCGAAGGATTGGATGAATTTAGCAAGGTATAGCAAACCATATATTGATGGTGTTTAATCATTCCTTGATTTTGCTTACTCTTATGGAAATCCTCACAGAGAGAAAATTCAGTTTCCATGTGCAAAATGTTGTATTGTTCGTTGGACTTGAAGGAATGTAGTGTATGATCATCTAATATGCTATGGATTTGTTAAAGGTTATACTAGATAGATCAATCACGGGGAATGTGATATCAAGTTGAATGTTGAAGATTATATGGAATGCTCGCGTGATCATATTGATGGGTTGTTGAATGATCAATTTAGAGATTTTGCACAGGCCGAGGGTGCGTATGATGGTCCAAATAAAGATGCCAAAAAATACTATCACTTAGTTGAAGTGGCAAGCCAAGAATTATATCCTGGTTGTACAGGATTCTCTAAATTATTATTCACACTTTGTTTATATATGTTGAAGTGTCTACAGAGATGGATCAATGGATCAGTCACTTCTCTTTTAGATTTATTAAAAGAGGCGATGCCCGAGTTGAACATTCCTTCGTCTTACAATAAAACCAAGTCTATGGTTAAGAATCTCAGCCTTGATTCTGAGAAAATTGGTGCATTTCCAAATGATTGCATGTTATTTAGGAATGATCATATAGATGATGAGTTTTGTCAAACATGTGGAGCTTCACGATATATTAAAAATCATGAAGTTGATGGCGAGGGTGAGTCTTCTAAAAAATCACATCGAGTTTCAGCAAAGACTTTGAGACACTTCCCATTAATTTCTAGACTTAAAAGGTTATTAATGTGCTCAAAGATGGCAGATTCTTTGAGGTGGCATGATGAGGAGCGTTCTAAAGATTTAAATTTAATACATCCTGCTGATGGTCTAGCATGGAATGATTTTGATAGGATGCATTAAGATTTCACACTATATTATTGCAATGTGAGACTTTGATTAGTAACTGATGGCTTCAATCCATTTCGAACCGTGAGTATATCTCATAGCACATGGCCAGTTATGCTGATGGCGTATTATCTGTCTCCTTGGATGTGCATGAAATCAAAATATTCTATACTTTCTTTACTTATACCTGGGCCACGCTCACCTGGTAATGACATTGATATTTACTTACAACCATTGATAGATGAGTTAAAATTGTTGTGGAATTTTGGGGATGAAACACATGATGCTTCAAGACATCAAACTTTTCAAATGCGAGCAGCTCTTATGTGGACAATCAATGACTTTCCTGCATATGCTTTATTGTCTGGATGGAGTAAAAAAGGAAAGATTTCTTGCCCTTGTTGTAACTATAACACTAATTCTCACTATCTTAAGCATAGTCGGAAAATGTGTTATATGGATCATCCTGTTTTTCTACCCATGGATCATCCATGGAGATCTAAAAAAAGATCTTTCAATGGATAAACTGAATTCAGCTCTCCTCCATCTTTATTAAAAGGAGCTGATGTGCTTAATTGCTTACAAGATTTTGAAAATGTGTTTGGAAAAAAGAGAAAGAGATCAAATGATGGCCCATGGAAAAAAGGTCTATTGTTTTTTGAATTACCTTATTGGAAGCACAACTTGTTACTCCACAACCTTGATGTAATGCACATAGAGAAGAACATAGTTGATCGCATTCTTGGAACTCTTTTGGATATTCTTGGCAAAACAAAGGATCAAGCAAAAGCCCGGTATGATTTGAAAGAGATGGGAATCAGAAAGAATCTTCATCCAAAATATATTAGAGATAATAAGAGAACAAAGTTTGCAAAAGCTTGCTTCTCAATGACAAATGGAGAGAAATCTTTTTTTTTTTGAGTTTTAAAGACAGCCAAGCTACCTGATGGCAGTGCCTCCAATATATCGAGGTGTGTACAATTGCATGAAAGGAAATTGTCTGGTTATAAGACCTATGATGCTCATTTTCTGTTACATTACTTGCTTCCAATACCCATTAAAAACATCCTTCCATATCATGTGTCTATTGCTTTGATTCGTCTCTATTAAAAGCATCCTTCCAGATCATGTGGCTATTGCTTTGATTCGTCTATGTTTCTTCTCCCAGCGTTTGTGTCAAAAAGATAGCACATTGGAGGAATTAGATTGCTTAGAAGTAGAGATAAGAGAATCAATAAATCAGTTAGAGAGAATTTTTCCTCCGTCATTTTTTGACATAATGATTCATTTGCCTATTCATTTGACGAATGAAGTGAGATTAGGTGGTCCAGTTCAAAACCGATGGATGTACTCCACGAAAAGAGAAATGGGTATAATTAAATCATATATCCGCAGCAGACGTTATCAAGAAGGTTGCACAGCGGAGGCACGTGTGGGAATAAACCGTATGAATTTATTATCTAGATATCTGAATGGGGGTGGACAAACAGGATTTAATAGAAAAGCCCTAAATAATGATGAATGTGACCCAAGTGATGTAGAAACAATGAGTTTGTTTCGTAAAAACTAATGTCCTATAGGAGCAAAGAAAGTAGATCCATTTATATTCGATAAAAACTCACTAAGTCAGGCACATGCATACTTATTGGGAAATTGTGATGAGATTCAAGAATATATTAGTACTTTACTTTAATATAGTATTTTATAAATTTTAACATATTTTATTTATCCTTTTAACAAAGAAGTACATGCTTTGTAGAGAGCATAAGAAAGAGGTTAATAATCATCCGCGAAGATCTAAATGGAGCAAGGCCAAGGATCATTGTCAAAACTTCTCTCAATGGTTTGAAACTCGTACTTCGCGAGAGGATGTGCCTGATTTGATTAAACAATTGTCTAGAGGACCAAATTATGTTGCTAAAAGATACTGTGGGTATCTCATTAATAGATATAGATTTCATATTAGGCAACGTGATGCAAAGCATAAAACACAAAGTAGTGGTGTTACAGTTGTTGCCTCAACTACGAGCTTCACAAGCTCAAAGGATAAGAACTCGATTGCTGCAGATTTGACTTATTATTGTAGAATAGTTGATATAGTTGAGTTAGAATATTAAATCATTTTAAGGTTGTTATTTTTAAGTGTGATTGGTATGAGGTTGAAAAGATATTTATGGCCTTATATATGTCTATTTTAATCGGAGATGCTCTCAGGAAGAGCCTTTTGTGCTGGCATCTAAAGTACATCAATGTTTCTATGTGCAAGATCCATATTATCAAGATAGACATTATGCTATGAAGACTGTTTCGAGAGACTTGTTTAATATGAGTGATGAATTTGAATCTGATCTCCCAGAAAATTATGAAAATGAGTTGTCTGAACACTTGATGGGACCATCCATGTTAGAAGATAATGGTAAAGTTCCCTTAGTAAGGACTGATGTACCTGAAAGTGTTATTGATGTGCCTTCAGAGGAATTTGATAATCAACAACCTGAGGTCGAGAATGAAAAGGAGTTTGAAGAGGAGTCTGAAAAGGAGTTTGAAGATTAGTCTTAAAGTGAGTATGAAGATGATTCCGTAGATGAGTTAGACGATGCATCTGAAGAAGAGTTTGATGATGACACACCATGATCTTTATTATTTTTGTGATGACCATATAGTGCTAACTTTCTCTTTTAGTCATGTGACTCTTTTTGTACAAATATCTTAAGATGTCTATGACTAAGGTTAATAATATCTGGAGTATTCATGTTATACTTATGAATTTGCTTTCTTATCAATAAATGTGAATTGTTGTTGTCATCTAAACACTTGTTTTTTCCTATTACAATAAGGCATTAGACATTACAGGGAGCACAGTGAAATCAATCCTCTGTACGTTACTCTCTCCTATCCTTTGTATGTTACTCTATCCTATCTTTCTCGAAGCTAATGATTAGTTCACTACTCATTCTAATTAGCACAGTGAATGCAACACATTTAAATATTTTGAAGTTAAATTTATGTATCATTTTCTATCTAATATTCCTAGAACATATTAAAAACCCCATCTTAAATCCTTGAAGGTTTTAAGAAAAATTTAATATTTTTTATGGTTTACTTAGATTTCTGTTGTTGGGTTTTGTATTCTATTTTGAAATCCCTCTAATTCCCTCACTTGCTTTATATTTTGTGTTTGCCCTTTTCTTGTTTGGCCTTCCTGTTTCTCTTTTCATACTTGTTGTTGTTCATAAACCTCTCTTCTCTCTTTCTTACCTGTTTCTTTTTTATTTTATTGATGCTTTTCTGCTCTGGAATTCTATCTCTTTCCGCAGTAACACAATGTGAAATTGTCTTAGTTTACAATTACATAAAAAGGAAAGTTCTTAATGGCATATCAATTGTTTACAACATGAATGTTACAAGTCATATAAGAATGGAAACACTAAAACCACATCTCTTTATACTTCACAATGTTTCCATGTATCAACCCACAAGTGCAGCTGAAATATCTGTAGTTTACTAAAATTAAAATTTATAGTAAGTGAAAAGTCGAGCAGAAACTATAATGAGCTTTAGTTTCAGTTCAGTTCCGATTGTTTTACCAATCTGCAATTAGATGTACTGATTCACATCTAATTGCAAAATTTTCTAGGTATTTGATAGAATTTTCTGGTGTTATGCTGTGGTGATTGCGGTTATTGTAGTTGTTGCGGAGACTGAACAGAGATTTTCATCAAGTTCTGGAAGGTGAGTTGTGAAGTCTTAGTTTTTCTTCTATCATTTGTTGGCATTTTTATCAATTAGACATGTGTTTGAAATGAGGCATTGTAACTGGAACTAATAAAAATTTCAATGCCAATATTAGTATGTGTTTGCATTTTGTTCTGCTTTATTTAGAAAATCAAGTAGTAATGATTAGATGGATGATAATGTAACTGTAGTTTTGTAACATCAATCATTACAGCTTTAAACAACACAAACAGTTGAGTGACTTCATATAGTAATAGTAGGGAACATCCCAAAAATGAAGGTGCTACAGACAAATTCTATTTGCAATGCCTATGCTTACAAAAAGAATAAAGGAAAAAAGAGTTATACAGTGAGCATAAGTAGTTTCTATCTGCTCTTTTCCTCTGAAGGTTGGAAGATTTGCGAGCCATGTTGTGTTGTTAGGATGATTTGTGACTAACGAGTAGATTATTTTGTCTTAATTTGTTCATGAACTGGTCATAAGTGATCATTCTATTTTCCATATCCAGTTCTTCTTCTGTTCTTAGCTATTCAGAAGCTTAACCTCCTATTCGTAAATAAATCTCTTGAATGTCATGACTTGAATAGCTAATGTTCTTAGGCCTGTCTACCAGACTTTAATACCAGCAATAGATGAGATGATTGAAATGGTCGATGCAGGAAAAAAAGAACATATACTTCTACTGTTATTCAACTTTCAACACCTCCTATGATGATTAAGTGACTTAGATGAACCTTGAAAAAAATTTCAACAAATTATATACTACTATTTATTTTGAGGATTCAAGGTTTGCTTTTTCTATTAAAAAATAGCCTGATTATTTATTTGTAGGTTAACAGGGAAAGAAATTAAAGACATCAAAAGAAAGCGGGGAGTCAATCAACAGCACTAAAGAAAAAGGGTTCAAATCCGAACAAAGCTCAAAGTCCATTGAAGAATCTGAACTTTGATATGCAATACCGATCAAGTACTAAAGTGGCTAACCAATTGAAGATGAAGAGAGAACAACTTGCTACTGAACGCAATGATAAAGCGAAGAAAGATCATGCACCGGTAGCCCATAAAATAAAGAATTCTAAGGATTTCATTCCACAAAAAGGAAAGAGTAAATTGCTTGAGTACAAATCAGTAATTCACTCCTCTTCAAGGGAAGAGCTTGGTACCTCACATATGGATTTTGGAAAAGGACAAACTAAAAAGAACTTATTTAAATCTGGAGAGTTCATTCAGGAGATACAAATTAAAGTTCCAATGCACAACTTAAGGTTCCAAACATCTTCCAAGAAAGGGTTTATTGATTCACTGTATGTGACTTAGGAAACACTTGGTAATGCAGAGGTACAACATGAAAGTCAAGATCTGTTGAACTTCAAACAGGTGAAGAGGAAGTTTGTCATACCAGCCACAAGTCTTGATCAGTTTATAGCAGAACAACAACTACAAAAAGAACATGATATTAATAATCTGCCAAACTGCAAGCAGGTAAAGAAGAAGTCGGTCATACCAACTACTAGTACAAGATCAGTTTTTTAAAAAAAAAGCAAGCGATACACATAGGTGATGAAACAAAAATTGATAACGGCAAAGTAGTTGATGATCTTGTGGATCAAAAAGAAATCGGCGAGGATGAGTGTTCTACAAACGAGGAAATTGGTATTGATTGTAGTACAAAAGGTATGTCTTAAGCTTTATAAGATTTTTTACTTATAAAAAAATTTCTTATTTCTTACTCTTACATAAATCTAGGAACATTGGAGTCGAAAAAAGTTCGAAAAAAACAACATGTAAGGATATTCATGAAAGAAGTTTTGATGAAAGAAAGGAGGTGACATTTGATAAAGGACACAAAGTGGCACCAACTGGTAAGATAGTGTCGGAATTAACAAACTTTATAGGAACAATTTCAAGGAATCCAAGATTCATCAACGTGATGTACACTAGTTGGCATGCGGTGCCAAAAGATAATAAAAAATGCATGTGGGATTATATCAATGTAAGAATAATCAATTTTGAGATTTCGTATTTTACTGTTTATTTTTACGGACTGAAACTAAATATATTTTATATTACATAGTCCAAATTTTTGATTCCAATAGAAGGAAAGAATTGGGTGATGACTGGGTTTGGTGATGCTTGGAAGAGACAGAAGTAAAAAATCAAAGAGATATTTTTTTATAAAAATAGTACGATTGAGGATATGCTAGCAAAATATCCTGCTGACATTTCAGAAGATGAATTTCGTCAGTTGATTGAGTACTGGAAACTCCCAACTGTTCAAGTAAGGCTAATAGTACATTTCTACTCTTCAACTTATTTTGGATTATATCTATTCTATTTTTGTTATATTTATTAATTCAAACATCTTTTTTTTAATTACAGGACATGTCTTAGAGGAATTCTCAAACGAAGAAAAAGAAAAAATGGAGGCAACGAATGAGACCTATTAGTTTTTCAAGAGTACGCGTGACATTGGTAACACATAGCTTTTTGTACTATTTCTTTCTGACCACTGTCCTTTGTATCATCTTCGTCCATACACTTCTAGTCCATTTGCATTCCTCATGTAGATGATTATAGTCTCCATAACCTTTAACCCACAAAGACTCCTTTAACTATTGATATGTTTTTAAATTTCTTTTGATATAATTTGTAGCGTGCAACCAAATAAAACAATGAGGAACCATCAAAGTCCGAAATGTTTATTGCAACTCGTATAAAGAGGGGAAAGGAAATTTAGGCCTATAATCAAGTTGCAATAATGAGTTTTTAAAAGTGAAATAATGATGAATATTATTCAGGTTGAAATGTTATATATTGTTGGGAGGGCTATAATTTTATTTTAATATGCTTGAGTTGCTGCACATTTTGCTTCAAAGGGATGTCAATTGAAGTTAACTTAATGAACCATAAACTCAATTAATTTGCAAATAAATTAGAATAACTCAAATTTAATATGTATGTCAATTTTATTCAATAGGATGAACTTCAAAATCTCCAAAATTTTGGGGAAACTGCAAATGATGCTTTTACGGCAGTGTTTGGAAAGGAGCAGCCTCGTCGACTTAGGTGCTATGGTAGATCAGTGACAACAAGTTCATTAAAGAAAGATGAGTAATATCACAATTTAAATAAGAAACATTCCAATGAAATCAGTTCTCTAAAAGAATAAATGAATTAAATGAGAGAAGAAGTGAAAGAAGAAACGAGAGAAGAAATACGACATTTCTTTAGTCAATTTCTTCTAAACAACCCTGGATTAAATGTTCAAGGTATGCCAGGGTGTGTTGGATCTAATATTGTTTCACTTATTGATGCGGGTAGTGCACAAGTTGTAAAAGGACAAAATCCTCTACAATCTTCTGGGTCAACTCATGATCCGATTCTTCAAAAGGTATTTAGTTCTTGTTCAAATGTTCTTTTTTTAGAAAAATAAGTTAACAAAGTCCTATCCTAAAGAATAGTATAATATGTGATTGTAAATTTGTGATAGTTGGCTAATTAGTCCTCTCGGTATCTCCAAAATTCTTCTTTGTGGTAGTTGACTTATTGATAAAGTTAATTTGCAATCTTTTAACCTCATTTTGAATCATTCAAAGTAGATCCAGTTTTTGCATGACTGGTATGAAATTTATATTGAGAAATCTCTGAATTTCAGTTTCTCTATGCAAAAGCCTAAGTTCAACTATATATTCAGGTTGCTTTGTTTTGATAGGGTAGATATTGCATTGACTTCTACTTATTGTTCAACTCATAGCATTTTTCTTCTACTTGGCTACTTTTCAACCAACATTAATATTTGACGTTGTATATATATTCTAGTGTGACAGGGATCCTGCAATAATATGAAATTGGCGTAGAAGTAGAAAAAAAGATCTTTTCAAAAATGGAGTTGTAAAGGTATGTGATTAGTTGACTGCTATGAAGAAAAACAGATCTCGAAATGGTTTTGAATATTGCTGAATGCTGGTGAAACAGTATAAATTCTTAAAAGTTCTCTTTTTAGTTGTTATTAGTGGCTTGTTTGGTATGGTTGGAATTCAAACGGCTTCTATCTTTTTTTATTTTTTGATTTATGGGCCTGTGATGCTACCAATTACTTTTACACTTATTTTACCTTTTTCACTATTGATTGTAATAGAGAATCATCTCAAGGATGTTAAGTTAGTGTGGAACTATTTACTGCTATTATCTAGCTCTCTAGAGTGTTATAGTTTCTGTTGAATATAGTTGTTGTTGAAAGTTTATGTTTGCCTTTTTGGGGTGGGGGCATTGGTTGAAAAATGTTATGTATGTGTAGATTTCACTACTGAGAAAATGAATCTTAAACTGTAACTATCCTTCATGTGGGGTTTAAACATTTACAATGAAGAAAAAGTAATTTTTTTATATCTGTTTGCTACTGTTTCAATTGTGGTCCCGTTAAATAGCACAACAAAGATTCTTTAAGCATCAATTCCTTGTATGTATTTTGGCCATTAACAACTGAACAAGTTTGGGTAAAATTAGTAATTGAAAATATAAAAGCATTTGCACTCAAGGAAAATAAGATTTACTATTTTTGGAAATTGGATTCCATCTGAAGATGGGAGTTTTACAGTATCTACCGCCTGAGAGAGGATTAGGAAAAAAAATCTAAGGATCCTATTAATAATTTTATTTGGCACAAGCATATGCCTTTAAAAACTTAACACGTTTGGAAAAGATGATCTGATAGTTTTTGTTGTTACATGGCAGGGACGGATGACATTGAAAAGATCTTAGTTACTGGAAATTTGGCTAGTTATGTATGGAAAATCATGCAGCAAGAGTGGGTATAGATAATTCAATGACGTATTTGAGGAGTGTATTATTGCAATGAAGATAGTTTTTATTATTGAATGTTGATAACAATGTCTAATTGACTTCAGGTAATCAAAAGCTAAAAACCATTTTTGCCTTCAAGGAAAATATTTGCAATTTGATTACTGTTTTTGGAATCTGGAATAGTTGGGCAAGTTAGGCAGTTTGCCTTTAAGGAAAATAATTTTCCAATCTGGAATACAGTATGCAGTTTCAAAGTTCATTAGCAGTAAGTACACTATGCAAATTGAGCAATATTACCTCTAAATAGTTCGATATTGCAATGGAGGTAAACAAATTTGAAGTGGATGATGAAGAGTTTTTGAACAATTCTAAAAATTTGAATACATTATATTTGATTTTGTGAAATATATTCATTAGTGGAATATATTGAACTATTGTAAGAGTACTTTTTGAACTACATTGTACATATTTAGAATATTGCTTTATAAGTATGTGTATGTACACAAAACATATTATGTTTTAAAGTTTATGGAAAATCTATAAATTTGTAAGAGTAATTAATGCTTGAGATTATTTATTGCGAAACAATATTGGTGTATTTTACTTAGAAATTGTGGCATATAAATTGTGTATGCATATGGGGAAAGACTACACTTCAAAGTGTTGTCAAATATTAGATATAAAAGGCAAAACTTCATACTTGTGAGCAATATGGTAGCAAAGGCCACACTTAAAAGTGTACAAGGTAAGACAACACTTTTAAACATAGCTGGAAAGTGTAACCTTTTGCCTATTAGGCTATGCTTGAAAGGGTCGCTGCTAAGGCCACACTTTTAAGCGTAGCTGCAAAAGCGTGACTTTCAGCCACCCCTTAAAACTGTGGCTTAAAGTCAAAAGTTGTGGCCTTTCATTAAAGGCCACACTTTTTTTTTATAGTTTAGGCCACATTTTTCTAGGGTGATTGTAGAAATAAAATGATGTAGTGTGCACCATCAACATGAGAAAACATGTATTTGATCAAAATTCTTTTTCAAGTACTTTAAAATCTTCAAATCATCCTTAAGATAGTGTTAATCAATACATACCAAACATATAGAGGTCATGCAATTCATACTTTATGCAAAAATCTTATCATGAACAAGCTTACTAGGAATTCATTAGCTTCAAGTTCAAGCAAAATAAAAAGGACAAGGTAGAAAATATATACAACCTTACTAATCACTATATCATCCCCCACTTAGGGTAAACCCAACAAACACTACACCATTTTAGGTCTACGGCAACACTAAATCTTGACAACGCTTATAAAGTGTTGCCTAAAATACTTTTGGGAACACTTTTAAAGTGTAGCCAATGATTTTGACTTTTAGCTACATTAATTTTAGCAACACTTCTAATGTGTACTCTTTAATGGGATAAACTACACTTTATAAGTGTTGTTATAGTTGGCAACAATTATTTACATGAATGGCCACACTTTTAAAGTGTGTTATTTTTATAATTGAAAATACAACACATTAAAAATGTTGCCTTAGTGTTTTCACCAAAATTTTATATTCCCTCCAACATTTTAACATTAAAATTTCATCTCCCTCCCATTTTTATTTGGCCAAAAAAATAAAACATTAAAGAAAAATTAAAAAGAATAAAACATTAAAGAAATAAAAAAAGGCCACATTTCCTAAAACTTCAGCTGAAGCTTCCATTTTCAGCTGAAGAACCCGTCATCTCCGGTAGCTTCATCTTCATCATCGGTGGTCGTTCGGAGATCTCGATCTACTCGGAGTACAGTTTTTCAGTCCGCGTGTCTCGGATCTCGCGATTCTGAAAATGAAGCAGCACAGGTTTGTTTTGTATGTTTTTTGTTGCATTCTTCAGCTTTATGAAGGCAATTTCGTAAATTTACAGATTGAAGAACGACACATTTTTCAGTTTCATGGTTGTTCACCGATGACATACGAAAATCCCTCAGATTTGTCATTGTTCATCAAGGACAGAATAGAAGGCTTCACTTAAGTAGATGATGTCTCAAAGTTTCATCACATTGAAAGGATTTTGTTGGTATACGGTTTATAAGGTAAATATTTTTATGTTTAGAAGTCTTAATTTATGGCATCAGTGTTTATTACTTTAACACATTTAACTTTAGGGTTTTGATATTCTTGGGTTATTGATACGATTTTTGTTGATTTTGTTTATGCAAAAGGAAATAAGGCAACAGAAGGTTTTTTGGCTTTATTTTTCTTTTAACTTGGTTTGAGTAATTTGGTTGTTATAGTGTCAGCATATCTTTGATGTGTGGTTTTCGTGTTAATAGATCATAGATTGTGTTAATCTTTACGAGGTTAATAGACTGAAGTTGTATATAGATTGGGGTTAAGCACCATTTCATGATTCGATGTTTAGCATGGACCTTCTTTAATTGTTTTGGCTTATGTTTAAGAATGTTATTGGCTGGAATAGTGCACTCTGGGATTTGTTCAATAAATCTTACTAGAAAAAGAAGATAATTTTTGTTACCTTCATGTTAAATCTCTCTACATTAGATTTTAAGTTGCATTATGATATTTCTGCTCTAGATATGCAGAATCCAATATTTTATGATTTGTGAATGATGAATTATTATGGTTGGTGTCTAAGTAGCATTTCTTTCTACTACTTTGTTGAAGCATATACCTATAGTAATTTTCTATTTGATTAAAGGACTTTACCTGTAGCTGCCTCTGTGTATCTTCCGGATACAGTCACAAATAATAGTTGCCAAGGCGGGGAGATGAACTAGTCAGCTCATCAACAAATTTTGCAAGATCAGGTCTCCAAATCTTTCAAAGAAGAAGTAGTGAACAGGTGCACTCAACTGTTGCCACTGTTCTGTTTCTTTGTCTACATTTCAACTGTCTTTCATTATCATCTTTAAAACTTTAAGGCGTTTATTTCTTGTACAGGTAATTTGTTAATGATCTTTGGTGGTAAGTTAATTTCTTTTTGGTGGAGTTAATACTGTTCAGTGCAAATGCATTTCGTTTCAACTTGGTAATAATTGAACAGATAAGATAGCTATTACTTTTTCTAGGTCTCTCGGAGTTTCAATTGACTTCACAACATACGTTCACATGAAATTTTTTTACTTTTTATATGTCGATATACATAGTCTTCAAATTATGAGAACTATACTCCTTCTACCTCGTGCCTCACCTTGAAAAAATCATGCATCTTTTCCTTCTTCCTTGCAATGGTGGCTGCAAACATGTTTTCTACTTTAGGTACTAGTCTTCATTTTGCATTATGTTCTTAAAATGCTGGATGTAGAATTGGAGCTTTCACTAATATGTTTCCTAGTAACTTCATGTTTATATATTGCTTGTGTACCTAATTTCGCATCACAAGAGAGCTCGCGATCTTTGGAATCACTGCGCCTTGAAAAATATGCAGAGGTGAGTACACTGTTGTGCACTGAATATTTTTTATTTTGGTATCAACTTTCTCTTGTAGTGGTTTAATGATGTCTTCTCAACTGATATATTTGATAAGTGTGAGAATATTCTTAGTCGACTATCAGAAAAGCATGGAACCTGATGTACACATGGAACACTTTTAACATTTTCCCTTGTTTCTGTACCTGGTTTTATTGATTTTATGTATTTCAGGAATCATACTGGTGGAGAAATGCTACAAAGGAATTCTCAAGCTATCAGTGATGATGTACGGAAGCAATTATACCATCATACTGATTCAATAATGTGTTGCACCATCAAAATGAATGTCAGTTTTTGCATGTTGTTGTTGCAAGATGAATTGGAGGCAGAACTTGAAGAATTAGAAGAGTAGCTGGTTCAACCAGCAGCTACTGTTCTTGCTGCTCCAGTCGATGTTCCTACAGGGAAGCAACCTACTCATCCCATCTTTAGAACTGTACAAGTGAAGAAAATAAGCTTGGTGCGTTGCAATTAGAAATGGATCTTTGAGCTAGTATGCCTATGATTTTTAACTAGTAACTTACTGATTGGTGAAATGTGATGACTGAGGTCCTGTGTTTGAAAGGTTCCACCAAAAAAATGCAAACATGATTTGATATGAACTGTTGGAGTCCTTGCTTCCATTTGCATATAGTGTATCTAGTAGTATTTACAATCATTTGGTTTAGATTAATTGGATGAAAACGCCAGTATGGAATTGCTATATATGATCCTTTATTGGTTTGTGATCATATTTGTTTTTCTGCAGGCATTATCACAGGTAGCTTACATAAAGAGACGCTCGTACGCATGTCAGAAAAATACTTAAAATGCTTTAACATTTCTCCTTGCTATGGAAACTCATTTTTGTTGTTGTACTCATTATAAAACATATGGATTGAGAACATTTGTAGGCTGCGTGGAACATATTATAGCTACCATAAGCATGTAACCAATTTACTCTATATAAGTCTGCTTGATTGCTCTCTCCGCCCTCTTCAAATTCTCTTTAACTGAAACTTGATTTATTAGCGAAAGAAAATAATAAATTAATTGTTGTAATGTTAGTTGTTCCTTCAGAAAATATATGAGAAATAATCCTCAAGCATATTTTTCTTTATTCTACACTATCTTTCCAATTTAGTCATGCTGCAAAAGCTACGTTATGAGATCCTTCTAGTCGTCACTTGAACATGTTCTCAGACTATGTCTAGATAGATAGGTAGCTTATGTTCTATGTTGAAAGAGTCTCAGAGAGTTGTTCTTATGGATTACGTAAACATCTGTCAGGGATGTAATTTAGGATTCTTTTCAATATATATTGAAGGTGTCTAAACGATAGACTAATTGAAAATTTATGTTAAACTTTGTACTTATGTATAGTTTTTATTTCTCCGTACTGTCACGCTAAAGTCTATGTTTCTGTTTTCATTATGTCCAAAGCTGCTCGAACTTTGTAGTCCTTATAATGTGTAATTTTTACATTGAAATTGTATTTAGATTTGGATTGGTTGTCTTACAGTGAATTCTCTCTTATTATGCACTTCCATCAATTAATTCACAAACTTATAATTTTAATTTAAATGTGCAGGAAAATGCAGGTAATTGAATTTGAATTTGACCAGAAGTAAACTCGATCTATTGTGTCAAAAGATGAAGAAATTTTTGTATTGTTGTCATATACGTTTGAATGACACTTTTGGGTTTTTGGAACTTGTTGATATTAGAGATCTTTAAGCAATCACTTTCTATGTTTTGGTTGTACATGAAATATTTCTCGAAGTTTATTTGAAATATATAGCTTCAATTTAATGATTAATTAGTTCATTTTGTGTTTTAGGTCACTTGTATGTATGTAAATATATTATATATATTTGTGCTACATGTAGGCTTATAAATGTTGAAGTTACACTTTATAAGTGTTGCTCTAGATGAGATATAAAGTAACAATTTATAAGTGTTGCTATAGCTGACATATAAAGTAACACCTTATAAGTGTTGCAATAGATGAGATATAAAGTTACACTTTATAAATGTTGCAATAGATGACCAATAAAAGGCAACACTTTTTAAGTGTGACCAATAAATCTGAAAAGGCAACGCTTTTAAGTGTAGTCTAACAAAAAATAGGTGTTGCTAATGCACGTCTTCAAAGCGTGCCCTTATACCTATTTGGCTACGCTTTATAAGTGTAGCCAAAGATTGCAACATTTAAAAAGTGTTGCCTAATGTCAAAGGTTACGCTTCTTTTGGGCAGCCCCTAAAAAGTGTTGCTGAATGTCCAAAAGTGTAGCCTTTTATCAAAGGCCACACTTTTTGCTAGTTTAGGCTACACTTACGTGGTGTTGCTGTAGGCCGAAAATGGTGTAGTGAAAGAGCAACTTACCCAACCTCAAAAGGATCTTAACTTCACAATCTTCATTTTAATCACTTAACAATGATTACCACTTTAGAAGGAATTACAGTAAGTTAACCAAGGCACTCTAAACATTATCACTTAGGCAATTTATCGCCAATCATCAAGTTAGGTCATACCATTAAACCACATAAAGTTTTTATACAATACAATAGACTCCAAGGTCATACAACATTAGTGGAAAACAATAGAGAAGACTTAACCATAAAATTTCTTCTTTTATTTGGACATTACAGTAAGGTGACTTCTAGGTCAATACAACTCACATTATCACCCTACAAGGACAAGCATACTACCTTCACACCTTGGTCATGTCTATACAAAGAACCCCAGTCCATACTAGGCAACTAAAAAGGACCACATATATACAAAGGAAACATTGAACACTTTTAAACACATATTCTTAGGGTAGCTGGTTCCATAGGTAGTCACAAAGCATTTCAAGCTCAAATCATATCAGTAGGCTACCATCATATAAAACCATATAGTAACAGATCATTCCAAAAGAAAGTCATTTTAACCATAGTAACATCTAGCATGATTTAATCATATCGTGACATACATTTGTCAACATAACATGCTATTTCACATAAATCTCATACAAAGCCATAATTGGCATTACAATATCAAAATATGCAAAAATTCACCTTCACATATACTCAATGAAGCCATAAAACCAAGATAACATCAAAACTCACATTTTCTCTCTCAAGCATGAAGTACCATCTCATCCAAGCAATCACATCTAAAAGATCATCGGAAAAGAAAAAATAATAGAGAGATCTTATGGAGTTATGTTCTATGTCACAAAATGAAAATTATGAAGAAGGTAAACTCCATCGTCCAATAGCCTACCAAATCATTGGATGTAGCGATTCACCACCAATGATACGAGACTCTACTAGACGTGGCAATATGAGACTTTTAGAACCTAAAGCCACTTTTATAATCTCATGCTCCGATACTACGTTTGTCACATTCGGGGAGAAAACTTTAGAAGTAACATGGCCTACTAGACCTCTCGAAGGTCTTATACAAGTTCACAGTTATCATTCATCGCATTGTCATAGTAAATTTAGCGGAAAATCAAAAACTTTTCATGGCACCTCATATTCTAGAAGTATCAGTTCATGTATATATATATATATATATATATATATATATATATATATATATATATATATATATATATATATATATATATATATATATATATATATAATACACGTTTAGATCTTAAGTCTCTTTTCCCTCCTAGTCTCAACATCATAAGAGTAAATTAGGGACACGACCCTTACAACATAATACATAAATATAATACTAAAGAACTCTACAGTAAACTAAACATTAGGACATCATCGACCTTAAGGATTCCTTTCCTTGAAATTGGAAATCACATATCAAGCTCCTCATTTATAGAGACATCCTTTGATAATCCATAACCTACACTTCGTGTAAAAAGTAGAGAAGAATGGTGTTAGTACAAGAATGCACTAAGTATGGCAACCATGCAAAAACATGCATTTAAAAGGGACATTTTTCTTGAAATCATACTTTGTGCCTTTTTGAGAAAACTTCATAAAACGTTGATACAATAGCATTTATATCATTCACATACTTCATATAGACATATTCAAACGTCAAACATCATATAAAATCACACATAGAATGTAAGCCACATTTGGGGTCACTTTAGAGTGAACTATTTTCCTTTACAGTGAATATCTTTTCTTTAACTCCTAAACCTCCCAAGTAATCCTCTAGTGATACATGGTGCTATGCATCACCTTAAGGTCACAGGGAAAACCACATATACAACTTACCTAAGCCAACACATACCACCATAGAAGTATAGCACATTATAAACCCATTCAAGTCAAGACCATAAGACATAACATTGAGCTTTATTCACTTTGCACATATATTCACTTTACTTTACATAAATCATTATAAGACCATACACATGACCCCAATCTAGGTATACTAGTGCTATGTACATGGGAAGTCCAATAACCTCCCACGTACTTAGTAAACATATCATGAAACCGCAAGCCTTAGCACTCTATTTCATACATCAACAAGTAAGTGAATAAAACTTCATTCATATCAACAAAACCTTCATAATGTAGTCATTAAGAAAATATTAAGCATGTACATCAAGACAACTTCATATAGGCTCATACCATGCATTTCATCACAACAAGTAGACAAATGCTACAAACTCATGGATAAGGAACATATACATAGTTACATGCAGTAGAACATCTTCCTAGGACTTCACTCAAGAGCCACTTGTGCAATGCATACGTGAAGTCCCATTACCCCACCTACACTAAGCAAGTACCCTTAGGTTATCCTAGTTAGGGTCCTTACTTTACTTCCATTGTTCATTTTACTTTAGGAAACCTATAGCATTAACCGACACTAAGACCATATGTGCTACATGGAATTTGGTGTTGTAGAGACTTACACCAATGTAAGGCAAAGGTAGAGCATAAAAACAGGCTAGCATCTCAGTTGATATCACTTGCTAGATCCTATTTGGTAATTATTTTTTATGGAACTTAGGGGACATTATGGAAACATCACTCTACACCCTTTTTCAGTCATGAGTCTATCCCCCTCGTGAGGTATATGTTGACTTACCTTCCTATAATGGGAAGGGACACCCCTCATCTTCAAGTTCACTTGGTGGTAAGCTAGGTTCCCTTTTTATTAAAAAGCCTTTATTAACTTTATCTCATATAATTATGCTTAGGAGGTTATCCCCTCATATGATTAGTTCATAGGTCATAAATGAGAGTTCATAAACCTAAATCATGTGAGAAACCCTTTAACATTGACATAGCATATATAAGCTCCTATTTATTTTATGGTACACTTGCACACCTTTCAAGACCCCTCTATTAACTAGATCTTCATACATGTGTGTACTTATATGTAAGAAAACATTTCACATAACACATAAATGTAACACATGTTCAAATATCAATGCATAGGTCTATGGGTGTGATATATGAACAATCCTTTTATATTAACACATTAAGACACTATGCACATTCATATTTTATCATGTCATATACTTAAAATCATAGCATATAAAATTCTATGCATGTACTTAGAAGACCAACCTAGGAACTATCCTATCAAGTCACACATATGCAATGCATAGACATGGATTCCATACCCTTGCCCATAATAGTGAACCTATCAAGTTATCCTAGTGAACGATACATCATACAACATCATTGAATAGACAGCATAGCACAAGACTCATTTATTTAAAGAATTACAACATCTTACAGTAAGCTCTAGTATTTATGCACTATCTTAGGTTTGCATCACATATAACATTATAGGACCTCTTCATAATTAGAAATTACACATAACCTTAACATAGCCTTTTACAAGTTCATGACATTAGCAACACAATCTAGATTCACAACTAAAGTAGAAGACTCGGCACAAGTTACTCATAAAGTGATTATCCTAACCACAAAGTCATATATTCATCAAGTTGACTTCAAGTACATAGTCAATACATATATATTGACAATAAAGTAAACACCGCCACTATAAGTGGACCATACCACATAATGTCATACAAGACTTCATCAACTATAATAATATAGAAAAGTATAGAGGAAGTGTCATTCTTACCAATTCATCATCCTTTGATCATCATTGATCAATACACACGTTTCATCATCAATACAATATACGGATTTAGATAAATATATATTTAATCATGAAAGACACCATGTACAAGTTGCTATAAGTTCATACTACAACCTAATACAATACATCACATATATACTAGAAAGTAGAGAGGTATCATAAACTAATTTTCCTAGTCTTGTTCATCAATCATATTGTATCAATAATATGCATTTAGGTCAGTATCTAAAGATATAGAACATCATAGCTAAATCATGCTTCATCCACCCTAGAATATAGATCACAACATATACATTACTCTATCAAGTCTTAAAGCTAGAAGAACCTAAATTAATCTTTACCAATTAAATTGTTATCTATTCATATTGGATAAATTATACTTAATTATCATTACATTGTACATTTATGAACTAGCTAAGACAATTCACCATAATCGAATCACATAACAACCATCCGAACGTAAAGATCACAAGTTACTACATGATAGACTTGAAGAACCTAGATCAATACATACTTTTCCTTCTTTACTTTTATAATAAAAGAGTTATACCCACAATTCAACCATGAAATTAACCTAAGGCAGTAGCTACAATAATCTTAACATAATCGAATTCCACTCTTATACATCTAAAAATCAATGTTACAGTGAACACATAGAGGCATAGACTAGTCAAATTCAATTCTTCACACATTGATCCAATTGGATAATTCATCACTATTCACCATAAATATAATTAAATAACAGTAGATATGAGCAATTCAACGTAATAGAATCACAATTCAATCAATAAGCATGCACGATCACAATTCCCATGTAAGGGATAAATCGAGTTCGGGAAAGGACATGGGTTCACAATGCAATTGGATTAAAATTTACGTTTAAACTAGTGCATTATCATCAATTCATCATGATTAAGTCTTTGAAAACATTTTTAGAAAGAACCGATGGCTAGATTGAAGAAGGAGAAGTTTGATCATAAAATCTCTTTTGAAACTTCGAGATTAACTCTATTGATGGAAGGATAACTATATATGAAGGATCACCATACCTTTATTAGATGAAGAACTCACTAAAATCTTTTGAAGAACCCATGGAGATCAAATCTACAAGATGACCTTGAACTTCACCTTCGATGGAGGTTTCTAGAGAGGATATTTTGGGAGAGGGAGTTTTTTATTTTGATTTGAGGATAGGTAAGGGTTATTCACGTTTTAGATCATCTATATATAATTAAATATAAGTAAATAAACCTCCTAGTGTTAGTTTAGAATGTGGGGTGAATTTCCCATTCACCCCATCAATAGGCAGTGTTTGTGGCAGTAACTGAAGGTCTGCATCAATGGACCGTCTTGTGCCTTCCGTCGTTTGGGTATGAGCTTTAATGTGGTTAAGCCTTCACCAGGAAAATTTCCCACTGACGGGGCGTCATTCCACTGACAGGCGTTGTTTGGCTCGTCGATTAAAACTGCCAAGGCACTGTATCGATAGTCGTTGGGTCCTTCTTGAGGGCCTCTTGTGGGGACTACGGAAAGTCGTACCCGGACGTTCCCAATGTGAATATAAACCTTAAAATGTTTAAGACTATCCATGAAAATTTCACCCAAAATGCACACATAAAACACATCCAAACATGCAAGGCACACTAAAGAAACACATGAATGTTTCCAGGGCTAAGTTTCGAAATTCTTAGATCTTCTTGTACTTTTGTCCTCCAAAGTTCATGAAACTCCATGTACTGACTATAAACGTTATAATTAATCATTTTAATAGTTCATAAGCTCATTAAATACAAATATAAGAACATATAGACACGTGAGGCACATAGGTGACTAGTCGTCGAACGTGTTGGTCGTCCATTGACGCTAGACTTCCAATTCACCTAAAACTTTACACACTACCTCAATACCATAATATAAAACATTTTAGGAGATTATACCCTTAGGAAAAAAGTGTTTGGATCTATACACCCTAACTCATTTTGGGGGTCTTACACCAAAGTAGAACCAAACATAAACTTAGTTTTCTAGGTGGATCCACTAGCTAGTCTTCCTATGGGGGAAACATAGTTCAACAACTAAGAGATAGGTATGATATATGTACATTCCATTTGAAAATTGTATCCTCCTTTCATGAGAATCCATTGGGTGAGTATCCCTCATAGGGGAGTGAACACCTCATGTGGAACTATAGGGTGAATCTTCCTCTATGGAAAGTCAACACCTCTCATTATTAAGTTCACTTGGTGCTAAGCTAAGTCCCTTTTTGAAATGTCTTTAAGCGTTGATTAACAATCATATCTTAGTTTAGGTCATAGGGTGTATCCCTTATATAATCATCATCATCATATCTCAATAAGAATTGCATGAGTAGTTTCCTTTCATTACAATTCATACATGTGAGGTTAGAACATTTACCTAATAATTCATGATAAGGCACATTGGTAAGTCATCACCATCTTTATAACATTCACATCTTATATGAAACCTCAGAAACCATATTCAAGACATTTCAATTCAAAATCATACCAACCCTATCAAACTTAATATCAGGTATACTTCAATGCAACATCATCACTTAATCTCAAGTAACCACAATTTGAAGTAAATAGTTGATATCACAATACTTACCAAGTCTTCTTCATAAGACAACATCAAGGTCTTACCATCAACCCTTAAAAATCAACCAAACAATGGGTATAATATCATCACAAAATAGTACCAACATAATAATGAATTCGATTGAAACACTATACAAAAATCCATCACTAGTTCATAGCTTAAGACTAGAGACTCAAGTCAAATTCATAATCTACTTGACAACCTATGTCAATTACTCAAGAACTAAAATGATAGGAATACAATTATTCACCTTAATCTATTAATAAGTTGATAAAATAATATCATATGATAGTAATTGAACCAATAACCAAGTCAATTGAACTAATACTACACAATTAAACTTAAGATCACAACCCAGAGTTCAGATGAAAAGGTCATATTCTACAAACTAGACCAATCCATAAAAAAGTAACATATTTGAGTTATAATACATGATAAAATACTCATAATATTCATAATAAATCATAAACAAAATAATTCACAAGATCGATTTCGAGATTGAGAGAGACCCACATGAAAACTCATCTTTTGAAATCAATTTGAAGGAACCCTTTGGGGAGAGAGATCCCAAAGGTGAAAAGAATCCCATACCATAGTATTTGATGAAGATTGATCAAAAAAATTTGGTTATTTAATTCCTACAACCACCTTGACCTTGACTTCTATGGTGTTCTTCAACTTGGGAGAGATAAAAAAGAGAGAAGGAAAAGAGTTTATGTTTTGGGAATTATGAGATTTAGGTTAGTATAATTAGGTTAGGGTCTTTATATAGGTTATTAACCAAATTAATAAGACCTCCCAAAACCCCTAATTAAGTAACCACCTAATTAATTACTTTAACTCAATTAAAACATGCAACAAAAGAGTCCGTTGATAGACGAGACCACGACCAATGGCTCATATGTCTATCAATGGGAAATGTTCACATCCGTGCTACAAATTTATTGTTTTGGTCTTAGAGTGGTCCAAAAGGAACCTCAGAGAAAATGTCAAAGTGTTTGTCGACGGTGGCATTGACGCCCCATTTTTCAATCGACGTACCAAGGACCAACCTTCCTGCTGGTCCGTCGTTTACTTCAGCGACTTCCGAAAACAGTCCTCCCATGGATTTGGCTAAGTGAACATCGATGGAGGCATCGACACCCCATAGGTTCACCAAAGACTCTTCTCCTGCAACACGTCGATGGACACTGCCTTAGGAAGACTTTTATCCAAACGCAAGGGTCCTCCTCAAGGACACTAAGTTGGTCTTTGGGGAGTCATACCTGGACGTTTCGACCACTAACTAACTGTAATACATGTTAGACACCCTTCCACCATATTTAATCATTTTCCAAGTCCTAAAACTTAGTCAAATAGGCTAAGTCACACTAGCACCACATTTAACTAGTTTCCGTACGTCATGGCCGCTCTTTGATGTTTTGATTTCTATACCTCCTAAATGACTTATATACATTAATATTAATCTTAAAATAGTGTATACACCTTTTGACATCTATGTTAGGCTCTAGAACACAACTTCGACTTTTGAAGTGTTACAACAAGATTCTTGGCTATGTTGATAGCAAATGTATTGTCATAAAATATTGGTACACAATCAATATTTAGTCCAAAATCTTTGAGTTTTTGTTTGATCCATAAAAGTTGAGCACAACATGAGGCAGAAACTATATATTTAGCTTAGGTAGTATACAGAGCAATCGAATTTTGTTTCTTTGATCCCCAAGAGATTAGACACGAACCTAGGAAGTGAGACATCCCGGTTGTGCTTTTTCTATCAACTAAGTACCCTGCATAATCGGCCTGAGCATACCCAATTAGTTTAAAATTACTTCCTTTTGGGTACCTAGTTTTTAAATATGTGGTCCCCTTTAAGTATCAAAGAATACTTTGAACAGTTTGAACATGAGATTCTTTAGGATTAGTTTGAAATCTAGCACTTAGTCCCACACTAAAAAAATATCAGGACGACTGGCTGTAAGATACAAGAGTGACCCTATCATACCTCTATACATTTTTTGATCTATTGACGAACCTGCTCCTTCTAGGTCTAATTTTTTGGTAATTGCTATTGGTGTATCGATATATTTAGCATCTTCGATTTTGAACCTTTTGAGTAGCTCCGTGACGTACTTATGTTGATGATTTAGTGCACCTGTAGATTTTTGCTTTATTTGAAGCCCCATAATATAATTTAGTTCTCCAATCACGCTCATCTCAAATTATTGCTCATAAGGATCAGAAATTCTTTAGTAAGTGGCTTATTTGTGGAACCAAATATGATGTTGTCAACATATATTTGTACTACCAGCAAATCCTTTCCTTTGTTTTTGAGAAATAGTGTATTTTCAATTTATCCTCTTGAGTAGCCACATATTATAAGAAACTTCGACAATCTTTCATACTATTCCCTTCGATCTTGTCTTAACCCATAAAGAGCCTTATCAAACTTGTAGACATAGTCGGGAGAATCATTGTTCTCAAACCATGGGGGTTGTTTGACAAACACTTCTTCCTTTAGTAATCCGTTGAGGAATTCACTTTTTACATCTATCTTATACAAGCTGAATTCCATGTGAGATACAAATGCTATGAGTAACGCCTATAACCTTGCCACATGTGCAAATGTTTCATCATAGTCTATCCCTTCTTCTTGATTGTATCCTTGGACTACTAACCTTGCTTTGTTTTTTGTTATTGTATCATGTTCGTATAACTTGTTCCTAAACACCCACTTTGTACCAATAATTGTTTTGTTTGCTGATTTAGGTGCGAGATGTTAAACTTTACTTCTTTCAAATTGGTTCAGTTCTTCTTCCATTGTTATGATCCATTGTACATCTTGAAGAGCGTCGACAATCTTCTTTGGTTCTACCATGGATAGGAATGCATTAAATGCGCAGTGATTTTTAAACCCTGATCGGGTAGTAATTCCAGAGGTAAAATCAGTAAGTATATTGTCCAAAGGGCGGGAACTTTGATACTTATATCCCTTTATTTCAAGATCTTTGTTTCCCTCTGTACCATTATCTTTATCTTATCCTTGATCAGTGAAAGAATTTTCTATAGTTAATGTACCCGTTCCTTCAACCTGTTCTTGTGCAGATTCAATTAATGTTCTGGAAAGCTCATCATCATCATGTACATTAAGCTTATTCATAACACTGCTTTCATCAAAGACTATATGAATGCTTTCTTCTACACACATTGTTCTTTTGTTAAAGACCCTATAAGCCTTGCTATGTGAAGAATATCCTAGAAAGATTCCTTTATCACTTCTAGCATCAAATTTTCCCAACAAGTTCTTTCTATTATTGTGAACAAAACATTTACACTCAAATGATCTTAGATGTGATATGTTAGGTTTTCTGCCTATAAGCAACTCATAGAGAGTTTTATTGATAATTGATCTAGGGATACATCTGTGAATAATGTAGCAAGCAGTGTTCATTGCCTCAACCCAGAATTGATTGGTTATGTTATTAGCTAGCATCATGGTTCTTGCCATCTCTTGTAGGGTTCTATTTTATCTTTCTATAACACCATTTTGTTGAGGAGTTCTAGGAGCAGAAAAATTGAGAGGAGCAGAATTGGATGAAGTTGTAGTTTTCAAATTGTGTTCCATAGTTAGATCTCATTGGGACCAACTTATTTTTATAATTTCTTTTCAAGATTTCTTACTATGGAGCAAAAGGCCTCAAACATATCATCATTGGTAGTAAGAAAGATTATCCAAGTGTACCTACCGTAATCATCTACTTGCACAAATCCATATTTTTTTCCACCTCTACTTTTGACTCTCATAGATCAAAAAAGATCCATATGAACATTTTGTTGTACTAATTACTTGCTTGAATTTAAATTAGGATTTAATTTGTTATCCTCGAGTACATGCTTCACAAATCTTATCACTTTTAAACTTAGCCTTAGGGATTCCTATGACCAGATCTTTAGAAATTAGTTTATTCAGTTGTACATGACTTGCATGACCTAGTCTTTTATTCCATATAAGAGGATAATCTTCCATAACATTTACACACATGAATTTTTCTGTAGGGAGTTTTGAGGTATCTATAGTATAAGCATGTTTGTTCCTTTCCCCATTTAGAACAATAATTTATGTTGCTAGATTGATTACATCTACAACAGTGGAATGAAAGATCACCTTGTTTCCTTTGTCATAGAGTTTAGAGATACTAAGAAGTTTGTGCTTCAAACCTTCCACATGGTAAACCTTTTTGATCAGATATTCACTAGTCATTCTGATTTCTCCAATACATTTAATATGTCCCTTAACACTACCAGTCCACCCTTCTTTTCTTCACCTAAAAGGAATTTTATTCAATCTCCTGTCATGTGTCTTGAGCAAGCACTGTCCATATATCAATTCTTCTTGATTCCCTTCAGTTTTTCCTGAAAAGGTGCTTAAAGGTTACATTTAGGTACCCAAATTAACTTGGGTCCTTTCTAATTAAAAAAGAGATGAATTAGATCCTTGCTTGCCCTGTTTGGAAGAGATTTTGCCTTTGAAGAAAACTCTTTCCTTGATTGGTAGTTAAAGTCTCTTCCATTGTTTCAGTTAAGTTTAACTTTTATTTCTATGAAAATTATTCTTCAAATGACGTATTTTTCCATATAAAGAGTAAAATGTAGGGAATTCCCTTATCGATTCTCTTTCATACCCTATGTCCGCTCTATTGTTTCTCATGTTATTTTCTAATTGCTTCACAATCATGGACGACTGTGTCCATTTATTTGATTGATTAAAGTTATTTTTGATTTTAAGTTCAAGACTCATTCTGCTAGATTTTCTTTTTCTGCTAGTAGTTCTCCTTTTTGTCTTATGAGTTCCTATTAACAAAATCTCTTTTGTCTATTTATTTTTGGTCCAGGGGTTCAAGTTTTAATGACATGTTACAAGATTTGACTTGTTTAACCTTTTCAGATAGAAGTTTATTTTTCTCTTTTAGATTACTGTTTTATTTTTCAAGATCAATAAACTCAAATCTTAAACTATTCATGGAACTTAAGTTGAATATTTTGATTACTTAATTCCTGTACAGTTTTTATGAATGTTAGCACGAGCAAGAAAAGTTTTTCTTAGAGAATGAAATTAATTTGTCTTTTAGATTAGAGAGATTTACATAAATTGCTTCGTTTTCAGATTATGATTCATGTTCTGAGTCTTCTATGGCCATTAAATCAATCTCTTCTTCATCAACATCATCTGAACATGTTCCCCATCCAGCATACATAGCTTGCGCTTTGTCCCAAATTGTGCATGTAGAGATTTGATTGAATTCAATCGGCCCTAGTCCGCACACCAAGATACATTTAGCTTTGGCATTCTTCCCTGGCATCTTGTTACCAGAATCTCCAATTTGAGCTTTGGAATTGGGAATATCTTTACCTTCACTTTTTTTGATAGTCGGTATCAAGGGTCCATCGGTAACTCTTACCCCTAACTCATAGTCTTTAGCTTGAATCAAGTCTTCCATTCTACCTTTCCACCATGAATAGTATTGTCCGGTCTGTTCATCTGTTATCCTTGACCATGTCCAAGAGGAGGTGCAGAAATCATAGCGATATTTTATCTTGAGTTATTAGACTCTTGATTAAGATAACCTTGCTCTGATACCACTTGTTGGAATTTATTCCTCCTCAATTTGCCTAAGGACCACTTATTGACTGTTTGTTCTCTTTATTTGAAGTATAAACAATAAATAATTTCGAGCAACTTCTTATATTATTTGTGAACTTTGAAATATCACAACGATTACAATCACACTGTAACCTAAGAATTTTTAAACTCTAATTCTTTTCTACCCAAGACACAAAACCCCCTAGTTTTGTATATTCTAATGTTCTTCAACTTGTCGAACAAATGCCTACTCTCACAACTCTTGATTGTTACAAAAAACATCTTGTTAACAACCTTACAATCTTTTCTCTCAATCTCGAAACACTTGCCAAATCAAGAAACAAAACTCTTTCAACTTCTTTGATTGTGTTTTGATATCCTTCCTATGTGAGTGTGCAAATCTTTCTGATGAAAATAACCCTCTTTTTATAGATAAAAACTTCAGCAATTCCTTACTTGATTCAACTTGGTTTTTGCTTCTACAAACCTTGTTGAACTCAACTTAGACTTCTTGTTTGTCTTTGTTGCAATAATTAACAGATTACACAATTTTTTCCTTAACCAACTAGGAAGTAGACTTCCTACATCAAGTCGGCTTTATAACAACTTTAAACGCTAGTTAAATTTTGAAATCCTTCTTCCAAAAGCCTTTGGTAAACTCAAATCACGCTTGCAAATCTTGCTCCATTATGCACCTTTTCCCAGTCTTCAAAATCTCCAAGTTCATATGTCGAACACTATGCATTAGAATGAAATCAAACTTGGAAGATCATGACAAATCCAAAAGATGTCAAACGTATTACTACTAAACGAGTCTACAAGATAAAAGCATACCACAGATGGATCAATCTGAAGGGTACAAGTCTTGTTGCTCGAGGTTCTCTTAGAAATATGCATATGGATTAGGGAACAATGAAAAGTTTATTGTAGTGGCAAGAGTTCTACTCGTTCTTGCAGCTAGTAAGAATTGGGATTGTGAAAAATGGATGTTAAAATATGTATTTCTTCATGGAGAATTGGATATAATGAAATCTACATGCATGTGTCAACCGATAGGTTTTCAGTGTCAAGTTCACCTTGAGCATGTATGTGAGCTTTGGAAGGCACTCTATTGATTAAAGCATGGTATCGTAAGATTTCTGAATTTCTCAATCATACTGGTTATTCGATAGCACTAGAAGATTCCAGTTTATTTGTGAAAATTGTTGACAGCTGAAAACAAGCTATTGTGTTAGATATGTGGATGACGTTATCCTTACAGGAGATGGAGAGGAAGAAATTCTCCTAACAAAGGAAAATTTGTTAGGTTGCTTCCTGATGAAGAAACTTGGACAACTCGACCATTTTCTTTGCTTGGAGATTTAATGAACTGAAGATGGAATACGTTTGCATCAGCAAGAGTATTCAAAAGATCTACTGAAGAAGTTTGGAATGCTCAATCGCAAATGAAACTCAATAAAAATGGAGACAAAAACTAAGATGTGTGCTTGTGAAGGGAAAGACTTGGAAGATGTTATAATGTATCGACAATTAGTTGGTAGTCTGATCTACATAACTTTAACTATAGCCGACGTCTCTTGTGCAGTTGGTGATGAGTTGAAACATGCAAAATCCAAAGAAGCCTCATTTATAAGTAGCTCAAAGGATTTTGAAATATATTAAGTGTACACTTGGATATGGTTTATACTATACATGAAAGGTAAAGCTTGTATGTTAGTAGGCTATTTTAATGTTGACTATGCAAATAACGTGATAATGATACCCGATAATCAACTGTGGGATATGTGTTTATACTTGGATTCAGAGCAATCTCTTGATATACCAAGAGGAAATCAACTATGTTGTTGTCAACAATATAAGTGGAAAACAGAGCAGCGACAATCAGAGCTCAGGAAATCACTTGGTTTGTATAGTTGCTGAAGGATCTCCATCAGCCAATGAAGCATTCAATTACAATGTATTGTGACGACTAGTCGGAGATAAACTTGGTGGAGAATTCAGTGTTTCATGCAAGGACTAAACATGTGGAGGTATATTAACATATTCTTTGAGAACTTTGAAGAAATGGAAATGGTGCAGGTCAAAAAAGAAAATCAAGTTGCCGATACATTAAAAAAACGCTCAACCATGAGTTAGCTTGAAAACTTCTATCGTCATCTCGGCGTCATTAAAAGGAAAGAAGCAAGAGTTGAGTAAGAGTATCAAAAGACCATCTCAAGCTCCTTGTGTTTAATTTAGTGTTCGACAGTAGAGTCTTTAGTTGTTAGTATAATTTTTCCGAGTTCCTCAATTAATAATACCACTAATATTTTTAGTAACCAAGTATGTTGATTGTATAAAAGGCCATAATTTACCTTGAATGTATTTAAATCCCATGTTAATTAATTAGCATATGAAAAGCTTCACAGATTGTTGTGTCTTGGGTATTCAACAAGTACATCATGTAGAATCTTCAAAAATGCTTACTGATGGTATGGTATAGTGTACCTGTGATGATGGACGGCTTCGAAAATTCCTCTAACAAGTGTTCTTCGCAACCCAAAATATGCTCCAACTGATCTGATAAGAAAGAGATAAAGCATTTGAACCAATTTTTCAAAGATAGGCAGTAAAAAATATACAATAAAATAAACAAGTCTAATTGCTTCATATACCAGCAAACTAGAGGAAAACACATAACCTAACTGCTTAGTTTTCGAGGTTGGTTAAAATAACCAAGACATATATTAGGCGGTACAACATGTGGTGCATGAGAGAGATTTTCAAAAGTATGATGGAGGCCCTTATGCTAAACAATGGATTCTATTATGATATCCTCTTACACATAACATGAAGGATCCATCTTGGGTTCATGATTCCTAGACAAAAGAAAATTTGAAGGGTACTTCTTTCTCGTCTATTGTTCAATCTTGTCAACCTCCCATTTTAATGTTATTGGACAATAAACATGCACAAATTTGGTCTTTCCATTCCTTTAAGCTCGAGTAATGGCCTGTTGTTCCAATGAGGGATTCCATATAAAGTCAAGCAAAACAACTCTTTAGGCCCCTATTAGACTTATTCCTTGTGAACACAATTTTATGGATGCAAGAAGCACTTTTACATCACTCTTACGGTCATTAAGAGATTTTATTGATATCTGTCGCTTCTTCATAAATGGAATCTCCCGATCTAAAGTCCAGCTAAAGAGAGAATTAAGTTGCGCTTGATCAGGTTTAGAGAATCAAGTAGTTGGCTAAATATTATAACGCTCTCCTTCAGCCCACAACAAAATCTGATAAGCTCAACAACAAATTTCATTTTTACTCTGGTATCTGGATCTAACTTACAACCTCTCTCTTTTAGATGACTTTATAAGTCTGAGAAATCCTTCCTCTTGGCCACTAATGAAGGATTAACATAGATAAGAGACACCAGATTTTGTTCATAAAAGGAGCTTTGATTCTCTAGAATCCTCCTAAGCAACTCCTCCTGCAAATATGTGGGTTTCGAGTGAATTACAGTGTCCCTTATACCCGGAAGGCTTACCTTCTTTACATTTTCACTACATTTATGGACAAGTGGTGAAATAATTTCCCTAAACTCTTTGAATGCTCGGGCATTCTTGTCGATGGCACTGCTATGAGAAACCCATTTCTACCCAGAATTTGCGGCAAACTTTGGACTGACTACATAGAGAGTGTTGTATAACTCCTTGATGTTATTCTGGAAAGGAGTTCCAGACAAAACTATGCACTTCTAAGTTTCAACCTTTTTCAAAGCTTTCCAGATAAAGTTTTGCTCATTCCGAGCAGTGTGCATTTCTTCAAGGACCAGAAGACTAAGATATATAAGAAGGATTTATCTAATTCGTTTAGCGTAACTGTTTCCATCATCTCCCGTAAGAAACCTGACCAAGTTATAACTGATCCCCAAAACACTATAACCTTCAACCCAGGATCCCAGATTTGCCATTTACATAAGGTAAAAAGTTCTCCTTTCCGCATGGGATAAACAGATAAAGACACTCACTGTAGCTTCATCTTCCTGTAAAGAGAAAGTTTTGTTGGTCAAGTTGTGGAAGGGAATGTCCACCTCCCATTTCTAGAACTCAACTTCCCATTAAAGCAGCAAACTGGAAGGAGCTATTATTACAGGTTGAGACTTTGGAAATAACTTCAAATATGACTGAAGAAATATTATGGTGAGACTGGTTTTCCAGGTGCCAGGTGGATGTGAGATTATGCATCCTCCTATGCTATCAGATAGGGGCTGTCTCAGCCTCTCGAGATTTATAGCTCCATCAACGTTTTTCCACATAAACTCAAATCCACCACGTTGATGAGCATACATAGTTGATTTGGTATTTTAGGGAACTGAATCCCACACAGTTTGTTCTTCATTAATGAGATAATACTGGACTGCAGAAGAATCAGAGAATTTGAAGCTACCAACATCAAAGAGTGACGGCAACTATCCTAAATTTTTTCTTTCATACCTCCCTCAAGTTCTCTGAGCCTGCAGATGAGAGAAGTCCAAGAGTTTAAGCATCAAGCAAAAGTAAATTGGAGAGCCAGTTGATAACATCAAATATAAGGACAACATGTCGAAAGAAGTAACATAGACTAGAGGATTTAAGTAGTAAAGTAGAAAATCCAATGAAAAACTCAAGTAAGTATAGAGTTAATACGTACAATAGACAGGTGAAAGCGCAGCATAAATGTTGAATTTCAGCATACAATGTGATTCACAAAGACATGTCAGGAAATGGGGATTCTCATGTTGAATGTTCTCAATGGAACAACCAGCGTTTGTCTATGGTGTCAACGCATATGTGAATGATCAGCGTAAAAATACAGGCAGCATGGAGAAAGTTCAAACCAAACTAAGTCATGTTGATGCTAGTCCTTCAACACGAGCAGTGTACTCATATAGTGCAGTTGCTGACAGAACACACTTTTCAGATCAACAATCAACAATGATCCTACCTCTTAACACATATGCAAATGTGACAGGTATGATTGAACTATGACAATGATACACTCTCACATATGGCTTCATACTTGAATTTTATAAACCATATGGGTTCATCCTCAATTAATAAATTGAGCAGTCCTAAGAATGTTCAAGTGCCTAATGGAGATGTGGCACAGGTTACACACTACATCAAGTGCTATATTAGATGAGAGTACTATATCATATGTCCAATGTGTTGTATATCTTATAGTTTAAGTTAAATTTATTTTCAGTTTCAAAAGTAACAAGAGAGATGACATGTTATCATTACTTCTTCCCTCACTTCTTTGGTTTTTAGGATGTCTGTACTGGGAAGGTGAAGGAGATTGGTAAAGAGGACAATGTGCTAAATGTCTACTGAGTCAAGTTGCAGGATGCTTAAGAATCTAATGGTGTATCAAACATCAAACTGGATATTACTAAGGGTAAAGTTTTGTATTCAGTACCCTCTCCAGATCCACATTCTGCATGAAATGTTCAATGTTTTGGTCAAAAATGTCTCAAGAATCTAATGGTGTATCAACATCAAACGGGATATTACTCTTTGGCACAAAAGACTAGGACACACTTCTACTTCAGGGTTTAAAAATTTTTTGCTATTGATATCACTACTATTAGAAGTAAAATAATAGACTATGCAGTACATCCTTGTACTTAACCTTTTTAATCTAGTAGCATAAAAAGTAGTAGTTGTTTTTAATTGATTCATGTAGTACTTTAAATTGTTTTCCTAATTTGAATGAAAAAGTGTTTCACATGAAGAAACTCGTATACTTACAAAATAAGGGAAAATGTACTTGAACTCCAAATGTACATAGGCACACACTTTACAGATGAGTCCAATTTGCTCTTCTAGAACAAGATTGTAGTTCCCATTTGACAGTCGCTCAAAATCTCAGCTCTCCATCGGCGTAGTGGATGGATTTGTAAACCCAATATATGATTCTAAGATACACATATGCATTTCAGCAAAAAGATCTTCAACTTGTATTTTCCCATTCTTCTATTTCAGGGGGAGGAGGTTCCTTGTCTTCAAAGAAAAATACTAAAGGTAGTGTTTCCTTGACAGGAACCTGTTCACTCTCTTAAAAAGGAGTAAGTTTATCATGATCATCAACATTTATGATAGTATCAACAACAAACTTCATAAATTTAGAATCTTCAATAATCTTCTTACCAATCCTCCTATCCTTTCGAACAACATACTTTTGAACGACATTTGTTTGAACAACATTTTTCACCGAGTCATCAACCTCCCAATCCTCTTCAGATTTAGACTCCTCGTCACAGACCCCAAATCATCAAACTCCTCATCATCAGTAAGAAAAATTGGGCTGCTACTATCATTTCAATTGTTCAACATCTTATTTTGGACTTAGAAAGTTACGTGCACGATGAAGATATGATTCTCCTTTCTTCTGCTTTTCACTCTCAACAACAAGCTCAATTACTAAATCCCCATTAGACTCTTTTTCTTCTTCTTTATTCTTCTTATTTTCTTATTCCGTATCATCAGAATCACTTATTACATCATCACATTTGCTAGAACTTGATGACTCAATCAACCCGTAATTCTTGTCTTCATGCTCATCATTACCGTCATCACTTGAAGCTTCGGAATCTGACTCAGACTCAGAAGATGAGATGCTATGGTATGCACTTCCACCGATTTCACCAATGTCATACCACACATGTCTGGGGTAGATGAAACAGCCTTCTTATCTTTTGCACTAAACATAGTACTGTTACTCCTCTTCAATGATAACAACATCATCAGAATCATCATCATCCGAATCATTCGTATCATCATCATCAAGTATTTCCTTAACGAATATCCGATCAAAGATAGACTCACAAGTTACTAAACTTGCTCCTCCTCCCATTATCCACTTTTTTCTTCCCTTTTCTTAACTTTCTTGCATCTTCTGAACATTTTCCCTTTTTTCTCTCATCACCTTCAGAAACTACCATTTTTATTTTTCTCCCACAACTCACACCCTCTTTTCCAATATTAACAGAAAAAGTCAAAAGATTACCATTTTGACATGACCTGTTCCTTTTATCTATAAAATCAAAAAAATATTTCAAAAACTATTGTCTAGTTCTCCTTTGTTTGAACCGAAGACATCCCCTGAATCCATCTTTCACCACCTAAGTTCAAAAAACACACAATTATCTTGATCAAAATTCACACAACATTAACACACTTAAATCAAAAAATGAGACATGTATTCAAAAAAAAAATTTCAAGAAACACTAACTAGAATAAAGAGAAAAAAATGGAGGGTTGAATACTTGAAACTGTAAGAAAACAGAAGAGAAAGAGAGTTTAATCCTCCGTCTAAGTTTATATGATACCAAATTAAAGAAAGAATTTTGTAAATAATTATGTATAAATGAAGTCATTAATGTTTATTTGCCGATAAATTTATCTCATTAAAAAAGTAGAGATATTTTGTTTTAATTTATATGAGTTAGTATGAATAGATACACAATTTAAGAAAAAAATTTTAAAGCAATTTATGTCAAAATTATGGGTTATAAATCTATCTCATTAAAAATGTATAAATATTCATGCCGCTCCAATTGATATAAGTTAGTTTGACTACATACAAAATTTAAGAATAAAAGATTTTAAGATTTATGTCTAAATTATGGACTATAAATTTATCTTTTTAAAGATGTATAGATATTCACTCTGTTCCAATTATTATAAGTTAGTTTGACTTGATACATAACTTAAGAATAAAAGGTTTATAAGATTAATGTCTAAATTATGGACTATAAATGTCACGACCCAATTTCTCGAGCCATGAAGGCACCTACTATAACCCATCAGTAGGTAAGCCAAACCACAACCTAGAACCACACATAATGGGTGTGAGGGTAGAAACTAAACAAGACTAAGAAAAATTACTATAACAAAATAAGCAAACCAAAACATAAATACAATAAAGGATCCCTCCCAGAGCCTGGAAGTCACTAATACAGAGCTACCAACAAAACGAGTGAAAGTCCCAACAGTGGACCACCGAAACTAGATTGTCTCGAAAAGTAAAAGACAAGTCTTTATATAAATAGATGGAGACTGAAATAGTACAAAACGCTGTGTGCTCACCCCTGTCTCCAGAGCAGAAATGCTCCAAACTCGATCAACGCCGACTACTGGTGCTCGGACCTGCATCACGAAAATAGATGCAGAGCGTAGCATGAGTACCAAATAACAGGTACACAGTAGGCATCATAAGCCGACTGAACTAGAAAAGTAAAGCACTATGAAAAGACGGAATCACAAAACTAGAGGTCAAGAACGGAAGGCTAAGTAACACAATAATACACACCAGTGTATAAAGATCTAACTAAATTAATATAAATAAGCTAACTACGCCTAACTGGACCCACCATAAGCCCAGAAGGTACACTCGTGCACAAGTTTAAATAAAAACCCGAACGGACCCCCATAAGCCCGACGAGTACACAAAATAACTATAACTTAAGGAGAATAGAACTCGAGACCAAAGAAAACCGAACCAAAAAGTAGAATCTGATGGTACGGAGGTCGGGCCTTGAACCGGACACTCACCAGAATTACACAAGTAGCCAATTGCAAAATATAAGTAACTGAGGCCGGACCTCTAACCGGATGCTCTACATACTTGAGGCCGGACCTCGAACCGGATGCTCTACATAAGTGTGTGGATGGTCGAGGCCGGACCTTAAATCCGGATACCCGACAAAGATGTCGATATAGCTGCTGAAAGAGTCTTTATCTATCCATAATCATATAAACCCATGGAACACTATCTAGACTTAGCTAATCAATGTAAGACCTTAAAGTCGAATAGAAACTCAACTTTGAATCACGGAGCGGAATTCATTGTCACTGACGTAGCTCGAGAAGCCATAACATCGAAGAAATAAGAGTAACTATCGCTAGAGCAAGCTCATCGTCTTTCTAAATACCAAACTATCAGACTCAAGTCTGCTACATCAGTCTACAAGGATTTAAGCCGGCCGAGCGACGTCGGGGCTAAAATAAGTCCTACCGACTTTGAATCATGCATTTCTAAGGAAAACCCTAGTCAAACCTAAACTAAGGCCCAACATATTTCTGATAACCAGTATTCAAACATACAAGTAATTCATATAGAAAATAAGGTCAATTAATAACAATAAACATGCTCACAGTGACCCGATAATTCTCAGAAAAAGGCCGAAAATATGATTTTTAACACCTATGCATGATCCAATAACTACCCAACCCAAATCCCAACTAATCAACATGCATTCACATGTTCGAGTTCAATCTAAGAAGAGAAACCATAGCCTACCTGAACGCAGATCACGCGCGCTCCAAAATTCACTCCTCGGATCTTTTACTTTCTAAAAGGCCTCGAAACGTTGATACACTATAAGAAATAGAGTCACACCGTTATTAAAGTCATTTAAACACTAAAATCTTAAGAAACGGAGACGGGTCAATTTCGCGGTCAAAATGGAAAAAGTGGGATCCGCATTGAGAAATCCCGAATTAACCCCAAATAAAAGTCCTAAACAACTCTCGGAACTTGTATACCATAATGGAACACAATTCAGGACTCAAGACAGTCCCAACATGAACATGCAACAAAAAAAATCCAAATTCTAAGCTAAAAATCAGCAACAATGGCAGCAGCTACTTACAATATTTTACCAAAAATGAAGCTTCAACAGCCAAAAACAATCACACCACGACGATCCTCACGAAAGCCCCCACAATATAGGCTCTTGAATCACTAGATTTGGACCTAAAATGGCCAAGAAATCACCTTCTAAAATTTCCCAAAACTTGTGCTCCGAAATAAGCTATGACAGAAGTTAAAACCCAAAATTTACCTGAAATCGTGTCCCCAAATCAGATTCCAAGCTCACCGATGTGTTGCCCTCGAAAAATCTCACAACTTAGCCTTTTGAATCGCCCAATTTGGAGTTGTATAGCTCAAGATATCAACAGTTCAAAGTAAGACACAAAGCTGAAAGTTGGGTTTTTATAAGGACGAATCTGGTCACTAAAAACCCAATTTCTGGTCGTTAAAAGTGCTGCACCAGATTCAGCTTTGCCTACTTTCTTTAAAGTCTCCGACGGGTGCTCGGAATCCGTTCGGAACCTGATAAAAATAAAACAGATATGCTACCCTACCAAAGTCGACATTCCGGACTCAAAGGCGCAGTCAAAATTTTCATCAGAGGTCATCTCGATAAAATGTGGGTCCCACTTCCATTGGCCATTTTAAGTCAAAAACCACAAAAGGGCTCGGAAAAATATCAAAAACCTCAAAACCTGAAAGAAGGGTCAAACTAGACCAAACTCGACATTCCGGAGCTAACCGCGCTGACGGAATTCTCATCCGAGCGCGTTTACTCAGAATGTTGACTAAAGTCAAACTTTGCCTTTAAACTTAAAGTTAAAACGCCTAATCCCACCAACTCACACTGAAAACTTTGGGAGTCATGTCGACAATGCTACTAGACTAAAATGACCCTTCCGGAACTGATGGAGTCGTCAGAATTGGATACTGATGTCATCTTCTTGAACATTTGATCGAAAATGATCGTTCAAGGTTCATAAGCTTCAAAAATACTAAAGCTCACACAATAACCAAACGAATGACCAGGTGACCGATCTGTCAGTCCCAGTAAGTCATAAATGACTTGGAATCGCTGTAGGAACGCTCTAAACGATGCACAGAAAAAAACAACACGAAAAAGGACAAGAAGGGTCATTACAATATCCACTACTAAAAAGAACTTTCGTTCGCGAAAGTAAGGGTCAAGAAGTACCTAAAGGCTCAAACAAGCCGGGAAACTGCTCTCGCATCTCCTGCTCGGTCTCCCAGGTATCCTCCTCGACTGAACGATGCCTCCAACGGACCTTAACGATAGGAATGGCTCTCGAGCGCAATTTCCTCACATCTCTGGCTAGGATGGCAACTGGCTCTTCTACAAATGTCAAATGATCATCCAACTCAATTGCATCATACTGGAGCACATGGGACTCATCAGGAATATATCGGCGTAGCATCAGACATGGAAAACTTGATGGATGGCTGAAAATGCTGGAGGTAGGGCCAACTCATAAGCAACCTCCCCAACTGTCCGAAGTATCTCAAAAGGCCCAATATACCTGGGGATAAGCTTACCCCGTCTCCCAAATCTCATTACACCCTTCATGGGAGACACACGGAGAAATACCCGATCACCAACAGAGAATCTCAAAAGTCGATGCCTCCGATTCTCATAACTCTGTTGCCTACTCTGAGCTGTCCTGAGTCTATCCTGAATCACTCTCACCTGCTCCAAAACCTCCTGAATCAAATCTGTACCTCGCGGCCTAGGCTCTGTAGACTCGAACCAGCCCACTGGAGTGCGACAACGCCTACCATACAAGGCCTCAAACGGGGCCATCTGAATGCTAGAATGGTAGCTATTGTTATATGCAAATTCCGCCAAAGGCAAGAACTGGTCCCACTGACCACAAAACTCTAAAACACAAGCCCGTAGCATGTCCTCAAGGACCTGAATAGTGCGCTCTGATGACCATCAGTCTGCGGGTGGAAAGCTGTGCTCAGGTCAATCCGGGTGCCCAACTCATCCTGAAAGGTCCTCCAAAAGCTAGACGTGAACTGAGAACCTCGATCTGATATAATAGAAACTGGCACCCCATGAAGTCGAACCACCTCCCGAATGTAGATACGAGCCAACCTCTCGGCACTAAATGAAGATTGAACGGGAAGGAAATGTGCTGACTTGGTCAATTGATCAACGATGACCCAAATACTATCAACTCCTCTAGAATTCCTCGGTAGACCAGCCACAAAATCCATAGTAATGCGGTCCCACTTCCACTCCGGAATGGGTAATCCCTTAAATTCACCACCAGGCCTCAAATGCTCAGCCTTTACCTGCTGGCACCACAAGCAACGAGAAACAAAGTCAGCAATATCTCGTCTCATGCCGCTCCACCAGTAATGTTGTCTCAAATCATGATACATCTTCGCTGTACCCGGATGGATAGAATATCTAGACTCATGAGCCTCAGAAAGTATCAACTGTATCAAATCTCAAACTCTCGGGACAAAAATGCGACCGGCGAATCTCAACACTCCATCAGGATCTAAGGTAGCCTGATCACCATTACCCACTAACACTCGATCTCTAAGGGACCCCAAGGCCTTATCCTCAAATAGACAACCACGGATCCTATCATACAAAGAAGACTGAACTCCCATATAAGCCAAGACGCGTCTAGAATCTGATATATCTAATCGAACCATGCTATTGGCTAAAAACTGAATGTCCAAAGCCAAGGGTCTTTCACCTGCAGATAAGAAGGCTAGACTACCCATACTCACTGCCTTTCGGCTCAAGGCGTCTGCTACCACATTCGCCTTGCCCGGATGATAGAGAATGGAGAGATCATAATCCTTCAGGAGTTCAATCCAATGATGCTGCCTCGAATTAAGGTCCCTCTGGCTCATGATGTACTGAAGACTCTTGTGGTCAGTATCGATCTCACATCGAACACCATACAAGTAGTGCCTCCAAATCTTAAACTCGAACACTACCGCTGCCAATTCCAAGTCATGGGTGGGGTAGTTGCGCTCATGGACCTTAAGCTGCCTCGACGCATACGCAATAACCCGGCCCTGCTGCATCAATACACAACCCACACCAACACCACACGCATCTAAAAAAATCGTGAAACCCTCACCCTCAATCGGAAGAGTCAATATAGGAGCGCTAGTAAGCAACTCCTTGAGCTTCAGAAAGCTCATCTCACACTCCTCCGACCACATAAAGGGAATATCCTGGCGAGTCAACCGAGTCAAAGGAGCTGCAATAGTAGAAAAGCCCTCAACAAAACGCCTGTAGTAACTCGCTAACCCGACAAAGCTACGAACCTCAATAACAGAAGTGGGTCTGTCCCAATCACGAATAGCTTCAATCTTCTTCGGATCTACCCTAATACCCTCCTTGGACACCACGTGCCCCAACAATGCTACAGATGCAAGCCAAAACTTGCACTTTGAGAACTTGGCATAAAGCTGCTGATCTCTCAAAGTCTGGAGCATTATCCTCAAATGCTGCTCATGCTCACTCCGGCTCCGCGAGTATACCAATATGTCATCAATGAAGATGATAACAAATGAATCAAGGTATTGCCTGAACACACGTGTCATCAAGTCCATAAAGGTGGCTGGGGCATTAGTCAACCCAAAAGACATCACAAGGAACTCATAATGGCTGTAACGAGTCCTAAATGTAGTCTTAGGGATGTCTGCTGCTCTAATCCTCAGCTGATGGTACCCGGACCTCAAACCAATCTTAGAAAATACGGCGGCACCCTGAAGCTGATCAAACAAATCATCTATACGAGGCATAGGGTAACAGTTCTTCACTGTCACCTTGTTCAGCTGCCTGTAGTCAATGCACATCCTCAAATTCCCACCCTTCTTTTTCACAAACAGAACAGGACACCCCAAGGCGACACACTCGGACGAATGAACCCCTTTTCTAAAAGGTCCTTTAACAGAACATTGAGCTCTCTGAGCTTTGCAGGAGCCATCCGATAAGGCGGAATAGAAATAGGACGGGTGCCAGGCTCCAAATCTATAGCAAAATCAATGTCACGCTCTGGGGGTAGGCCAGGTAGATCTGTAGGGAACACATCTGCATACTCTCTAACCACAGGAACTTAGTCAACTGAAGGGCCCTCCCTACTCACATCTCTGATGTGGGCCAAATACGCTAAACACCCAGAAGCAACCAACCGCCTAGCTCGAATAAAAGAGATTATCCCCGTCGGTGTGTGACTATAAGCAGCCTGCCACAATACCGGGGGAACACCAGGCATGGATAAGGTAACAGTCTTGGCATAGCAATCCAAGACCACATGATATGGGGATAACCAGTCCATGCCCAAAATCACATCAAAATCAATCATATCTAGCATAATAAGATCAGCTCTAGTATCATAGCCCTGGATAGTCACTAAGCAAGATCGCAATACTTGATCCACTACTAAGAACTCACCTACCGGGGTTGAAACATGAATCGGCTCTGCCAAAGACACGGACCTCATACCCAATCGGGGAGCAAAATAAATAGATACATACGAGAATATGGACCCTGGATCAAATAATACTGTAGCAGGCTGATGGCACAAGAAGAGCATAGCTGAGATGACATCGTCAGATGCCTCAGCCGCCGCCCTTGCTGGGGCAGCGTAGAAATGGCCCTGAGCACCTCTACCTGGTGCACCCGGTCTACCACCTGACTTGCCTCCCCGAGCTCCACCCCTGGTACCTTGTCGACTCTCTCGACGGTCCTGAATCTGACCACCTCCTCTAGCCGAAGAAGACACGGCTGAAACTGGTTTAGAAGTAGGTGGAGCTGGTACAATCGCCCCCCGACCTCGCCGGGGGCATTCTCTAGACCAATGTTCAAGAGCACCACAATCATAACACCCCGAAGTTGAACGCCCTGTAGTAACCCGACCGCGGCATGAAGGAAAGGAATCTGATCCCCTCGAATTCTGTCCTGTACTAGGACCACTCTACTTATATTGGCCACCATCAGAAACAGGTAATGCCGCCTGAACAGGCCGACTGGTCTGACCCTGCTTGAACCTCTGACGTGGCCTATCATATAAGTCCCTCCCCCTAGTCTGTGACTCGCTATAGCTGCCCTGGTAGCGTGCCCACTTATCGCTGCCCCCTTTGGCCTCACGATGAATATGCTCCATGGATCGGTCATGATCGACCACATCAAGAAAAGAATGACCAGCTGAAACCATATGCTCTGTGTCAACCCTCAAACGGTATCGTAACCCACTTACAAAACAACGAACTCTCTCTCCCTCTGTGGGGAGGATCATAGTAGCATGGCGAGACAACTCATGGAACCTCGCCTCATACTCTGAAACGGTCATAGATCCCTGCTCCAATCTAGAGAACTGATCACGAAGCCTATCTATGACGCTCCGTGGCATGAACCGGGCCAAGAAAACCTCTGAGAACTCACTCCAAGATATAGGAGGAGATCCAACAGGCCTAGACTCTCGATACGTGCGCCACCACTGCCTGGCTGGCCCATGGAATTGATGAGCGGTAAAGTCAGCTCCTCTCGACTCTAAAAGGCCTAATGACTGTAACTGCTCCTGGCAAGTGAGCTGGAACTCGTGAGCGTCCTCTCCTCTCGCCCTTGAGAATATAGGCGGTGCCAACCTTTGAAATACCCCAAGCATCTTCTGATCCCGCAGTGACATCTCTCTAACCTCTAAGTCTAGTGGGGCGGCCACATGAACTGGTGGCGGCTGATCTTGCAGTGCTGCTGCTGGTATTGCTGGTGCTGGTGCCTGTCGCATATCCCCAATAACTGCTAATATCTGAGTCAAGAGGGAATGAAGATAAGGTGCTGCAACTGGTGCGGGTGGTGGCTGGGCTGGCCCCGGCCCCACTGGCTATGGTGGTACATGCGCTGCATGAGGCTCCTCCTCCATATCCCGGGCCGGTGCTACAGCCCTACCTCGACCTCGTGGTCGACGTCTACCCCAAGCTGAGGCTCCGGGTGCATCTCCCCCTAACACACCGCCTCGCGTGCGAGCCATCCTGTAATAGAGTGAAACAACTGATATTTTAAGAAAGAAACAAGACAAACGCGGCACGAATTTGAAACAAAATGGATATTTTCCTAAATACATCCTGTAGCCTCCTGAAGATAAGTTACGGACGTCTCCGCACCGATCCGCAAGACTCTACTAGACGTTAGCTCTGTAAAAGTGAGACCGTTAAGCCTAGGGCTCTGATACCAACTTGTCACGACCCAATTTCTCGAGCCATGAAGGCACCTACTATAATCCATCAGTAGGTAAGCCAAACCACAACCCAGAACCACACATAATGGGTGTGAGGGTAGAAACTAAACAAGACTAAGAAAAATTACTATAACAACATAAGCAAACCAAAACATAAATACAATAAAGGATCCCTCCCAGAGCCTGGAAGTCACTAATACATAGCTACCAATAAAACGAGTACAAGTTCCAACAGTGGAGCACCGAAACTAGACTGTTTCGAAAAGTAAAAGACAAGTCTTTATATAAATAGATGGAGACTGAAATAGTATAAAACGTTGTGTGCTCACCCCTGTCTCCAGACCAGAAATGCTCCAAACTCAATCAACGCCGACTACTGGTGCTTGGACCTGCATCTAGAAAATAGATGCAGAGCGTAGCATGAGTACCAAATAACAGGTACCCAGTAGGCATCATAGGCCGACTGAACTAGAAAAGTAAAGCACTATGAAAAGACGGAATCACAAAACTAGAGGTCAAGAATGGAAGGCTAAGTAACACAATAATACACACGAGTGTATAAAGATCTAACTAAATTAATATAAATAAGCTAACTACGCCTAACTGGACCCACCATAAGCCCAGAAGGTACACTCGTGCACAAGTTTAAATAAAAACCCGAACGGACCCCCATAAGCCAGATGAGTACACAAAATAACTATAACTTAAGGAGAATAGAACTCGAGGCCAAAGAACACCGAACCAAAAAGTAGAATCTGACGGTATGGAGGTCGGGCCTTGAACCGGACACTCACAAGAATTACACAAGTAGCCAATTGCAAAATATAAGTAACTGAGGCCGGACCTCTAACCGGATGCTCTACATACTTGAAGCCGGACCTCTAACCGGATGCTCTACATAAGTATGTGGATGGTCGAGGCCGGACCTTAAATCCGGATACCCGACAAAGATGTCGATATAACTGCTGAAAGAGTCTTTATCTATCCATAATCATATAAACCCATGGAACACCATCTAGACTTAGCTAATCAATGTAAGACCTTAAAGTCGAATAGAAACTCAACTTTGAATCACGGAGCGGAATTCATTGTCACTGACGTAGCTCGAGAAGCCGTAACATCGAAGAAATAAGAGTAACTATCGCTAGAGCAAGCTCATCGTCTTTCTAAATACCAAACTATCAGACTCAAGTCTGCTACATCAGTCTACAAGGATTTAAGCCGGCCGAGCGACGTCGGGGCTAAACTAAGTCCTACCGACTTTGAATCATGCATTTCTAAGGAAAACCCTAGTCAAACCTAAACTAAGGCCCAACATACTTCTGATAACCAGTATTCAAACATACAAGTAATTCATATAGCAAATAAGGTCAATTAATAACAATAAACATGCTCATAGTGACCCGATAATTCTCAGAAAAAGGCCGAAAATACGATTTTTAACACCTATGCATGATCCAATAACTACCCAACCCAAATCCCAACTAATCAACATGCATTCACATGTTCGAGTTCAATCTAAGAAGAGAAACCATAGCCTACCTGAACACAGATCACGCGCGCTCCAAAATTCACTCCTCGGATCTTTTACTTTCTAAAAGGCCTCGAAATGTTGATACACTATCAGAAATAGAGTCACACCGTTATTACAGTCATTTGAACACTAAAATCGCAAGAAACGGAGACGGGTCAATTTCGTGGTCAAAATGGAAAAAAGTGGGATCCGCGTTGAGAAATCCCGAATTAACACCAAATAAAAGTCCTAAATAACTCTGGGAACTTGTATACCAGAATGGAACACAATTCAGGACTCAAGACAGTCCCAACATGAACATGCAACAGAAAAAAAATCCAAATTCTAAGCTAAAAATCAGCAACAATGGCAGCAGCTACTTACAAGATTTTACCAAAAATGAAGCTTCAACAGCCAAAACCAATCACACCACGACGATCCTCACGAAAACCCCCACAATATAGGCTCTTGAATCACTAGATTCGGACCTAAAATGGCCAAGAAATCACCTTCTAAAATTTCCCAAAACTTGTGCTCGAAAATGAGCTATGACAGCAGTTAAAACCCACAATTTACCTCAAATAGGGTCCCCAAATCATATTCCAATCTCACCAATGCGTTTCCCTCGAAAAATCTCACAACTTAGCCTTTTGAATCTCCCAATTTGGAGTTGTATAGCTCAAGATATCAAGATTTCAAAGTAAGACACAAAGCTGAAAGTTGGGTTTTTATAAGGACGAATCTGGTCACTAAAAACCCAATTTCTGGTCGTTAAAAGGGCTGCACCAGATTCAGTTTTGCCTACTTTCTTTAAAGTCTCCGACGGGTGCTCGGAATCCGTTTGGAACCTGATAAAAATAAAACAGATATGCTACCCTACCAAAGTCGACATTTCGGACTCAAAGGCGCAGTCGAAATTTTCATCAGAGGTCATCTCGATAAAATGTGGGTCCCACTTCCATTGGCCATTTTAAGTCAAAAACCACAAAAGGGCTCGGAAAAATATCAAAAACCTCAAAACCCGAAAGAAGGGTCAAACTAGACCAAACTCGACATTCCAGAGCTAACCGCGCTGACGGAATTCTCATCCGAGCGCGTTTACTCAGAATGTTGACTAAAGTCAAACTTAGCCTTTAAACATAAAGTTAAAACGCCTAATCCCACCAACTCACACTGAAAACTTTGGGAGTCATGTCGACAATGCAACTAGACTAAAATGACCCTTCCGGAACTGATGGAATCGTCAGAATTGGATTCTGATGTCATCTTCTTGAACTTTTGATTGAAAATGATCGTTCAAGGTTCATAAGCTTCAAAAATTCTAAAGCTCACACAATAACCAAACGAATGACCAGGTGACCGATCTGTCAGTCCCAGCAAGTCATAAATGACTTGGAATCACTGTAGGAACGCTCTAAACGATGCACAGAAAATAAAACACTAAAAATGACAAGAAGGGTCATTACAATAAATCAAACTCATCAAAAATGTATAAATATTCATGTTATTCCAATTTATATAAGTTAGTTTAACTATATTAAAAATTTGAGAGTAAAAGATATTTCAAATTTATGATGTATGTAACATTAGTAATGTCTATGGGGTTATAAATTATCTAGGTATAGAATAGCATTTGTTTTAATGTGAATTAAAACGAAAGTGAGTATTATAAATTAGAAGAGTGGTAAGTTTCACGCCCCGAGCCTACACCCTGGGCGGGAGTGACACTCGAAGACCACTGCTGGCTCTCAAGTGAACACTTGACCCGACTTACTTAACTCAATGGAAGACTAAACTCATCTTAAATAAGAAATAAGACATGTTCAAAGGAAAGTACTTCATATAAAATCTGGTCATGATGACCCCACAACATCGTAAAACTAAACTACTAAAATTAAAAGATATGGATGTCCTCCAGAAGGCAAAGAGGCTCATAACTGACTCTAGAGCTCGATCTGGATCAACGAAACTCCGTGTGCTAATACTGGTTGACTACGTCTGCATCATAAAATAATACAGGCCAAGTGGCATCGGTGCATTGAATGCACGAGTATTCGAGTTGGAAAGCTATACAAAACTAAGTCTTGAAAGGGAGGAAGAACGAATACATGCCTTTGCTCTACTCAACTCATGATCTACTAACTCTTTTTCAATATACGCAGTTAAAATAAATTCAATATAAAGAAATACTGACAGAAAGCATGTTTAAACCTCTGTGTATATATATACAAGTACACAATAATGTATGGGATGTATATAAAATACAATATTGTTGTGTATAGGAATACAATGAGTGATGTATATAAAAATACATTTACATGTGGGAGAGTCTCTAATCGACAACCATGACTTAAAAGCTAGAGTGATGATCCCACGGTCTACCGCATGCTTCCACCACATCCTATACCCAGCCAAAGGTTTAAGACCTGAACTCCCTAATGGATCCACTAGTAAACTGTGAAAAGGAGTCTCTAAGAAGTATGATCCTTTTCTACCCATGGTGAGTAGCATGGTTTATGGGGGCTGTGAGTTATCTGAACTCTCTTCCATATCGGTGATCAATACTACTCCAAAAAATACATTGGTTCTTATGTTTTAAAACATATTGATTTTGTGGTTTAAGATTAGTGCTCAAAACTTAGCTTTGAAAAAGCTCTTTTGGAAATCATAGTTTCCTCTTCTTTTATTAAAACTATCCAAAGACTCTGTGAAAGTCTAGCTTCCCTTCCTTCTCAAAAGTTTAAAAACATTTTGGTTATATCCTTAGAGACTACTCAGTTCCCTTATAACTCTTGAGAAGTGAACTCAACTTGATAGTCTTTCCTTACTTGAAACTTTAACTCTTAGGGAATACTTAGTTAACTTATAACTTTTGAGAAATGAACTCAACTCTTGACTCTTTCTTGACTTGAACTTTAAGTCTTTAAAACAAAGTGAAAACGTTTGTGTAAGACTTTAGAAAACTTGATAAATTTACTTTGACTTACTTCTTAACTTCTAGACTTGGCTCTTAACTTACTTTACTTTGATCTTAACTTTCCTTGAATTTGATTATGGATTCAAGGATCATGATCTCATGTTTATAAATAAAGTCTTTATCTAACAGATCCTTCAACTTCTACTTTAACTCTTTTAACTATGTTGGTGTCATTCTGTATGGCAGAATAAAGATAAAACGAGTATCTGCAATGATGTCTATACCGAAGTCTTCACCAGCTCTTCTTCAACTTGTAGAACATATACCATCAGCCTGGATATTTCCATTTCACCTATCAACATGGCAGCCCTACCTTCCTTACTTGAAGTGTGACCCAATCCTGCATTAAATGAACTCATTCTACTCCTCATGTCATTAACCATCTCTGGAGCACAGCGAGATAGTTGGATGAACTTTATCCCATACTCATGTACACTCATGGAATCCTGTTTCACAGTAAGGAACTCCCTCACCTTGGCTTCCTTGAGTTCGCAAGGAATGAAACCCCCCTAGTAGGCTTCTTCGAAGAAAGCCCAACTTGGTCATGGTACATCCTCAGCTTTACAATCCTTCCATCGATCAAACTAGAATCTATACACACCCTTTAGTTGATATGCAACCAATTCAACCCTCTCAACATCTACCACATGCATTACCTCAAACACCTTCTTTAATTCCTCTACAAAGTTCTCTGAATCCTCCATAAGGCCTGATCAAGTGAAACTAGGAGGGTTTATTCTCAAACACTCACAAATCTAGAGGTATCATCTCCTTCTTATCAATTTTCTCTTTGTTGCCCAACCTTGTTGGTCACCACATGACATTAACATCTAGATAGCTTCCTCAAATTCAGCATTAGTAACCTCTCCTTGGGGTTGCACCTCTGGTGCATTTGGAATATCTTATTTCTCAGTATTCCTTCGTAGTCGACCTCTGAATGTTGTTCTTGGAGGAATGATGATCTTAAAAATACGTGTAAGCACGAATTAGAGAGAGATTTTAGAGATAAAATCTTTGCACAAAAGGAACATGAAAGAAGGGAAACATCCTAAATGTTATAGCCTCCTAATCATAGATGTGGCTCGCTTCACACCAATGACTAAGACTCTACAGACACAGCTTCATAGACTACCTAGGACTCTTGAACTCTGTGCTCTGATACAAAGTTTTTCACACCCCGAGCCTACACCTTGGGCTGGACTGGCTTTCGAAGACCATTGTTGGGCCTCAAGCGAACTCTTGGTCTGGCTTACTTAACTCAGTGGAAGTATAAACTCATCCTCAAGAAGAAATAACACATGTTTAAAGGAAATTACTTCATATAATGTATGGCCATGATAGCACATAAGTCTAAACAAGGAAAAATAAACTCTAACTGAAATACTAGCGTCTACAAAGCCTCTAAACTGACTTATGAGTGATGTTGGGACAGACCCCACAACATCTGAAAACTAAACTACTAAAAGTAAAAGAAATAGATGTCCTCAAGAACGCAAGGAGGCTCACCACTCACTCTAGAGCTCGATCTGGATCAATGAAATGCTGCTTACTGATCTTGGTTACCTGCGTTTGCATCATAAACGATGTAGGCCAACTGGCATCAGCACATTGAATGTACGAGTATGCGAGTTGGACATCTATACAAAACTAAGGCTTGAAAGGGAATAATATTAAATAATTACCTTGGCTCTACACAACTCATGATCTACTAACTCTTTTTAGATATACGCAGTTAAAATAAATGCAATATAAAGAAATGATGACTGAAAACATGCTTAAACCTCTGAGTATATATGTATACAAGTATAAAATAATGTCTGAGATGTATATAAAATACAATATTGTTGTGTATAAAAAGACAATGACTTATGTATATAAAAATACATTTACCTATGGGAGATTCTCTAACCGACAACCATCACTTAAGAGCTACAGTGATGATACAGTGGTCTACCGCACGCTGCTAGCGCATCCTATACCCGGCCAAAGGTTGAAGACCTGAACTGCCTAATGAATCCACTAGTAAACTATGAAAAAGGAATCATCTAAAAAGTATGACCCTTTTCTATCCATGGTGGTTAGCATGATTTATAGGGGCTTTCAATTATCTGAACTCTCTCCCATATTGGTGTTCAATACTACCAAAAATACATTGCTCTTGTATTTAAAAGCATACTGATTCTGTGGTTTGAGATTAGTTCTCAAAACATTGCTTTTAAAAAGCTCTCTTGGAAATCATAATTTCCTCTTCTTCTATTAAACTAGCAATAGGCTCTATGGAAGTCTATGTACACCCCGTATCAAAAATAGACCAGAAATCTGCTTTTTAAAAATCTGTAGGTGCAACCGACGGTTACCATCAACAGACCATAGTCTGATCTACGGCTCGTACTGTGTATCCATCCTTTGAATCTGAAGCCCCCAAAAAACTCAGCCCAGAAAAATTGACTAAGTGTTGAACGATGGAAGGACCTACGGTCCGTAGGTTAGACTATGGTCCGTAGTATGTACCCGTCAATGAAGAACCAATTTACCCACTCTTTGACAAGAACAATGATTGAATAGTACGGTCCGTAGATGGACCTACGGATCGTAGGTATGACAGTAGGTGAAAATTAGTAGACAGTTAGGGGGAAAATGCATTTGCGTCAACTTCAATTTATCATAACTGTGAACAAAAAAATTAATTAGGTGTCCTATGACCTATGAAATGATATATAATTTAATTACCTTTCCATAGCCACCAAGTTTTCTGAAATCAAACCTTCGAGTAAAAAGTTATGCCCATTTAACTAAATTTCGGTAGAACAGACCCAACCTACGGACCCAAAAGATAGAAAGTCGATTGAGCGACGGCCCGTCAGTCTAGGTCGTTGTTTGTCCGACAAAAATTACTCAGGTGTCTTTTGGTCTTTTCCTACATTTAAACCCTAATATGCGTCGTTTTGACCCTAAATCATTAGATTTTAGTCTATTTAAGCCTAGAAAATAACTAAAACTTACCTAAGTCAAAATCATATATCAAAACTTAGAAAAATAGAAGCAAAAAAAAAAAAGGTCAAGAACGCTAGTTCAAGAACGCAACAAGGTTCCAACATTTCCAGCCTCAAAATCTAAATATTTCTTCGAGAATTCATCACCAGGTATGTGTGAATTCACTAATGGGTTCCTTTCACCAATTAGGTCCTTAGTTTTCAGTCAGATTCTTGATTCTCATATCATGATTAGACCTAGAGTTTCTAGAACTTTAACAAATTTTTATGAATTAATTATTTATATATTAAAAATAATATCTCCATGTTATTATTCAGTTTATCGTATGAAATTCAGAACCCTAGTTATGTATTTGTTTAGTTCTTAAATTACACATTCTAGGCATATATTTCAGTTACTTCAGATATACATGCCTCAGTTATAAATGCATAATTACGAGATTATTCTCAGTTTGCATGTTCAGTTTTGAGCTATCCAATATTTACAGAAATTCATACATAATCAGTTAACTACTTAAATTAATGGGAGTAGAATAATACCGAGTTGGACTAGGGTTCACCCTACCCAATTAGTCCCAAAATTACTAGCCAAGTAGATTGTAAGTCCCCTCTGTGGGCATCAATTTATTGGTCAGGCCAGCATGCCTTTATACCTTTGGTAGGGTATATTGGGTCCGCTAGATGGGCGTATATATCGGACTCCACATTTAGCTCATGTGGTTTAGTTATCGGTTATTAGTAGCTCCCACACATCAGTCAAAATCCAATGCATTGACCATATTTATAGTTTAGTTATTATTCAGTCTCATCATGTTATAAATTTGGTCATTGCATCTAGTAGCTCAAAATTCAGTATATCATGTTCAGATTATTATACTTGTTTTTGTGCTTGTTCAGTTATGTTTTATTTCAGCTTTAATCTATCCTACATGCTCAGTACCTTCAAGTACTGACAAATACGTGTGATACATCTTCTCGTAATATAGGTTCAGGTTCTCATCATCCAGATCAAGCTTATATTGATTCCCGATCTCCAGTTCAGCAGATTCAGTCGTGAGTCCTCATTCTCCGAGGACAATAGTCATGAATTTTTTCCAGTAATTAGTCCTTTAGTTTCAGTTTTTGCGAGACTTAGTTGGGACATGTCGTAGCATTTCTAGTCAGTTTAGAGGCTATTTTCAGACATAGTTAGTTTAAGGTTTAGTATTAAGTTAATAAATCCCTTCTATTAAACTCGTCAGTATTTCAAATATCTATGTTATAGAATATGGGTATTCGCCATCTTATCATTTCAAACTATGCTTTAGATTCAGCATTCAGTTTATTATCTTTAGTACGCTCATGATCATGCCAGCAGAGTTAGCTTGGGATCACTTGTAGTCCTAGGTCCCATGTCCGCGTCTCAGGGGTAGCTTGGGGCATGACAGTCTGGCTTCCCTTCCTTCTCAAAAGTTTGAAAACATTTTGTTTATGTTCTTGGGGACTACGTAGTCCCCTTATAACTCTTGAGAAGTGCACTCAACTTGATACTCTTTGCTTGCTTGAAACTTTAACTCTTAGGATTTACTTAGTTCCCTTATAGCTTTGAGAAATGAACTCAACTCTTTACTCTTTCTTGACTTGAACTTTTAGTCTTTAAAGCAAAGTGAAAATATTTGTGAAAGACATTAGAAAACATGATAACTTTAGTTTGACTTGCTTCTTAACTTCTGGACTTTGCTCTTAAGTTCCTTGACTTTGATCTTAACTTTTCGTGAATTGGCTTATGGATTCAAGGATAATGATATCATATTTATGGATGATTTCATTATGTTTATATGTACTCTAGAGTGTTGGAAACAACTAGGAATGAAGGGTACATCACTTAGGAACTAGAACAAAAATATAGGGAAAGAACGGGGTCTCCAGGGGTCCTGGGGCTCTGAAAGGCGCGGAGCGCCATACCTTGACGGATAGAGGCTGTCCTTAGGCTCTCTAAGATGTGCGGTGCGCTAGATCATGACGGGCAGACTCTATCTTGAGGTGCTTTGGAGCTGCAGCACCCCAACATCTCTACAACGGGTTTTCCTACTTTCTTCTTTGTATTACATCTCTAAACCTTCCAAACAAACATGGATCCCACCCCAAACACTAAGGATCCATGAATAAATTAATACCCAATATTTTTGACCCAAAAATAGTTTTGAAACATGGATTGAAACTAACAGCGATCAACAACAATTCAACCAACAAGAACTTCAAATTTTCATCATCAGGATTTCCTTTCAATTTACTATAAATTCTACTAATGAACCAAATTGGAGGGTGGGTGAAAGAACCCAACACCGAATGATCTCACATACCTTGATAGGGATCACCCCCGACGAAATTCACGAACGAATTCTTGGCATTCTTGCGTCTTCTTATCCCTTCTCCTCTTTTCTCCTTTCTCTCAAAGCCTTAGATTATTTTATAAGTGTGTAAACTGAATGGGATCAGTTAAGATCCCAACATATTACCCCTAAAAAGAATTTAATAATTAACTTAGGAAAAGACCAAAAAACCCCTAACAAATACAGATTTGGAACTTTCCCTGCTCAACAGTACAACTTCCAAAAGTCATCTCTCCCTCATACGACCTCGGAAATTCCAAACATGGCATAGTTGGGGAGATTTTCCGACGATCTTTCCATCCATATAAAGAACTCACCCAAACTCCTCCTGATATAGGAATTATGGCCGTTTGAAAATGTCCAAAACTCACTTTTGAAATCTTGAAATTTTCCAGATTTCCTTACTTATTTCTAAATTTGATTCTTCTTGTTTTTATTAGCTTAACCTTAGTTTATCTAGAATACGAGATGTTACAATATCTCCCCTTAGAAACATTCATCCTTGAATGAGAATTCTTTCTCTAAGCTTAGGATAGTAATATCATTTCAGCACTCAACCACAAAAGCAAGTAATAACATGTATATACATAACTTTATAAATTGTTGAGAAGAGTGTTTAGTTCCTTTATTTGCATTCTCTCCGAATTCAAAGAGATTTGGATATCTCTTTTTCATATCCTTCTCTGCTTCCCAAGTCGCTTCTTCGACAAATTTGTTCCTACAAAGGACCTTGACTGAAGCACCTTCTTTTGTCCTCAACTTGCGAACTTGCCGATCCAAAATCTAGACCGGAACTTCTGCATAGGATAAGTCATCCTTAATCCCCACATTTTCTGTTGGTACTAATAATTAAGGATCACCCAAATACTTCTTCAACATAGAAATGTGGAATATCGGATGAACCGCTTCTAACTCTGGGGGTAGCGCCAAATCATAAGCCACATTGCACACTCTCCTAGAAATTCTACAAGGTCCAATGTACCAAGGACTAAGTTTCCCCTTATTACCAAACCTCATGAATCTTTTCATAAGTGGAACCTTAGGATACACCCAATCATCTACCTCAAACTATGATGGCCTTCTACTAACATCTGTGTAGGACTTTTGGCGATTTTGTGTTGTCTTAAACCTTTCTTGAATAACTTTAACCTTCTACATATCTTGGTGAAGTAAATCTAGTCCAAGCAACCCTGCTTCACCATCTTAAAACCACCCAATAGTAGATCTACGTCTTCTCCCATAAAGAGATTCGTATGGAGCCATTTGGATGTTCGAATGATAACTATTGTTGTAAGCGAACTCAATGAGATGTAGGTGATCATCCCAATTTCCCTTGAAGTCGATCATAGAGGTTCTAAACATATATTCTAAGGTTTGGATAGTACACTCTTCTTGTCCTTCTGTCTAAGGATGAAAAGCAGTGCTGATATTCACATTTGAACCCAACCCTTTCTGGAAACATTTCCAAAATTGTGCAGTAAATTGTTCACCTCTATCTGTAATGATGGAGATTGGAACTCTATGAAGTCTTACCACTTCTTAAAGGTACAACTTAGCATAATCATCCACCGAATAGGTAGTCTTGACCGGCAAGAAATGGGCTGACTTTGTCATTTTTTCGATAATCATCCAAATGGAATCATGTTGCCTTCGCGATCTTGGCAAGCCTGTGATAATGTCCATATTAATTATCTCACACTTACATTCCGGAAGCTCTATATTCTGAGGTAAACTCCAGGCCTTTGGTGTTCCACTTTCACTTGCTTACAATTTGAACACTTGGAAACAAACTTAGCAATATATTTCTTTATTACATCCCACCAATATACCTCTCTCAAATCACGATACATTCTGGTGGAACCCAGATGAATGGAATATCTGGAGCTATAAACCTCCTCCAAGATCCTCTCTTGGAGTCCATCCACCTTAGGTACATGTAATCTACCTTGATACTTCAGCACACCATCTCCCCCTTGTTGGACAATACTCTTTGGTTATGGAATCTTTCCTTCAAATCAAGAAAAATAGGGTCTTGGTCTTGCTTCTCTTTCACCTTTGACACTAATGATGATTCAGCCCTATTTGTCACTACTAAGCCTCCTTCTATGGAAACCATAAGCCTGACTTCCAAATGTGAAAGTATGTTCACATCTTTCGCCAACTCCGTTTTTTTTTCTTCGACATGAGAAGTACTTATCATGGACAACCCGCTCAAGGCATCAACAACCACATTAGCCTTACATGGGTGGTAAAGTATACTCATGTCATAATCCTTTATTAATTCCAACCTCCTTCTCTGTCTGAGGTTGAGCTCTTTCTGAGTGAACACTTATTGAAGGCTCTTGTGATCAGTGAATATATCCACATGAACACCATATAATTTATGGCGAATTATCTTCAATGCAAATACCACTGCAGCAAATTCTAAGTCATGAGTTGGATAATTCTTCTCATGAACTTTCAACTGCCTGGAAGCATAAGCTATAACCTTCCCATTCTGCATTAATACACAGCCCAAGCCAACTCTTGATGCATCACAATACAACAAAAAAGCCTTGGTTACCCTCTGGTAGGGTCAAAACAGGAGCCACAGTCAATCTTCTTTTCAACTCCTGAAAGCTTTTCTCACAATTCAGAACACTGAAACTTGACTGTTTTCTGGGTTAACTTGGTAAAAGGAGAGGACATAGATGAGAATACTTCAACAAATCTCCTATAATGGCCAGCCAAACCGAAGAAACTCTTCATATCTGTTGGAGATGTGTGTCTAGGCCAACTCTAAACTACTTTATGTTCTGATTGTCAACTCTCACTACTAGAAAGCATGCTTGTAGCAACAATTAAATATATATTTCTATAGATACTCATTCGCAAGGTTTATAACCTTTACAATAGACAACTTGACCTAATGAAACACTTTGAGTATTAAATCGTTGCATTAGTACTGCAACCGTTGCCATATTATCTTTATATTGCAAAAATTCGTACAAACTGTCATCTTAGGTACTCTATGGCAATAGTTCCGCCAACTATTTTTCCTCAATTATTTCCCTCCACTTATTTCATTACACCCGCCAAAAGAATTTTTTGATAATTAATTGTAAAAGTAAAATAAAAGATCCTCGTATTCAATCTCACGCTTACATCTTCTTAAAAATTAACAATCTAGATCAAAACAATTGGTACCTATTATAATCTACCAAGAGCAAAACCCTTTAAAAAATCCACCCCCCACCCTTCACCATAGCAGCGGTGCCCGCTCTCTCTTCTCCTCCTCTTCTTGTCGCTGCTTCCCTTTCTCACCCAATGAGAAACAACAAGCAGAAGCTCCCACGAGTAGGCTCCATCGACAGAAACAACAAGATCCATCCATCAAGCTCAAGGCAGTGTCACTTCTTTCTCTCTTCAAGCAAGGACGAGAGAAAAACAACAACAACAGCCGGCGATATCCATAGAGCCTTACTTTGTTCTTTTATCTATTTCAGCAGCTCCGGTTATGACCAGCAACAGCACGGAGATGTCCAGCGTCCGGTCATCTATTTTCCAATTTCCTATCAGCGAGCTATGAGGAAGTAGCTTCGACGCAGCCGCCTTCTCCTCCGAAGAGTCGAGTTCTTAATAACAGCTATACAATAAAAAGTAAGAAAGCTAAAAAAGCTCCAACAAATTTCTCAAAATTTAGATCTATACGGGTATGTTCCTTCTCACCGAATCGCCATTAGTATTTTCATTATTTGGAAAATTCTTAGTTTGATGATTTACCTATGTTCTTACTTATTCATTTTTATGAACATCTTTTGATATTTTATGCTGATAAGCACGATTATAGTTCAATGTTTTCATCACTATGCTCCTATGTTCTTTGTGCTGAACTGCCTATGTTAATGTCACATTCTGAAACCACACACTAGTAGATAGGGCAATCTCAGATTGCAATTGGCGTACTTGACTTCTCTGAGGCCTTGTTTGTACATGACCTTACATATCATTCATCGCATAAATATAGTAAAAAGTAGTGCGGAATCAAAACTTTTCACAAAACATAACATGGTCTTTAAAAAACTGTTTCATACAAAGCAATAGGAAACACTAAGTATCAATCTCATCATCTTAAGACACAAGAATACTTGAGACACGGCCCATACTTCAATACGAATATAGAAATACTTAGTCTATTACAAGACATTGAATAAAAAACATAAAAGATATATATGCCCTCGATTCAAATGAGGACATACTTCAACTTCTCTTGAACGATGCTATGGTCCAAGTATTCCTTCCCAAAAGCTCCTCACCTACCAAGAACTATATAGATAGATAAAAGCATGGAGTTAGTACAACCACATGTACTAAGTATGACATAATGCATAAAATCATGAAAACGGACTTTTATTGGAAATATGCATTTTTTCTTTTAGAAATCATGTTATAACCATAAGAACAACATTTATAAACTTAGAAAGATGTAAGATAACATAAAGACGAATTAATACATTTTTAGGGTCACTTAACAGTGAGTTGTTTCACTGATACAGTGAAGTCTATTCACTGTACAGTGAGGCACTCAACCTTCACTTTAGACACACTCTAGCATGTAATTATCCCACTCAAAGTTATCCTAAGATTCACTTAATTCACACAAAGAGAGACCGCCCATACACCTTCTCTAAATATGCCTAAACGGCCCTTAAGATTACTTATAATGAGTCAAATACACACTTCAAGATATCAAACATATCAACACATAGACACTATGACATTTCCTCACCAAAGTCTATCAAAAGACTTATTTAAGTAAATCAAGAAGATAACGTCCATGATTGACCTTTTCAGAAGACTACATAAATAATCCTTAAGACTTTCAATGTTCGGATCATATCGACATAATCAACATTTTCCCTAACTAAAGTCATTCTTAAGACTCATCTAGGTAAGATGCGAAGTGACCATTCGTATGCCCCCTTCACACCTTAACTAGACAAACCTTAACTACTCTAGATAGGTACTTATTCCATTTACATACTTTATAACGTAAGTAATTAGTTCATTAGTTCATTAAGATCATACATCACATAAAGAACATTGAAGCAATGGTCTTAGACAAGACCTAGCGAATCTAACTAACACCTTCAAATCCTATTGTGCAAAGTGTAGTAAGTATCCTAAAGGATGAGAATAGTCAATAACCGACATAGACCATGATAGCTAAATATAGAATTTGGAGTTCTGCCCTACTTCGATGAGGGTGTTCTACTTGCCAAGGGTAGATCTAGGACAGATCACATGCAGGCACTTGGGTAAGGAATATGAAGGGCTTTTAAGTACTCTAGTCTCATACTCAAGTAGAGATACATTGTACTCTTGTCTCATTCTCAAGTAGAGCTACTACCCATTGCATAATCACTGGGTGCTAGCCTTGGTTCTCATAGAGTAATTGACATTAAAGGATCATTTTAAAAGTGTTCCTTATCTAGTTCATAACCTAATCACATTCTCCCTACCAAAGAGGTCCAGTAGGGCTACCTTCCAATGGCGACTAAGATAGATCATTATGACGTTCCTAAGGATGATATGATGCCGTTACAGCCAATCAACCCCAAGTCCATTATTCCTTAACATAAAGGATACCATTATGGCTCTAAACTCCAATATTTATAACACAACCTTTTCCACGTACTTGACCTTCTTAACATCCTCTAAGGTCACACATATCTTTAATTCATACATGACAAGGGTGCACTAAGACTACCTAGTCATGACATTCATATTCACATATCATTCATACATGTATCAAGTAAGGGACACAAGTCTACCAAACATGACACAATATTCTTTTCCCTTATCACATATAGCATATCATTCTTTTAAGCACTTAGGAATGACCCTTATCTTCTTAATGTCATCCTATACATTACTATATCATTTTCAATATAACCATCTTAACTCATATAATCAAGTAGGAACAATCATGTATCAACATCTAAGACTACAGTTATAAGCACATAGTCATATTATAACATGATCACCTACATAACAACAATAGAACACATATAATTTCAGGTTGCTTAACATGCAGATAGATTTCATCATACTTCACATAATAAACTACACAAATAGCCACATTACTTCAAGTAGTGCCGACAAGGCCATGATCATCATATTGCATAAAGTATAGATGACAAGGCCACGTCAATTACAAGTAAAGCACAGAACACCGCAACAATAAGTGGATCATACCAATCACAACATAATTGAAGTATAAATCACATAAAAAATAAAGGAAATTGGGCATCTTACCAACACAACATGCTCATCACCTTAATTCGATGTTAAATCATCCAACTCAACACCATAAGGCCCTTACAAATAGCCATGAACAATAATTCAATGTCGAAACTATGATAATAAATGAAAATAGGCCAATTCAATAGAGATTGATTAATCTAATACAACCTAGATATCAGTTGTATACAATTATTACATCATTAGAAAGCCCATGAAATCTACACCAGAATTGAACAATATTAGGTTAATATCAAGTAACCCATAGGGTTCATCCAATTCATTAGTTCATAGGTAATTTAGGTTAAAATCATCAATAAAATATCAATTAAATCATTATTCAATTTTTAGAAATCATTAATGCAAGAACCCATGGTAGAATCATTAAATTGGACAATTCAACTTGAAAACTTTAGAAAACATCTTGAGAATTAGGGCTCCTTGATTAAACGAGTTTCAACTATAAATGTCCATACCTTGATGAAGATAATTCTTCAGTTATATGAATAATCTCCACTTAAAACGTCACACCAGGATCTTCCTTGATTTTGGACTTCAATGGAGTCTCTGAGAGTTCTTAAGGGATTTTGGGGTTTTGATTTGGAAGAATGAAATATTCTAAGTGTTAAACACTTATATACATGTTTAATATACCCAAAAGACTCTTAATACACCGCAAATACCCTTATTTGGAAGTGGAGTTAAATTACAATATCATCGCTAACTTAATATTGAACCTGTGCAGGAACACAGGCCCACAGACGACTGCCCATCGACAGGGCATCAGTCCACAAACGGACCATGTTGTCCTCCTCGATTGGGTCAAATCCTGGAAAATGGAAGCTTTTCTTCCTGGGATAGGTCCTTAATGACAACATCCCACCTACGGGGCGTCGATTGACCCACTGGGCGTCGGCTGCCTCTGTGGTTTGTGTTGTCTTGCGCAGCCTTGACACCAAGCTTTGGGTCCTTCCTCAAGGACCCTTGGTTGGTCCTTGGGGATGTTTGCCTAGACGTTTCCAACCCACAAATGATATTCTATGATTTTAGCACCTATCATATTAATTTCATCCAAGGCGAACACGTAAAACTCGACGAAACATGCCTAGACACACAAGTTCAGTTCAAGGCACATCTTTCGAACATCATGGACGTTTGACCTCCAAACTCCACAAAACACAAACCACTACCCATATATTCTTTAATAACTCATATAAGGACCATATAACCTCATTAATCACACATAAACACATAGAACCACATATGAGGCACATAGGTGAGTTAGTCATCAAACGTGTTAGTCGTCCCTTGACTTTTGACTCTCAATGCACCTAATACGTTAGACAATGCCTCAATACCATATAATAAACCTACTTGGTACCTTATACCATCAGTACCAACATGTTAAGATCTATTTAACCCAAGTCATTTTTGGGGTCTTACAACCTCACCTACTTGGACAACATTCGTCCTCGAATGACACTTGTCACTCTCAGAACACTTCCAAGAATTGATATTTCAACTAGTATCTAATAACCATTCCATACAACACATAACCAATAAGAAAACATCAATTTCACGTAGTCAAGAGATTTACAACACAACAAAAACTAGAACACATTTCTATAACTCATCATGCTTCAAAACTCACACGCTTCATTCCAAACAGTAAAAACTCATTTTATATTTAATATTATACTTATATACATCAGTTCTAACCACATTACAACAATTTTAGACCAAAGAATCAAACATCCAATTTTCCAAAATTTTAACATCAAAATGTTTTAATACTACAGTGATTTTACCAATTTTCCAAAAATGCGTCTTTTAGGCAACTCATGTTATGAACATGCTAATATGCAAAGTAACATAATAGAAACACGTCTTACAATATAATCATAACTTCATAAAATACACAATGCAAGATGTTAATGAAATTAAATTTCAACCAAACTCCTAAACACCATGGACATGCAACATTCTTCTATACCATTCTATCCCATTTACTAACCATACTCCCCCACTTAGATTGAATTCATATTACATCAAGAATAAAAGAGAACTTACAAACATCATCATCACTCTCATTCTCATCCAGCTTTGGTCCTCTTGCTCCGAGTCCATAGAAACGAGCCTTTCCCTTTGGAGCATCTTCCTTTGGAGCAGTAAGAGCAACTTGCTTACTCTCCCTTCCTCTAGCCGAAATGGTAGGACAATCTCTCACCATATGATCATCCTACCACAACCATAGAAACCACTAGTACGGACTAGACACTTCCCATAGTTCCTCATTCCATAAGTGACACGTGTAGCCTTTTCATTTTAAGAACCACCTCTTTTCTCAAATTTAACCTTATCACTCCTAGGCTCTTCTTGAGTTTGAGCCCTCTTCTTAACCTTAGTTTTCTCATGATCACTGGAACCACAACTTTTGAAGTTTCTAGCCATCCTCCTAAGTTTTGACTCTTCAATCGATTGTGCATATACCATGAGTCTAGCAAGGGTCATATCATCATGTAGCATAGCGGTACTACATTCTTCCCTTACTAAATCAATACACCTGTCATGAAACGACTCATTTCATCCCTTGGATTTGACACAAGAGAGGGAGCATATTTGGACAACTTAGAGAACTTCAAAGAGTATCCCTCAACACCCATATTACCTTGATTGAGATTGATAGACTCCTCTACCTTAACTTCCCTCATGTCATGGAAAGTACTTATAAAGAGAAACTTCCTTAAATTCTTCGCACTCAATAGGACCCATTTCCTCCGTCCTATTGCCTTTCAATTGTGTGTTCCACACTTGAGCCACATCTTTCAATTGATACGAATCCAACTCCGCTTTCTCCCTAGATGTCACTCCCATCACATGCACTATCTTGTACACCTCATCTATAAACTCTTGGGGATCCTCTACCACCTTGATCCAATTGATATAGGAGGATTCATCCACACAAAATCTCTCAACCTAGAGTTCATGGTGATCTCTACCACATTCGCCCTAGGCACCAGCTCAAATTCACTTGAGTAGTTACAGCTCGGGCTAACGCAAGCAAAGCCTCTCTAATATCCCTATTAATTCTGGGGGATCAACACCTCCACCCACAATAGGGACTTGATCACCTTGAGCACCTTGAAGAACTTGCTCAACTTCCTCAACTAGACGAGGAATCTCCTATTCCACCTCATTCTTTTCAACTCTCCTAGCCAGTAACCTCCTCGTATTCATCTGCCTAGAAACAAAAGGAAAACAATAATAAAAGAGTACTCATAACGTTTACTCTACGACACAACATAGGAGTATAAGAGAAGGGAAACTCTATCATCCTATAGCCTCTCGCCCATAGATGTGTCGAGACTCACACCGATGGTCAAGATTTTACTAGACGTGTCTTGATGAGACTTTTTTATTCCAAATACTACTTTCACAACCTATGCTCTGATACCAAGATTGTCACATCTCGAAACCACACCCTAGAAGATATGGCAATCTCGGATAGAAACTGGCGTACTTGACCTCTTGTAGGTCTTGTACAAGCCCTTACATATCATTTATCGCATAAACATAGTGAAATGTAGTGCAGAATTAAAACTTTTCACAAAACTTAATATCGTCTTTAAAAACTCTTTCATACAAAGCAATTGGAAATACAAAGTCTTAATCTCATCATCTTAAGACACAAGAATACTTGGGAAACAACCCAAACTTCAATACGAATATAGAAATACTTAGTTTATTACAATAAATTGAATGGAAAACAAAAAAGACATATATGCTCTCTAATCAAATGAGGACATACTTCAACTTCTCTTGAACGATGCTATGGCCCAAGTCTTCCTTCGAAAAATCTCTTCACCTACCAAGCACTATATAGATAGATCAAAGCATGGAGTTAGTACAACCACATGTACTAAGCATGGCATTATGCATAAAAATCATGAAAATGAACTTTTATTTGAAATATGCATTTTTCCTTTTAGAAATCATATTATAACCATAAGAACAACATTTATCAACTTAGAAACACATAAGATAACATTTAAACAAATTAATTTAGTTTTAGGGTTACTTAATAGTGAGTCAATTCACTGTTACAGTGAAGTTTATTCACTGTACAGTCAGGCACTCAACCTTCACTTTAGACACCCTCTAGCATGTAATTGTCCCGCTCAAAGCTATCCTAAGATACGCTTAAATCACACAAAGAGAGACCGCCCCTACACCCTCTCTAAATGTGCCTAAACGACCCTTTAGATTACTTATAATGAGTCACATACACACTTCAAGACATCCAACATATCAAAACATAGACACTATGAAATTTCCTCATCAAAGTCTATCAAAAGACTTACTTAAGTAGATCAAGAAGATAACGTCCATGTTTGACCCTCTTCAAGACTACCTCAATAATCCTTAAGAATTCCTAAGTGACCATTCCTATTCCTTCTTCACACCTTAACTAGACAATCCTTTACTACTCTAGATAGGTACTTATTCCATTTACATACTTTATAACATAAGTAATTAGTTCATTGGTTAACTAATACTCATACATCACATAAAGGACATTCAAGTAATGGTCTTAGACAAGACCTAGGGACTCTAACTAACACCTTAAAAACCTATTGTGCAATTTCTAGATAGTTTCTGATACCACTATCTAAACTTTGTAGAACTTCTCTAATGCTAGTAAGTATTGGAGTTCTAACCAACTTCAATGAGGATGTTCTACTTTTCAAAGGTATAACTAGGACACATCTCATGTAGGCACACGGTTAAGGAATATGAAGGGGTTTTATGTACTCTAGTCTCATATTCAAGTTGAGGTACATTGTACTCGAGTCTCATTCTCAAGTCGAGCTACTTCCTATTAAAAAATCACTCAGTGCTAGCTTTGGTTCTTATAGAGTAATTGAAATTAAAGGATCACATGAAGAGGGTTCATTATCTAGTTCATAAAAAAATCACATTCACACTACCAAAGAGGTCCTCTAAGGCTACCTTTCAATAGAGACTAAGATATCTCATTATGACTTTTCTAAGGATGATATGATGCCACTCCAGCCAATCAATACTAAGTCCATCATTCTTTTAAATGAAGGATACCATTACGACTCTCAACTCCAACATTCATAACATACATTTTCCACATACATGACCTTCGTATCATCCTCTAAGGTCACACATATCTTCCATGACAAGGGTGCACTAAGCCTTCCTAGTCAAGACATCTCATATTCACATATCATTTATACAGATATCAAGTAAGGGACACAAGGCTCCAAACAAGACACAACATTTTTCCCTTATTACATATAGCATATAATTAATTTAAGCACATAGGAATGACCCTTATCTTCTTAATGTCATCCTATACATTAGTATATCATTATCAATATATACATCATAACTCATATAGTAAAGTAGGAACAATCATGTATCAATATCTAGGACTACACATATAAGCACATAGTCATAGACTAACATAATCACTACATAACATCAATTGAACACATATACTTCCACGTTGCTTAACATGTAGATAGATATCATCATACTTCACATAATCAACTACACAAATATCCACATAACTTCAAGTAATACCGACAAGTCCATGATCATCATATTGCATAAAGTAGCGTCGGCAAGGCCACGTCAATTGCAAGTAAAACATATAAACTACCACCATAAATGGACCATATCAATCACAATATAATTGAATTATAAATAACATAAAAATAAATGAAATAGGGCATCTTATAACCACAACATTATCATCACCTCAATTCGATGCTAAATCATCCAATTCAACACCATAAGGCCCTTACCAATGGCCATGAACAATAATTCAATGTAGAAACTATGATACACAATGAAACTAGGTCAATTAAATAGTGATTCATCAATATAATAAACTAGATATAAATTGAATACAATTATTAGATCATTAGAAAGCCCATAGAAATCTACATTAGAATTCAACAACATTAGGTTAATATCAAGTAACCCATAACATAGTCAAAATCTAGGGTTCATCCAATTCATGGGTTCATAGGTCATTTATATTAAAATAATCAATACAATATCAATTAAATCATTATTCAATGTTCAGAAATCATTAATGCAAGAACCCATGGTAGAATCATGAAATTGGACAATTCAACTTGAGAACTTTAGAAAACGTCTTGAGAATCAGGGCTCCTTGATTAAACGAGTTTCAACTATCAATGTACATACCTTGATAAAGATAATTCTTCAATTTGATGAGAATCTCAACTCAAAACATCACACCAAGATCTTCCTTTATTTTGGACTTCAATAGAGTCTTTGGGAGTTCTTAACGGATTCTGGGGTTTTGATTTGGAAGAATGAAATTTTCTATGTGTTAAACACTTATATACATGTTTAAAATACCCAAAACACCCTTAATAATCCTCCAATACCCTTATTTGGAATTGGGGTAAAATTACAATACACCCCCAACTTAACAGTGAACTTGCGCAGGAACACAGGCCCACAGACAGCCCATCGACGGGGCGTCAGTCCACAAACGAACTATACTGTCCTCCGTCGATTGGGTCAGAGCCTGTAAAATTGAAGGTTTTATTCCTATTATAAGTCCCAAATGACTACATGCCACCCACGAGCATTGATTGACCCACTAGGCGTCGGCTGCCTACGTGGTTTGGGCTGTCTTGGGCAGCCTTAAAACCAAGCTTTAGGTCCTTCCTCAAGGACCGTTGGTAGGTCCTTGGGGATGTTCCCAAATGTTTCCAACGCAAAGATGATCATATATGAGTTTATAACCTCTCACATGAATTTTATCCAAAACAAACACGTAAATCTCGACGAAACATGCCTAAACACACTAGGTCATTTCAAGTCACAACTTCCGAACACCATGGACGTTCTTGGACGTTTGACCTCCAAACTCCACGAAAATCAACATGATGCATATAAATGATATAATAAATCATTTAAGAACATTATAACCTCATGAGTAACACATATACACATAGAACCACACACGAGGCACATAGGTGACTTAGTCGTTGAACGTCTTAGTCATCCCTTGACTTTTGGCTCCTAATGCACCTAATACTTTAGAAAATGCCTCAAAACCTTATAATAAACATATTTGGGACCTTAGAACATCAATAAAAAAATGTTGAGATCTAGTTAACCTAAGTAATTTTCGGGGCCTTACGTTTACATGCTAGTAAAAGGAAATAATTATAAATTGTTTATTTGATTTTTTTTCTTGCCCCTTGATGACTGTAAACTACTATATATTGCCCTATAATTACTCCATAATTTTTATTTTATAGTGATATGGGGGAACTTATTGCGTTGTCTTAATTATGTCCATGGCTAATTGAAATACTCACAATCCTCACAAGTTTTACAGTTGAGTTAGGTCCAAGGTCCATTTATATCAAACATGAGTATCGATAGTTCTATCCTAATTTCAAGGCCCATATACCTATGTAGTTGTATCAGGCATTACAGATAGATATGCAGTATTTGATTTACGAATTGTTATACTTCTTGCCATAAGATAGGCATGACAGCCAAGTTGATGTGGATGCAACAAAATCCAAGCATATGTATTGCTACTTGCTTGTTCTTATATTTTTGATTGATCAAAAGAAATACAACGAGGTTAGGAAAAATGGTTTTCTTTAAATTAGTCTTAACTTTGTAAGGATATCTTTAGCTAAACATCATGGAATTATTTAACATTCGTTTTACCTTCAGGCTAACGCTTGCTCCTCCAAAAAGCATTGTTCTTTTAAGAATTCAGAATAGAATAATTGTTGGTGTTCTTGAATCAAGACTCTACATCTACTACTCTTTAAGTTTTGTGCTTGCTGGTATCTTGCTGAAATCCGAGTGTAAGTTCGTTCACATTTTTTTTTGGCTATTACTTATGTGTTATATCTAATAATGTCTTTTCTTTGCCAACTATAACTTACTTTTTGTATACCTGAGTGTCACAATACACCATAATAAGTTCAGTCAAGTTTGTGAGATATGCCTGATGCCTTTGTTATTTGTTCTATAGTGAAAACTGCTATAGCTTATGGCTGGTTTATGGCTTATGCCACAGGAAACACTTCTTAATCTGTTACTACGAAATTAACTTCACTACAACATGTATGATCAAGCAGAAAATATTCGTTCAAAGGCCCGTTGTTTTGAAGCTCTTTCTAACCAATATGTATGTTTCTAGACTAGATTTTCTAGGGGTGTGTATTCTTTATGGATTTGACTTATATACACACTAACAAGTTGGTAAGTTCAAATCATTCTTCATTGTGTTTTGATCTATGTTAGGGGAATTAAATGTGGTCCTTACTAGTTGTGATTTTTGCAAAAATTTAAGTGATCGTGGTAAGAAGCATTTATTGATTTGTTCCCTGTTCATCTAAGGGAAATAATATCCCTTAATTGCTTATTGTCTGCTGTAATTAGAATGAAGTCGTTTTCTTGTTTATTTTATATTTGGAGTTGTGTGTCTTCTTTAACCTTTTAATTTTTGAACTTCCTCTTTCCAAATTGTTGACCCTTTTTAAATTGAAAGTGAACAAAATGAGCAAAGCGGGGATGAAAGCAACGAAGACCTTACTTAAAGAGAATTGGTGTATTTCTATATCTCCAAACATTCTAGTATTATTTTTACTTTTTGGCCTAATTTTGTGAACTTGAATGAAGGCCAACTATTGATCATTGTAGGACTATTTTTATGTTTGGGCTTAATTTTTGTGAACATCAATGTATGTTAACTCTTGAATTGTAAATCAAGATCATGTGTTTTTATCTTTTGTATACATATGCTACAAGTTGAAGTACATATTGGTTTAATATTTCTATTATTGTATTATACTTTATTTCTAAAATAAAGAATATACACAATGGCTACAATTGCGTTCAATAATCATTTAAAAAATCTACTGCAATAGATTAATTACATTGTTGCAAAAGTTTAGAAGAACCGTTGTAATAGCGAAGACCAAGTTGTATATTAGAGTTATTGCAATAGGTATTTTGCAACAATTCGCAACAACTTCCAATTGATGCTATAAAACCATTACTATAGACATATCGCAACATGCTTATATGCAACACACCAGTTTCCACTGCCATAATGCAATTGCAATGATTTTTGAGTCTATGGCAATTATTATTCTTGTGTTACAACAAACCTATTTTCTAGTAGCGACTAATTATAACGCCCCAAAATGAACTTAGGTGAACTGGAGCGTCGTGATGGTCTCCTAAGTTAATTTAAGTTAAATTGAGTTACATTAGTGTTCTTAGGCAGTGCTTGAACTTTGGTTAAGTTTGGAAGTCAAACGACCAAAAATGTTCATGACGTTCGGAAGGTGTAGCATAGAAAGTACTTGTGTGTCTTGATGTGTTTGAGTGAGTTTTACGTGTTTGTTTTGCTTGAAACTGATGTGGGATGTTCCTAATACCTAGATGACTTATTTTAGGGGTTTAAGGTTTGGTTACGATGCCACCTAGGACCCACAAGGGGCCCTAGAGAATGGCCCAAGACCTGGACCAAAACTGCCTAGGCAGTGTCCACCAATGAGACCAAACAACGGCCAGTAGGCCAACCTACAACCCGTTGTCTTGGTCCATCGATTGGACCTGCAAGGGTATTTTTCCAGGATCCAAAAGAATCTAATTACTAAACCACGAGACCTCACCAATGGACTGTTGATGGACACACGGTCTATTGGTTCACACCGTCGATTGACACTGTCCAAAAGTTGTGAAAAAATTTCCTAGTCTTGGGGTGTTTGGTAAATTTGCCCCAAGTCTTTTATGAACCTAGGATGTAATTTTTAGGGTTATTTATTATATTAAAGTGTTTATAACCCTAATACCTTATTTTAGACATCATTTCCTAAAACCCGAAACCCCTCTCCCCTCTGAACTCTCTCTCAAGTCCCTTTGGAAGCTAGAAGTCAAGAAGAGCTAGGAGGGCTGGTTTGGGCGTGTTCTTCATCAAAAATCAGTGGTTCGTCTCGCATTTGAGGTATGGTATCCATCCTTGAACTCTCTTCCATTCAAGGAGTCCTTTCTAAAAGATTTCAAAAAGGGTTTTCAAACTCTACTTTCTTCTATCTTTAATTCTAAGCGTGGATCTTCTTCTAAAGTGTTTTTATAATTCAAATGTGTTTATTCTAGAATTAATGGATGATTTCAATTTCAAAAACCTAATGAACTCATGTTTATTCATATTTCAAACTTTTAGCTTATGAAATGTGATTTGAGCATGTGTGTGTAGGGTATGAACTTTAGTTTTGTTGTGTTATTACTATGTTTTAGTTGCTTCCCTAAGGGCCTTATTATGATGAAATGTTGAGAAAATTATTATAGGTGGTGATGGCTTGGTGTAAATGGTGAGTTTTTTATATTGTGTAATTCTTATTATAAATTGCTCTTGAGTGGCATGGTCCACCTTCTTTGTAGCGGTGTTTACTTGATGAACTTGATATTACTTAGTATGTATTTTGACTGTATCTTTGAAGGCCTAATATGTGAAATTAAGTGATATTGAAGATGGGTCTTGTATCGCGTCTTGTGAAGCTTGAATTGCATGTTTGGCTTAGATTATGCCTAAATGAAGTATATGATTTTATGAAGCATGTTAAGTGTGTGAACTGATGAATGTAGGTCTAAAGCATGTATAGATTCTAATGAAAATAAAATGATTTTTATGTGAAAGGTGTGCTCACATGTACACACACACACTTAAATAAATGTATGAAGCTAAGTTGAGTAAAAAGGGAAGGTTTGGGGTGAACACTTTTCAAGAGTTGATATGAAGTGCTTAGTAGCAACCTAATTACATACTAAGAACTTTCTAAGATAGGTCAGAGGACGAATTCCCTTCGTGAGTTTAGATGTGGTGTTCACTAGTTATCCTTAACATATAGTTTAAAATGTTGAGAATCCGTGGGGAGTAATGCCTAGCACCGAGAGGATATGAAAAATGGGTGGTTACACTTCGTGAGTTGAGATGTTGTATTCCAATGTACCTCTTGAGATGAGAACTCATTGTTAGTAGATAATGAGTTACTTAGTAGCAATATCCTTATCCCTTAACTATGTGCCGCGTAGGTTTAGCTATTGGGAAAGCCATGTAAAGATAAAAAGTATGACCTTACTCTAGGCAAGTAGGATTACTCTTCCAATAGGGTTTAATATCGAGATTCCATGTCTAGCTCTCATGGTCTATGTCGGTTAAGATAACCCACATAAAAGAATTGAATGAACTAAGTCTTCTAAAAGAACATATTACCTATGGTAGGTGGTGGTATGGGACGCTATCTATCCATTGCACTAAGTACGACCTTCCAAAAGGGAAAACATGGTGCCAAACCTTCTAAAAGAGTGTACTATTTAGGGTAGGTGGTGGTATGGGAAGCTATCTATCCATTACACTAAGTAGGAACTCCAAAAGGGAAGTCTTTGGTTGTTTGTTCAGTGTTCTTCTAATGTCTTATGATTGAGTGGTGACTTGTTCACTCGAGTGGAGTAAGGCTTTTGTGGGTAGTCTTAAAGATCTCCTTGGTATGCATTGAAGGAGGTTTTTAGACGTTTCCTTCATGTCCTACCTTGGAGGGTTTTAGGATAACCTCAGTTAGGGAAACTTTTACGGAAGTGAGTTCACTTCCTCATTGACAACACCTTGGAAGTTCACTATTTTTGGAGTCACTTTGGTTACTGTAATGTTTTTTGTTACTGTAATGTTTAGTATAGTTTACTGTAATTTCATTAAGTCATCGTAAAGTGCTCAATCAAAGGGAAGCCACTAGGAGCACTAAGTGGGAGCAGTAGTATGGGATTCTACTCTCATACTACACTTAGTGTGACCTATAAGTACTATTGGACAAGGGTACTTACATAAAGTCCGTAAGAATGAATGTCTTGCATATGTTTAACCAAGAGTGCATACTTGATTTCCATATGAGGTAAGCCTATGATTGGTGGTCTTAAGTGTCGCTTTAGTGTGCCTTGAAGGGGGTTTATGGGCGGTTCCTTCTTGTCTTATCTTAGGGAATGTTATGATAACTTGGGTTAGGAAACTTCAAGGAAAAAGGGTTCAAATGACTTAGGTCTGTGACATTCACTGTATATGACCACTAGTTCACTATAATGTCCCTATGTTAGTGAATGTTTTCTTTGATTCAAAAATTATGAGATTCTTCTATTATGTGTTAAATGATGATACTTATACTACTAAAAATCTTAAATCATGAATGGTTTACTTATTTAGCATGAGAGTTGTTTTTCCTAAATGTCTCTCTTTGCATGTTTTTGCATATGTCATACTTAGTACATTGTTTTGTACTAACCCCATAATTTTCTATACTTTATAAGTATTGGTTGAAAGCTTTTGAAGGTTTGAAGGTGAAGTTTGGGAAAGTTCCTCTCAAGACAAAGTATGTCCTCATATATTCGAGCGCAAAGTCCTTTTCTTAGTTTCATAAATAAAGACTTATTATGTACATCTTTTAATGTAAAGGTCGTGTCTCTAAGATATTATGTCGTGTTTTAAAGTTGGCTTGTGACGATGAGATTCTTAAGTATTTATGAAAGATTTCCTTTTATTAATTTATTCGTGAAAAGTTTTAAATGCCACTCTACTTTTCATGTCTTATGTAATAAACAATAGTTAAAGGGCTTGTACAAGACCCCAAAGGATCAAGTACGTCCGGTCATGATCCAAGGGTCCTCCCTAACTTATAGGGGTTACTTTTGGGTTGTGACAGACTTGGTATCAGAGCACAAGGTTATGGGAAATAATATAGGTTCTAACAGTCTCACAAGCCACGTCTAGTAGTATCTTGGTCATTCGTGTGAGTTGTGACACATCCATGGACAAGAGGATATAGGATGATAGAGTTTCACTTTTTTATTTATTTTAGTGTCGTGCATTAGAGTTGAGTTCTATAAGATGTCTTTTCTCAACCTCTTCTCTTTGCATTTATAGGACATGAATATGAGGAGATAAACCTCTAGAAGGGAAGAGGGAGGTTTATCTAATTAGAGGATCCCTCCTCGTGTTGACCAAGTTCCTATTGTTTGCCTTGGAGAAAAGAATGAGGAGGTTCATCTTCAAGAATTTCAAGTGCCTCTAGAACCCCAAGGGCCTTAAGTACCTCAAGTGCCTCCTATGCTTGAAGCTCATTTTGTTGAAAGAGATATGCCTAATGCGGAATTGAGGGCTTCCCTAATGAACTTTACCCTACTCATGACGTACCAAGCTCATGTCGTCAACAATCAACTTGTTAGCAAAGCTAATTAAAGAGATAGGCCTCAACCTATGTTAGTAGTCTCGCTTCTATAATTCTTGATTTCATGAGGATGAACCCTCCTACTTTTCATGGCACTAAGGTGGATTAAGATCCTCAAGGTTTCATAGATGATGTTTTTAAAGTGGGAGATGCTACGGGTGTGACCCCTAGGGAGAAAGCGAAGTTCGCTGCTTACCAACTTAAGGAGGTGGCTCAAGTCTACTATGAGCAATGGAGTGTTGAGAGACCCTTAGAAAGAGGTTCGGTTGATTGGGAGGAATTCAAAGAGGCTTTCCTAGATAGGTTCTTTCCCCTAGAGTGGAGGGATTAGAAGATTGTTGATTTCATAAACCTTCGTCAAGGGGGAGTGAGTATGCAGGACTACTCTATAAGCTTCACCCAACTCTCTAAGTATGCCCCAACCATGGTAGTCAAACCTAGGGATAGGATGAACAATTTGTGATGGCAGTGTCTAACTTGGTGGAGAAAGAGTGTCGTACGTCAGTGCTTCTTAATGACATGGATATCTCTAGACTTATGGTTAATGCACAACAAATTGACGAGTCCAAAATAAGGGAGATAAGGCAATAGCGTGAGAGGCCTGGGTCGGATGTTTCTAGTCACTAAAAACCTAAGAAGAGGTTCTATAACCAAGATTCTTCCATGGGAAACAAGGATAGGGATCCAAACCAACATTCACAAAGTGGTGCCCATACTTTTGAAAGGGCTAGGTATCCTATTTGTGGAAAGCAACATTTGGGTAAGTGCCTTGCCAGAACGTATGGTTGTTTTAGTTGTGATATCAAAGGCCACAAGATGAGGGACTTCCCTAACATTAAAGCTAGAGGGAAAGAGGCCATTCACGCTTCCCTAGATCCTAATGCTCCAAAGAAGAACCCTTCCTATGGGATGGGAGCTAGGAAGGATACCTAATCCAGAGTTGATGGTCATGTTAAGTCTTAACCCTTTTTTATTTTTGTTTTTATGTTATAAAATGAGTTTACATGATTTTATATTTCATATGATCATGTCATCTTGATGAATTTCTCAAAGAATGCATTTTTTAAAATTTACATGTTTAGCAGTATTACAATTAGCAGTTCACTGTGAAAATTTTGCATTTTGAAAAAAAATTGTATTGCCTAAATTGAAGTTTCAATGTGTGAAAAAGTGTTATATATAAGCATGTTTATTGTTGGGTAAGGTAGTTCTTCCATAGAATAAGGTTAAGGGTGAGTTTTGAAGTTTGTTAAGTTTGGCAAAAGTTTCTTATGTTGCTAGTGTTTGAAAATGTGAAATGATGCTCCTTGTTAGTTCATGCTTTTTTTATTTATGTTTTTATTATGGTTGTAATGTGTTATGTGATGGTAAGTTAGACCTTGTTATTTTTGAAGTTTTAGTGTCATTCGAGGACGAATGTTATTCTAAGTGGGGGAGAATGTAACGCCCCAAAATGAACTAAGGTGAACTAGATCATTGTGATGTTTCTTGAGTTAAATTTAAGTTAAATTGATTTACATTTGTTTTCTTAGGCAGTGCATGAAGTTTTGAGGTTAAACGACCAAGAACGTTCATGACGTTCGAAAGGTGTGCCATAGAAAGTACTTGTGTGTGTTGATATTTTAGAGTGAGTTTTACGTGTTTGTTTTGCTTGAAACTGATGTGGTATGTTCTTAAAACCTAGAGACTTAGTTTAGGGGTTTAACGTTTGGGTACGACCCCACCTAGGACCCACAAGGGGTCCTAGAGAAGGGCCTAAGACTTGGACCAAAACTGCCTAGGCAGTGTCAACTAACGAGACCAACCAATGGCAAGTAGGTCAACCTACGGTACATTGTCTTGGTCCGTAGATTGGACTTGAAAGGTTAGTTGTCCAGGCTCCAAAAGGATCTAATTACCAAACCACGATACCCCACCAACGGACTGTTAATGGACAGACGGTCCGTTGGTTCACAACCGTCGATTGACACTGTCCAAAAGCTGTGAAAAATCTACCAAGTCTTGGGGTGTTTGGTAAATTCACCCCAAGTCCTTTATGAACCTATGAAGTCTTTTTTAGGGTTATTTAGGTATTTAAATGTTTCAAACCCTAAGACCTAATTTTAGGCCTCATTTCCTAAAACCCAAAACCCCTCTCCTATAGAATTCTCTCTCAAGTCTCTTTGGATGCTAGAAGTCAAGAAGATCTAGGAGGGATGGTTTCGGCGTGTTATTAATAAAAAATCAGTGGGTTGTATTGCATTTGAAGTATGGTATCCATTCTTGAACTCTCTTCCATTCAAGGAGTCCTTTCTAAAAGATTTCAAAAAGGTTTTCAAACTCTTTTTTCTTCTATCTTTAATTCTAAGCATGGATCTTCTTCTAAAGTGTTTTTATAATTCAAATGTGTTTACTCTAGCATTAATGGATGATTTTAATGTCAAAAACCTAATGAACTCATGTTTATTCAAATGTGAATTGAGCATGTGTGTGTAGGGTATGAACTTTAGTTTTGTTGTGTTGTTATTATGTTTTAGTTGCTTCCCTAAGGGACTTATTATGATGAAATGTTGAGAAAATGATTATAGGTGGTGATTTATTGGTTTAATGGTGAGTTGCTTATATTGTGTAATTCTTATTATAAATTGCTCTTGAGTAGTATGGTCCACCTTCTTGGTGGCGGTGTTAACTTGATGAACTTGATATTACTTAGTATGTATTGTGAGTATGTCTTTGAAGGCCTAATATGTGAGATTTTACATTCCAATGTTCCTATTGAGATTAGTACTCCTCGTTAGTAGAGAATGAGTTACTTAGTAGCAATCTTCTTATCCCTTAACTATGTGCTCGCATAGGTGTAGGTATTGGCAAAGCCATGTACAGCTTAAAAGTATGACCTTACTCTAGGAAAGTAAGGATCCCTCATCCGATAGGTGTTAATATAGGTATTCCATGTCTAGCTCTCATGGTCTATGTCGTTTAAGCTAACCCCCTAAAAATAATTGATAACTAAGTCTTCTAAAAGAACGTACTACTTAGTGTAGGTAGTGGTATGGGACGATATCTATCCATTTCTCTAAGTAGGACCTTCCAAAAGGAAAGACTTGGTGCCAAACCTTCTTAAAGAGTGTAATACTTAGGGTAGGTGGTGGTATGGGACGCTATCTATCCATTGCACTAAGTAGGTGTTCCGAAAAGGAAGTCTTTGGTTGTTTGTTGAGTGTTCTTCTAATGTCTTGTGATTGAGTGGTGACTTGTTCTCCCGAGTGGAGTAAGCCTTTGGTGGGTAGTCTTAAAGACCTCCTTGGTGTGTATTGAAGGAGGTGTTTTGACGTTTTCTTTATGTCTTAACTTTGAGGATTTTAGGATAACCTCGCTTTGATAAACTTCTACGGAAATGAGTCCACTTCCTGATTGGCAACACCTTGGAAGTTCACTATTTTAGGAGTCACTTTGTTCACTGTAAAGTTTTTTGTTACTGTAATGTTTAGTATAGTTTATTGTAATTTGATTAAGTCATTGTAAATTGCTCAATCCAAGGGATGCAATTAGGAGCACTAAGTGGGAGTAGTAGTATGGGATGCTACTCCCACATTGCACTTAGTGTGACCTATAAATACTATTGGAGAAAGGTACCTCCATGAAGTCCATAAGAATGAATGTTTGGCATAAGTCTAACCAAGAGTGTGAACTTGATTTCCATATGAGGTAAGCCTATAATTGGTGGTCTTAAGTGTCGCTTTGGTGTTCCTTGAAGGGGGTGTATAGGTGTTCCTTCTTGTCTTACCTTAGGGAATCTTAATATAACTTGAGTTAGGTAAACTTCAAAGAAAAAGGGTTCACATGACTTGGGGTTGAGCCATTCACTGTAACATGACCACTAGTTCACTGTAATGTCCTCAATGTTACTGTAATGTGTTCTTTTATTCAAAATCTATGAGATTCTTTTATTATGTGTCAAATGATGATATTTATACTACTTCAACTCTTAAATCATGAATGTTTTACTTATATATCATTAAAGCTTATTTTCTAAAATGTCTTTTTTTACATATTTTTGCATATGTCATGCTTAGTACAATTTTTTGTACTAGCCCCATACTTTTCTATACTCTATAAGTATAGGTTGAAAGCATTTGAAGGTTTGAAGGTGAAACTTGGGAAAGTTCCTCTCAAGACAAAGTATGTCCTCATATATTCGGGGGCATAGTCCTTTTCTTAGTTTATTATTTAAAAACTTATTATGTATATCTTTTTATGTAAAGGGCCATGTCTTAAGATTTTATGTCGTGTATTTAAGTTGAATTGTGACTATGACATTCTTAAGTATTTATGAAAGATTTCCTTTTATTAATTTATTCATGAAAAGTTTTAAATTCCGCACTACTTTTCATGTCTTATGCAATGAACGATAGTTAAAGGACTTGTACAAGACCCCAAAGGGTCAAGTACGCCCGGTCATGATCCAAGGGTTCTCCCTAACTTATAGGGGGTACTTTAACTCGTGACACTAATACCTTAACCAAAAATAGTGTGGCCTAAGAATGCAACAAACTTAAGCCAAAACTCACATTTGGAGAACTTGGCTTACAACTACTTATCTCTCGTCTTCTGAAGAACAACCCTTAGGTGACTCGCATGATCTTCTTCATTCCTTGAATAAATAAGTATGTCATCAATGAAGATTATTATAAATAAATCTAAATAAGGCTTGAAGATTCTATTCATAAGATCCATGAGAGCTGCAAGTGAATTCGTCAAACCAAAGGACATAACCAAAAATTCATAATGTCCATACCTTGTTCTAAAAGCTATCTTGGTAATATCACATTCCCTTACTCTCGAATTATGATAGCCTCATCTGAGGTCAATCTTGGAAAAACACGAAGCACCCTGAAGTTGATCAAAAAGATATTTTTATCATTGGAAGAGACTATTTATTCTTGATGGTAATCCTATTCATCTAACGGTAATCTATACACATCCTAAGGGAACTATTTTTTTTATAAAATAAAACAAGACCGAAGCGCCCCAAAGTGAGACACTCGGTACAATAAAGCCTTTATCTAACAGGTCCTTCAACTTCTCCTTTACCTCTTATAAATCTGTTTGTGTTATTATGTATGGAGGAATAGAGATAGAATGAGTATCTGGGATGATGTCTATGCCGAAGTCTATCTCTCTTTCGGGAGGGACTCTGTGTAAGTAATCAGGAAAGACTTCTGGAAACTCACGAACTATAGGAACTAACTCAAGGGAAGTTACCTCCACACTTGAGTTATTAACCCAGATTAAGTGTGATAGATACACCCCTTAGAAACTAACTTTCTCACCTTAAGGTACGAACAGAAGCAACTCTTAGGAACTGCCGAACTACTAGACCACTCTATGACTGGCTCATTAGGAATCTGAAACTTGATAACTCTAATTCTGCAATATATTGATGAATAAAAGGCATGGAGACAGTCCATACCTATAATGACATTAAAATCTACCATGTCTAACTCCATCAAATTAGCCATGGTACGCTTGTGACTGAAGAAAATAGGGCAATCACAATACAATCTTCCTGCTAAAATGCATTCACCAATAGTTGTGGATATACTAAATGGTTCTCTAGGTTTCTCATGAGAAATCTCAAAGTTCATAGCAACATAAGGACTCAAAAAAATTAAACTAGCTCTTGGGTCTAATAATTCATAAGGAGTAAAGTCAAGAGTCGAATCATACGAGTGACAACACCTGGAAAATTCTCTTGTTCCTGGAGATAATTAAGACCATACAAGTGGTTTGTTCCTCCGCCTGTACCAAAAGTAGCTCCCTTAGGTGTAGCCCTGTTTAGTGGAGCAACTGATGAAAATTGAGATCTATCTCCTGGATTTCCACCGCCTTGATTGTCCTTGAGGAACTCTCACATGAAGTGACCCTCTTGACCACACTTGAAACAATCGTGAAGCCTTCACAACAGATGCCAAAGTGATTTCTACCACACTTGGCGTAGGCAAGAGGCTTAGTACCTCCTTGCTTCACACTACCTTGAGACTGAGTCGTCCTAGACTTGAAGTGCTGCGAATTATGTCCACTATTTACTCACTTTGGTTTATGGGTGCAGGTGCACTAGAAGATGATGGTGCATGCCACTTTGGTTTCTGGAATTGTGGTCTCTTTGAACCACCTTTCTGTTGGCCAGACTCATTTCAAGTCATTGCCTTCTTGTTTCGGTACTGTTCTCTATCCTTCATCTACTCTTATTCAACTTTTTGAACATATACCATCAGCCTGGATATTTCAATTTCACATATCAACATGGAAGCCCTATGTTCCTTACTTGATGCATGACCCAACCCCACAACAAACGGACTCATTTTGCTTCTCATGTCTTTCACCATCTCTAGAGCATAGCGAGATAGTTCGGTGAACTTCATCCAATACTCGTGTACACTCATGGAGTCCTGTTTCAGAGTAAGGAACTCCCTCACCTTGGCTTCCTTCAGCTCGCGAGGAATGAACCTCCCCAAGAAGGCTTCTTCGAAGCAAGCCCAACTTGGATATGGTACATCGTCACCTCTACCATCCTTTTATTGATCAAACTAGGTTGTAGCCACACCCTTTAGTTGATATGCAGCCAATTTAACCCTCTCAACATCTACCACATGCATTACCTCAAGTACCTTCTCTAATTCCTCTACAAAGTTCTCCGGATCCTCAGTAAGGCTTGATCCAGTGAAACTACAAGGGTTCATTCTCAAAAACTCACAAACTCTAGAGATATCTTCTCCTTGTTTTCCAGTTGCTCTTTGTTTCCCAACCTGATTGGTCACCACCTGACTTAACATCTGGATAGCTTCCTCAAATTCAACATTCGTATCCTCTCCTTGGGGTTGCACCTCTGGTGCATTTGGAACCTCTTTTTTCTCAATATTCCTTTGTTATCGACCTCTGAATGCTCTTCTTGGAGGAATGATGATACGAAAAATACATGTAAGACCGAATTGGAAAGAGACTTTAGAGATAAAATCTTTGCATGAAGGAAGGGAAACATTTCTAAATTTTGTAGCTTCCTAATCTTAGATGTGGTGTGCTTCACACCGTGACTAAGACTCTACAGACACGACTCATAAACTACCTAGGACTCTTGAACTCTATGCTCTGATACCAAGTTTATCACACTCCGAGCCTACACCCTGGGCAGGACAGGAACTCGAAGACCATTGTTGGGCCTCAAGCGAACTCTTGGCTGGCTTACTTAACTAAGCGAAAGAATTAACTCATCTTCAACAAGAAATAAGACATGTTTAAAGGAAAGTAATTCATATAATATATGGCCATGATGGAACTTAAGACTAAACAAAGAACAATAAACTCTAACTGAAATATTAGCGTCTACGAAGCCTTTAAACTAACTTAAGAGGGATGTTGGGACAGACCCCACAAAATCGTAAAACTAAACTACTAAAAGTAAAAGAAATAGATGTCCTCGGGAATGCAAGGAGGCTCACCACTGACTCTGGAGCTCGATCTGGATCAATGAGATGTTGTGTACTGATCTTGGTTACCTTCGTCTGTATCATCAAACGATGCAGGCCAACTGGCATCAGCACATTTAATGTACGAGTATGCGAGTTGGACATCTATACAAAACTAATGCTTGAAAGAGAATAATAATAAATACGTACCTTGTCTCTGCACAACTCATGATCTACTAACTCTTTTTTAATATACACAGTTAAAACAAATGCAATATAAAGAAATGCTGACTGAAAATATGCTTAAACCTCTGAGTATATATGCATTCAAGAAAAATATAATGTTTGAGATGTATATAAAATACAATATTGTTGTGTATAAAAATACAATGACTTATGTATATAAAAATACATTCACCAGTGGGAGATTCTATAACCGACAACCATCACTCAAGAGCTACAGTGATAATACAACAGTCTACCGCACACTGCTAGCGCATCCTATACCCGACCAAAGGTATAAGAACTGAAATGCCTAATGGATTCACTAGTAAACTATGAAAAAAGAATCATCTAAAAAGTATGACCCTTTTCTATCCATGGTGTCTAACATGGTTTATAGGGGTTGTGAGTTATCTGAACTCTCCCCCATATCGGTGCTCAATACTACTCACAAAAATACACTGCTCTTATAGTTAAAAACATAACGATTCTGTGGTTTGAGATTAGTTCTAAAAACATATCTTTGAAAAACCTCTCTAGGAAATCATAATTTCCTCTTCTTCTATTAAAACTAGCCATAGGCCCTATTGAAGTCTATGTAACACCACATATCTAAAATAGACCAGAAATCAGCTTTTCAGAAATCTACAGGTGCAACCGACGGTAACCATAAACAGAACGTAGTCTGATCTATGGCTCGTACTGTGCATACGTCATTTGAGTCTGAAGCCCCTAAAAAACTCAGCCCAGAAAAAATTGACTAAGTGTCGGAACGACGGACGGACCTATGGTCAGTAGGTTAGACTACGGTACGTAGTATGTATCCGTCAATGAAAAACCAATTTACCCACTCTCTAACAAGAACCACGATTGAATAGTACGGTTCGTAGATGGACCTACGGATCGTAGGTATGACTGTAGGTTAAAATTAGTAGACAGTTAGGGGGAAAATGCATTTGTGTCAACTTCAATTGATCATAACTCTTAGCACAAAATTAATTAGGTGTCCTACGACCTATGAAATGATACATAATTGAATTACCTTTCCATAGCCACAAAGTGTGCTGAAATCAAACCTCTGAGTAAAAAGTTATGCTCATTTTACTAAATGTCTATCGAATAGACCCAACCTATGGACCCAAAAGAACAATCGATTGAACGACGGCCCGTCAGTCCAGGTCGTCGTTTGGTCTGGCAACAATTACTCAGGGGTCTTTTGATCTTTTCCTACTTCATTCAAACCCTAATATACGTTGTTTTGACCCTAAATCGTTAGATTTTAGTCAGTTCAAGCCTAGAAACATAACTAAAACTTACCTAATTCAAAATCATAAATCAAAACATCAAAAATTAGAAGCACGAAAGGAGTAAAAGGTCAAGAACCCTAGTTCAATAATGCAACAAGGTTCCAGCAGTTCAAGCCCCAAAATCTAAATATTTCTCCGAGAATTTCATCGCCATGTATATGGGAATTCACTAGTGGGTTCCTTTTACCGATTGGGTCCCTAGTTTTCAGTCAGATTATTGATTCCCATATAATGATTAGACCTAGAGTTTCTAGAACTTCAATAGAACTTCATGAATTAATTGGTTATATGTTCCAAATTAGATTTCCATGTTATTATTCAGCTTATCGCATGAATTTCAGAACCCTAGCTATGTATTTGTTTAGTTCTTGAATTACACATGTTAGGCAAATAATTCAGTAACTTCAGATATACATGCCTCAGTCATAAATGCATAATTACCAGATTAATTGTTGCATTCTTAGTTTGCATGTTCGGTTTTGAGATATCCAGTATTTACAAAAATTCAAACATAATCAGTTAATTACATAAATTAATGGGAGTAGAATAATACGGAGTTGGACTAGGGTTCACCGTACCCAATTAGTCCTCCAACTACTAGACAAGTAGATTGTAAGTCCCCTCTGTGGGCATCAGTTTAGTGATCAGGCCAGCATGCCTTTATACCGCTAGTATGGTATATTAAATCCTCTTGATGGGGCATATACATTGGACTCCACATTTAGCTCATATGATTTTATTATCGTTTATTAGTATCTCTCACAAATCACTCAGAATCTAATGCATTGACCATATATATAGTTCAGTTATTATTTAGTCTCAGCATGTTATAAATTTGGTCATTGCGTAAGTTAGCTCAGAATTCAATATATCATGTTTAAATTTTTATACTTGTTTTTGTGCTTGTTCAGTTATGTTTTGTTTCAGCTTTACTCTATCCTACATGCTCAGTACTTTCAAGTACTGACACATACATGTGCTACATCTTCTCGTAATGTAGGTTCAGGTTCTCAGCATCCATATAACGCTTAGATCGATTTTTGATCTCTAGTTCAGCAGATTAAGTGGTGAGTCCTCATTCTCCGAGGATAATAGTCATCAATTTGTTTTCAGTATTTAGTCCTTTAGTTTCAAATTTTGTTAGACTTAGTTGGGGCCTATCGTGGCATTTCTAGTCAGTTTAGAGGCTATTTTCAGACATACTTAGTTTCAGATTTAGTGTTAAGTTAATAAATTCCTTGTATTAAAATCGTCAGTATTTCAAAAATCTAAGTTATAGAATATGGTTATTTCCATCTTATCTTTTCAAATTATGATTTAGCTTCAGCATTCAATTTATTATCTTTAGCATACTCATGATCATGTCAGCAGAGTTAGGTTGGGATTATTTGTGGTCCTAGGTCCCGTGTCTGCGTCTCGGGGTAGCTTGGGGCGTGAAAGTCTAGCTTCCCTTCCTTCTCAAAAATTTGAAAACATTTTGTTTAAGTTATTGGCAACTACTTGGTTCCCTTATAACTCTTGAGAAGTGAACTCAACTTGATACTCTTTGCTTACTTGAAACTTTAACTATTAGGGAATACTTAGTTCCCTTATAGGTTTTGAGAAATGAACTCAACTCTTTACTCTTTCTTGACTTGAATTTTAAGTCTTTAAAGTAAAGTGAAAATGTTTGTGAAAGACTTTAGAAAACATGATAACTTTACTTTGACTTGCTTTTTAACTTCTAGATTTGAATCTTAACTTCCTTGACTTTGATCTAAACTTTTCTTGAATTGGCTTGTGGATTCAAGTATAATGATCTTGCATTTATGGTTTATTTTATTATGTTTATATGCACTCTAGAGTGTTGGAAACAACTAGGAATGAAGGGTACATCACTTAGGAACTAGTACGAAAAGATAGGGAAAGAATGGGGTCTCCAGGGGGTCATGGTGCTCTGATTGGCGTGGAGCGCCATATCCTGACGGACAGAGGTTGTCCTCAGGTGCTCTGAGAGGTGCGACACACCAGATCTTGATGGTCAGACTCTGTCCTGAGGACCTTCGGAGGCGCGGCGCCCAAACATCTCTCCAACGGGCTTTCTGACTTACTTCTTCATTTTTCATCTACCTACCTTCCTAAACTCATATTAATCCCACCCCCAAACACTTAGGATCCATAAATAACTTATTACCCAATTGATTAGACCCAAAAAAGTCTGAAACATTGATTTAAACTAACAGATATCAACAACAATATAACCAACAAGAACTTCAAACTTTTCATCAAGAACTTCATTATTTCCTTTCAATGTACTATAAATTTCGGTGATGAATCAAATTGGAGACTGGGTGAAAGAACGCAAAACCAAATGATCTCACACACTTTGATAGGAATCATCCCCGACGAAATGGACAAATGAATTCTTGGCGTTCTTGCTTCTTCATCCCCCTTCTCCTCTTTTCTTCTTTCTCTCAAAGCCTTACCTTATTTTCTAAGTGTGTAAACTGAATGGATGAGTTTAGACCCCAAGATATTACCCCAAAAATGAATTTAATAATTAACATAAAAAAGAAACATCCTTAACAAATCTATATTTGAAACATTCCCTGCTCAACAACCCAACTTTCGAAAGTCATATCTCTCTCATAAGACCTCGGAAATTCGCAAACTTTGCATCTTAGGAAATATCTTCCGAAAATATTTCCGTCCATATAAAGAACTCACTGAAAGTCCTCCTAAACTGGGAATTATGATCTTCTTAAAATGAGCAACACTCATTTCTGAAATCTGGAAATTTTTTAGATTTCCTTACTTATATCCAAATATTGTTCTTCTTGTTTTTCATAGTTTAACCTTAGTTTATCTATAATACAAGATGTTACAATAAGTATTTAAAAGGGATTCAAATATTGAAACTGACTACTCCCTCCTTCCCATTTTATATGTCACTTTTTTACTTTGCACTTGCATTAAAAAATTATCTTACTTTACCTTTTTACTCTCATTTAATGTTTTCTTAAGTCAAGAAGTGATCTTACATATCTTGATAATCATTTCATAATCACTTAATTTATTCATTCTTTGTTATTTTTCTGTAAGCATGTGGAAGAAAATTATTCTCTTCTTTTCCAGTTTTCATATCTTGGCATTTTTCTTTTGTGAGGATGTTAGCATCAGATTGATGTTTCAATTTTTCCTTTACACATCTCTAAGCATTCTTTTTTTTCTCTATAATTTTGTGTATCTCATGATACACATATTCTACCTTTATATATGTTATTTTAAATTAAGTGTACCAATTAACATGTGAGACATGTGCTACATATGTGTTCAGAAACTATTATAAGACCTCATTATTTATTAAGATTAAGAGGTCTTAATGTGAATACACATCTGAATATTAAGATTTGCATTAAGATCAAGGTGTTTGGATCTAAATATTAAGATGTGGTTCATAAATCTAAACACTAAATAATTCATGTTGTTTGTTTTCAATATCTGAATATACATGTGAAATTGAACATTGTATTTATAACATATTATAAAAATTTCAATTCACCAAAATATATCGCTTTTGATTAAAACAAATCTTAAAAGATTAATGATCATGATTAGGAGTACTATTTTTCATTCAAAAACCATGATAAACAATAATACACAAAAATACTATTACTACCAATGTTCTTGACACGCGTCAATACAAGAAAATTATTGATATAAAATTAAAAACTTGAAAGGATTTATGAAAACTTATCCGTTGAAAATGGAAAATATGGTGTTTGATTGAGAAAAGAGATAAAGAATGTTTTTAGTTATGAGATAAAGAGCGCGCCCAAAGCAGAGAAGCAATGAATTATTATTTGATAACATATTAAATGAGTCTTAATGTTGTTAAGAGTCTTCTACAAGTCTAATTCATTTAGACCTCTCAGACACATTAAGAGGCTTGTTAAAAAATAAAACAATTGAACTTAATGAGTTGAATCTGAATGATTCAGATACAGACCTAAAAAACAAACGTCTGTAATGGGATGAATCTGAATGATTAAGATTCATACCTCCGTTAAGTGCAAACAAATGAGGCCCAAGTTATTGACTAGATACAGAATTTTAGAATAAAAGTTTTTTAAAATTTATGTCAAAATGATGTGCTGTAAATCTATCTCATTAAAAACGTATGTATATTCATGTTGTTCTAATAAATACAAGTTAGTTTGACTAGATACAAAATTTATGAATAAAATATTTTCAAGATTTATGTCTAAATAATGGACTATAAATCAATCTCATTAAAATTTTATATATATTCATGTCATTCCAATTTATATAATTTAGTTTGACTAGATACAAAATTTAAGAATAAAAGATTTTTAAAATTTATGATGTATATAACATTAGTAATGTCTATGCGGTTATAGATTATCTAGGTATAGAATTGAATTTCATTCAATGTGTTAAAAACAAAGTGAGTAGTATAAATTAGAAGAGTGGTAAGTTTTTAAAAGAGTTTCAAATATTAAAACGGACTACTTCATCCATCCCATTTTGTATGTCATTTTTTTACTTTACACTTGCATTAATAAAGTATCTAACTTTACCTTCTCACTCTCATTTAGTATTTTCAGAAGTCAAGTGATATCTAACCTCTCTTGATATACATTTGATAATTGCTTAATTCTTTCTATATATGTTATTTTTCTATAAGCGTATGGAAGAAAAATATTCTCTTCTTTTCTAGTTTTTTATATCTTTGCATTTTTCTTTTATACATTTGAGGATGTTAGCATCAAATTGATGCTCCAATTTTTCCTTTACATATCTCTATGTATTATTTTATTTATTTATTTCTATATTATTTTGTGTAGCTCATGATACACATATTCTACCTTTATGTTTGTTATGTTAAAATAAGTGTAGCAATTAACATGTGATACACGTGCAACATATGTGTTCAGAAACTATTATTAGGCCTCAATTTTTTTAATTCAGATTAAGAGGTTTAAATGTGAATAGACATCTGAATATTAAGATTTGCATTATCTAGGTGTTTTGATGTGAATATTAAGACGTCATCTCTAAATCTGAACACTAAATAATTCATGTTTTTTGTTTTCAATATTTGAATGTACATGTGAATTGAACATTATATTAATCACATAATATAAAAATTTTATTTCAACAAAATATATTACTTTTGATTAAAGAAAAAGCCTTAAAAATTTAATGATCGTGATTTGGAGTGCTATTTTTCATTCAAAAATCATGATAAACAATAATACACCAAAAATATGATTGCAATCAGTTTTCTTCACAAGCGTCAATACATGAAAATTATTGATATAATAGAAACACTTGAAGGATTTATGTTAACTTATCCATTGAAGAGGGGGAAAACGGTGTTTGATTGGGAAAAGAGAGAAAGAAAGTTTTTAGTTATGAGATAAAAAGGCACGCCCAAAGCAGAGAACCGATGATTTATTATTTGATAACTTATTAAATCAGTCTTAATGTTGTTATTAGTCTTCTACAAATCTGATTCATCCAAACCTCTCAGACCCATTAAGAGACTTTTTAAAAAATAAAAGAAAAATTTTCAAAACAACAATATTTTAACCTTTAGAGTAACTCCTTAGCAATAATTTCATTATTTATTAAAAATGTCAATATTTTAGTTTGTCATAAAATTTGTTATGTATTTATTTTATTTTAATTCATTTGAAAGAATAAAAATAATTAATAATAGAATAGATAAAATCATATAACATAACATTTCAAAAAAAGGAAAAATGATTTTAAATATAAATCAATTATGTTTTAAAGAGTAGATGTTGCCATTTCTTCTCCATTTTTCAGTCGAGCGTTTTTTGCCCTATGTTCTTAAGAATTCCAAAAAAAAATTGCAAAAAATAGTGGTCTTCGGAATAATTCAATTTATAATCTTTGTAACTTGTTCGAGTTGAATTCGACATATTCTTGAAATAAATGTTTTCGGATTTCACGACTATAATTTCGTTAGTTTTATTGAATTCAGGAAATTACAACATCAAGTAATTTTGTTTTTTGTTGATTATTTTATTGTTTGGATAATATATTCGTATATCAGGTCGTGTTTTTGTTAATTATTTTGAATAGGTGAAATTTTTGTATTGTTTTAGATTTTTAGTTTTTTTTGAATGTTTTGAACCGATGAAATCTTTGATGCAGACCGATTGAAAATTGTTTGATTATTTTTGGTTTTGTAGATATTTTCTTTTTATTTGAGTGCATTGTATCCCGTAAATTTAATGTAAATATTAACATAATAGAGATTTTCGTATCCCATAATTTCTTCGTTTTGAAATTCTTCTTATTATTTTTTTCACTTCGTAATCTATTCTTTTTTGCAATACAAACATTATTTTGTATACCACTAAGTTCAACAATTGATTAAAAGTTAAAAGAAATTAAGAATTGTATACCAAATATTTGTTGCACGGTAGTAAATCCGGATACAATTAAATAATGAATTCAATTTAGTTATTGTAGTTGAGGTAAAAGTTGAAAAAGTTGTATTTTAATACAGGTCATTATTTATTGATACTGAAAGTATATTTTTGGTGAAAACATAAAACAAATAATAAGTTGTATTCAAACTAAATTCAGGATGTATTTCAATAACAGTTAGTATCACAAACATCAGGATGTATTTCAATATCGTTTAGTATTCAAAACGCCAAATGAATACCAAATTTGTTTGCATTTCTCTTCTTATAATGTATTGATCACAATTTTATATATTAGTAGTAAAAACATTTTTGGTGAAAACATAAAACATAAAATAAGCTGTATTCAAACTCAATTTTGAATGTAATTCAATATCATATCGTATTCCAAAGACCAAATAAAAATCAAATTGGTTTGTATTCCTTTTATAATGTATTCATCACAATTAAGTAGTAAAATACATTTTTGGCTGAACATATATAAAACATATAAAAAGTTGTATTCGAACTAAATTCAGCATGTATTTCAATATCATATTTTATTTCACAGGCCAAATAAAAACCAATTCAATTTGTATCTCTCTTTTTCTAATATATTCATCACAATTTTATATATTAGTAATAAAATACATTTTTGGTGAAATATAATACATATAATAAGTATTATTCAAACTAAATTCCATATGTATTATAATATCAATTTATATTTCAACCATCAAAAGAATGCTAAATTAGTTTGTATTTCTCTTCTTATAATGTATTTATCACAATTTTATATATTATGTTTTCATAAAACTTATCTTGCTAATACTATTTAGATTAAAACTGTAGAGAGTATATACAAGAATAACAAAAATGTCTTACAGAATATAAAATATAAAGCATTAAAATTACAAATAAAAAGAAAAGTTCAACGGTGTGATTTGAGAAAAAATAATTTTTACAATAATAAAAGTATAACTTTATAACTTTAGAAAACCAATCAGATACTCCGGCCAAATGTCTTTTCCTTACTAGAGTAAGGTTGCCAGAGTGACTATAAAACACACAACAAAGATCGCCATAACTACTTTAGATCATCTTACAAAGTGTTTCAAAAACTTACAATACAACTTTGCACAATTATTAGGATCTCATACCTTTTTCCCACCACGCGAGCAACAAGGCGAAGATATAGAAGTCCAAAAATAGCGTTAAAATTTAAAAGAAACAAAATGGATGAGACAAACAATGTCAAAGCCAAAAAACAGGTTCATCCTGAGATCTATTCCCATAAAGAGAAAACTGGGAAGATTATATTAAACGACTAAAAATCTAAACTACAGATATATCAAATGAATATCTAAACAAACTACTCGCATAAAAATCGAAAAAACTAATGGAAATTCATATGCAATCTGAAATATATGAAAGCATGTAATTTTGAAAACAAATCAAAAGAAATCTGCATCAACAAGAAATTACCTTAGAGAAATTTCTTGAATTAATATAGAGATCTTGTTTACCAACCAAGAAATTCCTTGAATCAAAATAGAGGTTTTGTTGAATAATGTATCAAAACTTGAATGATTTGTGCTTCTAATTGAGCCGAAAAACGTGAAGAATTTGAAGTTGATAACGTTACTGGTGGAAAAAATAAATTCTTTAACAAAGAAACGTGAAAGTTGGGAAACGTGTAAGATCTGGAAAGAATATTTATGGGTAGTTTTGTATTTATTTTTTATTTTTAATAGGTTACTTGGTAGAATTAATCCAATGATGGACTCTTTAATAAATAAAATTTCTTATAAATAATAAATTTGAATACAACTTATTTTTGAAAATATTATCATTTTGACAATTTAAATAAATATTTTGAACTGTTGTAATTTTGACTAATTATGCTAAGTATTATTACTAGATATCGAATTTTTCCAAAAAATAAAACAATTGAATCTAATGGGTTGAATCTGAATGATTAAGATCTAGACGTACAAACCAAACGTATTTAATGAGCTGAATATGAATAATTAAGATTCATATCTCCATTAAGTGCAAACAAATGAGACCTAAGTTAACTTGAGTAGATACAAAAATTTTGAATAATTTTTTTTTTTAAAAAAAATTATGTCAAAATGATGGTCTACAAATATATCTCATTAAAAACGTTTAGAAATTCATGCCGCTCCAATTAATATAAGTTAGTTCGACTAGACATAAATTTTAAGAATAAAAGATTTTAAAGATTTATGTCTAAATTATCGACTATAAATCTATCTCATTAAAAATTTATATATATTCATGCTATTACAATTTTTATAAGTTAGTTTGACTAGATACATAATTTAAGAATAAAAGATTTTTAAAATTTATGATGTATATAACATTAGAAATATCTATGCGGTTATAAATTATCTTGGTATAGAATTGCACTTGTTTTAATGTGAATTAAAAAGAACGTGAGTAGTATAAATTAGAAGAGTAGTATTGTTATGTATATAAAAGAGAGTCAAATATTGAAAGGACTACTCCCTCCATCACACTTTATATGTCACTATTTTACTTAAAACTTGCATCAAGAAATGATCTAACTTTACCTTTTTACTCTCTTTTAATGTTCTCTTAAGTCAAGAAATGATCTAACCTCTCTTGGTAAACATTTGATAATCGCTTAATTTTTTCCTTCTTTGTTATTTTTCAATAAGCATATGGAAGAAAAATATTCACTTCTTTTTCAGCTTTCATATTTTTGCATTTTTCTTTTATACATTTGAGTATGTTAGCATCAGATTGATGCTTCAATTTTTCCTTTACAGATCTCAAGCATTCTTTTGTTTATTTTTTTTCTCTATAATTTTGTGTAGCTCATAATACAAATATTCTACCTTTATGTATGTTATTTTAAATTAAGTGTACCAATTTACATGTGAGACATGTGCAACATATGTGTTCAGAAACTATTATAAGACCTCATTTTTTTATTAAGATTAAGAGGTCTTAATGTGAATACACATCTAAATACTAAATTTTGCATTAAGATCAAGGTGTTTTGATCTGAATATTAAGATGCGGTTCATAAATCTAAACATTAAATAATTCATGTTGTTTGTTTTCAATATCTGAATGTACATGTGAAATTAAACATTAAATTAATAACATATTATAAAAATTTCAATTCACCAGAATATATCGCTTTTGATTGAAATAAATCTTAAAAGTTTAATGATCATGATTAGGAGAACTATTTTTCATTCAAAAATCATGATAAACAATAATACACCAATAATATTATTGCTATCAGTATTCTTGACACGGGTCAATACAAGAAAATTATTGATATAAAATTAAATACTTGAAAGGATTTATGAAAACTTATATGTTGAAGAGGGAAAAAATGGTGTTTGATTGAGAAAAGAGAGAAAGAAAGTTTTTAGTTATGAGATAAAAAGGCAAAACCAAAGCAGAGTAGCAACAATTTATTATTTTATAACTTATGAAATGAGTCTTTGACCTCATTTGTTTGCACTTAATGGAGGTCTGAGTCTTAATCATTTAGATTTATGCTATTAAGTACATTAGATTTTTAGGTCTGAATCTGAATCATTGAGATTCAGTCCATTAATTTCATTTGTTTTATTTTTTAAAAAAACCTCTGATTGGGTCTGAAGAGGTTTGAATGAATTAGACTCTTACCAACATTCAGACTAATTTAATAAGTTATCAAATAATAACATCGCTTCTCTGCTCTAAATATGCTTTTTTATTTCATAACTAAAAACTTTATTTCACTCTTTTTGCAATCAAACACCATTTTTTCCCTCTTGAATTGCTAAATTTTATAAATCCTTTCATGTTTTTTTTATATTAGTAATTTTCTTGTATATATTGTGTCAAGAACAATGTTGGTGTATTGGTGTTTATCAAAGTTTTGGAATGAAAAAAAATTGTACTCCAAATCATGATATTAAAAAAAAAATTAATCAAAAGTTAAATATTTTGTTGAAATGAAATTTTTATGATATTTTATTAATTTAATGTTAATTCCACATTCACATTCAGATATTAAAAATAAACAACGTTAATTATTTAGTGTTCAGATTTAGAGACCACATCTTAATATTTAGATGTGTATTCAGATCAAAACACCTGGATCTTAATGAAAATATTAATATTCAGATGTGTTTTCAGATTCACACCTCTTAATCTTAATTTAAACAAATGAGACGTTAATATTGTTAAGAGTCTTCTACATATCTGATTCGTTGAGACCTCACAGACCCATTAAGAGACTTTTTAAAAAATAAAATAATTGAACTTAATGGGTTGAATCTGAATGATTCAAATACAGACCTAAAAACTGAACGTACTTAATGGGCTGAATATGAATGATTAAGATTCATACATCCATTAAGTGCAAACAAATTAGGCCTAAGTTAATTTGACCAGATACACAATTTTAGAATAAAGATTTTTAAAATTTATGTCAAAATGATGGGCTATAAATCTATCTAATTAAAAATGCATAGATAATTATGCCTTTTCAATTAATATGAGTTGGTTTGACTATATACAAAATTTAAGAATACAAGATTTTTAAGATTTATGTTTAGATTACGGACTATAAATCTATCTCATTAAATGTGTGTATGTTTAAATTATGGACAATAAATCTATCTAATTAAGTGTGTATGTGCGCGCGCGCGCGTGTGCGTGTGTGTGTTTAAATTGTGGACTGTAAATCTATCTCATTAAGTGTGTGTGTGTGTGTGTGTGTGTGTGTGTGTGTGTGTGTGTGTGTGTGTGTGTGCCATTTTTCATTCAATAACCATGATAAACAATAATACACCAAAAATATTATTGCAATCAGAGTTCTTGACACGCGTCAATACAAGAAAACTATTGATGTAAAAAGAAATACTTTAAATGATTTATGAAAACTTATCCATTGAAGAGGGAAATACGATATTTGATTGAGAAAAGAGAAAAAGAAAGTTTTTAATTATTAGATAAAAAGGCACGCCCAAAGCATAGAAGCGATGATTTGTTATTTGATAACTTATTAAATGAGTCTTCATGTTATTAAGAGTCTTCTACAGATCTGATTTGTTCAGACCCATTAAGAGACTTTTTAAAAAACAAAACAATTGAACTTAATCGGTTGAATCCGAATGATTTAGATCCAGACCTAAAACCAAACGTACTTAATGGGCTGAAATTGAATGATTAAGATTCATACATCCATTAAGTGCAAACAAATAAGGTCAAGTTAATTTGACTAGATACATAATTGTAGAATAAGAGATTTTTAAATTTTATGTCAAAATGATGGGTTATAAATCTATCTCATTAAAAACGTTAGATATTCAAGTCGTTCCAATTAATATAAGTTAGTTTGACTAGATGAAATATATATATATATATATATATATTCATGTCATTCCAATTTATATAAGTTAGTTTGACTAGATACAAAATTTAAGAATAAAAGATTTTTAAAATTTATGATGTATATAACCTTGGTTATGTCTATGCGGTTATAAATTATCTAGGTATAGAATTGCTTTTGTTTTAATGTGAATTAAAAAGAAAGTGAGTAGTATAAATTAGAAGAGTGGTAAGTATTTAAAAGGGAGTCAAATATTGAAACGGACTATCCTTCCCTCCCATTTTCTATGTAACTTTTTTATTTTTCATTAAGAAATGATCTAACTTTACCTTTTTACTCTCATTTAATGTCTTCTTAAATCAACTTTATTTATAAATGAAAAAATAAATAATTGACTATTCTATCAGGAATATGATAGACAAAACATGTTGATTTATGCATAAATTTTATAAAATTAAAAATATTGCGATCCAACTATTTATAGAAATGAATGACATATAAAATGGGACGGAGGGAGTATTATTTAAGGTAATTATAGGAGAAAGAGGAAAGGGATTGACTTTGTTTTTTCGTAGTTAGTATAATGGAATATTTTTTTGTTTTTACAGCTATAAATTGTTTTAAAAATAATAATGTGAGGTAAAGTTATTAACCTAATTAGCAATTCAAGTATAATCCATTTGATAAGTTACAGAGTAGCTAATTTGATAAGTTACAGAGTAGCTAAATCATTTTTGGTAGGTTATAAAACAGTCATCCAAAATATTTTGAAAATACCAACAACAAAATTATTTTTTTAAAAAGAAACTCGATTCAACTATGTGATAATTTTTTCACGTGTATTGCATGTGTTTCATGCAAATGGTATATAAATTATGAATTATATTAAAATTAAAGTGTAATGAGTAATATTAAATTTAATGTGGAATAAATATAATCTAAAATTAATGTACAATTAAGTTGTTGATTGACAAGTGATTAGATATTCTCTAATTCTTCTAATGTGAACAATTAACACCTTCTTATAAATAATATTTTCATTCATGTTTCACTTCGGTGATTAGATTGCTATGTCAGGACTAAATATTAACATTTTTTGTGATTTAATTGAGAAAATGGTTAACCTAAGTTGGTCAATAGACCTTGCAATGACAAGCCATCACAAGAAGGCCAACATGGACAAGCTGCAAAGACTCTTATTAATAGCGAGTTATAAAGAGTCTCTAACTATAAATAAATAAGAATACAACAGAGACAAATACAAACATTTTTTTCGGAGTTGGAGTTACTATAATAAGAAATTGTTGAACTCCAAAGGAGGTTTGAACCAAGAAGGAAAAAATGAACCCTACTAAGTGAGGTATTTACGAGAAGTTCATATATAGGTGAACTCAAACTAAGATTGCAAACTATGTTCAGGTATCCATTATTAGTACACCTATTTAGTTTTTCCCTAATAAGAAATCATATTGTTCAAATTATATATGTACATTTCCGTTACAATATCTCTTCTCCTCCTTATCCTCAATTTTCCTAGCATGTACTATAGAAAACTAAAGTTCATTGCTTAGCGGAGACTATTTTAGATAGGTTTGATTGAAGAAACTTCTAAAAGAAAACACAGTGAGCATTAACTTTTTAATGGTTTGAGTTGAATATATCAAATGAAAAATGTTGGACTGACATTATAGCAGTGGTTATCAATTATGGAGCCATATAGAGTAGATTTTGAATTTTTTTAATTTATATTAAACCAGAATGTGTTGTTAAATTTCTATGCAATAGTTTATGATGATCGTCATAATTTCTTTTAAACTATAATAAATCGCAAGGATGTTTAGTCATAATGATTAAAAAATTCTTGCAATTAGTCATTATTATAACTTGTTGATTGTGTAATATTTGTGACCACTATCCCTGTACATTAGGATTTTTCTCACAAAAACCCAAGAGTTACAATAAAAATACATGATTCACATTTTAGAAAGTGTTTTCCCCTTTCTGCACCCTCCACCCACTCCTTATAACAGTCCTAAGATAGTAAATACATAAAATAAAATTTATCTATATCGTTTCATAATATAATTTCAATAATGAAAAAAAGAGATGCATTTATGCAAATTATTAATTTAAAGAGGAACTTTAGAAACAATCTACAAATTATTGTAGTACCTATTATGTATGACCACCTCGTCTAAGAACAATACTAGTCGTTATCCTATATTGATTCATATTAATCTATATAAATGTAATCTACCAAAATAAAATTAAAAAAATAAACTAAAGAAGATTGATCAACCTATAAAGGGTGTGAGTGATAAATATTAAATAATCTTTTAAATTACCAGCATGCTTCATCTTTTTCCTCATAGTATTGTGCATATGCTTGCTTACCTTCTAGAAATAACCAAGTTTCATCTTCGATATCTCGGCAGTTGGGGCAACGCATTAATTCCCTACATTGAATTCTGATCCTATACAATTTGCACTAAAAGTAAATACAATTAAATATACAGACACATACAAATACAATTTTAAAGAGAGAAGTTTATTCACCCAAGCTTTTTACTAATTCAAGGTTTCGATTGTTCGTTCCGCCAAACTATCCGTTTGTGGATGAAATGCGGTACTAAGATTCACCTTGGTACCTAGTCCACTTTGGAATGCATTCCAAAACCTAGAAGTGAATTGGGACCCCTATCCGAGATGATAGTCAAGGGAATCCCATGCAAACTGTAACGACCCGAGAGTACCCCCAAGAAGTTATGGTACTCTTAAGTCGACACACGGTGTACTCGACCTATCGGAGGTCTTGTACAAGCCCTTTCGTTCCATTCATTGCATAAAACATATAAGAAAAGTAGTGCGGAGTTAAAAATTTTCACACAGAATAGTAATACTTCGAAATATCTCTTTTGTAGAAAAACATAATGAAAGGCTAAGTCTCAAAGTCGCCATCTTAGACACACGAATATATTGAGACACGACCCTTACTTAAACATAAAGAAGATAGCTAAGTCTATTACAAAACTTTCAATAAGGAAATCTAAACATTAAGATTTCCTTGAATCTAGTGAGGACATACCAACTCTTTCTTGAATGAACACTAATCCAAACACCCACTTCGAAACTCCTCTCAATTCCCACCTATTCCTTTAAAGATAGACAAAAGAATGGAATTAGTACAAAACATGTACTAAGTATGACATAATGCATAAAATCATGATAAATAGAGTTTTGTGTAAGAAATGCTCTTTTTGAGTAAAACTTCATAACATAAGTATAATATACAACACATAACATCAACAACATTTCGAACACATAAACATGAGACCCTTCTACCAAAGGTGATTCTGAGGCTCACTTGAGTGAGTTATATAGCGATCCACCATACAATCCCTTCTCGCACACCAAAGATATCCTTTAGGCTACCTGGGATAAGATATTTCCCATTTCATTAGTTAAACTCCCTGCCTAGAATAACTCTAAGACTCAACTTAGTAAGACATAAAGAGACCGCCCAAACACCCTCTTCAAGACTACCTAAGAAATCCTCAAAGATACTCCATATAAGTACTTTTCATTAACATTCCTTTACCTAAGTCATTATGTTCATTAAGTCATTTAGAAAACATTCATCACTTAAGGACATTCACATAATGGTCTTTAAGAAGACCTAGGGAACTCACACACTAACATTTTCGAAACCTAATCGTGAAATGTCTAGATAGCATCCCATTATGCTACCTAAACTTTATAGTATTTATCCAACACTAGTATGTACCCACATGATGAGAATAGGCAATAACCGACATAGGCCATGTTATCTAATAATGGAATCTGGAGTCATAAACCTATATCGGTGAAGGGTGTTCTACTTGCCAACGGTAGAACTAGAACACATCCCATGTAGGCACATGGTTAAGTAATATCGAGGGCTTCTTTATACTCTAGCCTTCTACTTTGCTAGAGGTACTACCCAAGCATACTCATTCGGTGCTAGCCTTTGTTCTTATAGAATAATTCAATAAAGGACTATATGAAGAGGATCCATATCAGGTTTATAGCCAATTTATAACAAACCCTACGAAAGAGGTCCACTAGGCCTGCCTATAATGGCGAAGTGGATAAATCAATGACTTTCCTAAGGATTATTTCATGTCCTTCCATCCAATCAACCCTAAGTCCACCATTCACACAAAAGATACCATTATGACTTTCAACTTGAAGGATATCATAACCTTCTTTCTCAAAGGTTCCAGATAAATGACCCTCTTTTCTACATTCAAGGTCGTGATCCATTCATACATGTATATTCAGTACTAAGGGTGTTCTAACCTACTATATCAAGGTTTTATACTCATTCATTTATCAAGCAAGCGACAAAGGTATACCTAAACAAGACACACATCACTTTACCTTATCATATTTAGCATATCTTCCAAGTAGCACATAAGAACAACCAAGCCAACTTTAGGTCAATATATACACTACTATATAACCTTCAATATAACAATTACAAGACTCATATAACCAATTAGAAAGAATCATGCATCAACCCTAAGACTACACACATAATGACATAGTCATAGTCTAACATGATCATCTTCAATAGAAGAGCACATACTTTAACCTTAGTTACATGTAGCTGGATATGATAATACATCACATAAATAAACTACATGAATCATCATAATACTTCAAGTAGTGCCGAGAAGGCCATGATCATCATAATACATATAGTAACACCTAAGTGGCCACATAATTCACAAGTAAAACACATAGCACCGCCACCATAAGTAGACCATACCAATTACAACATAATTCAAGACCTAAATTACATAATATGAAGAGAATTAGGGCTGTGTACCACCAATCCACTCTTACCACTTTAATTCATAGCTCAATCATCCAATACAATGCTCAAAGGAACTTACCCATGACCAATTCAATACAAAAATCGTAATACTCAATGAATATAAATCAATTAAATATGAATTTATCAATTTAAAAGAGCATACTATTAATTTTAACATAATTCTTTCACAATTCAATAGCCCAAAGAAAACTACACCAAAATTCAATAGTATAGTGACATGATCAAATAACCCATAATATAGTCAAAATAAGGATTGCATGATTTGCATGGGTTCATAAGGAATTTGATCTAAAATCATTCAATTAACATCAATTATAACATAAAAAATTGTTTCAAATCGTTTTATGTAAGAACCCATGACTAGAAGTTGAAATAGAAGATTTCATGTTTTGATCATCTTTGAAAAATCATTGGAATTAACTCCTTGAAAAAAGAAATTTCAACGATGAAGAACCATACCTTAATTGTGATGAAAAGCCCACAAGTTTGAAGGAGTAAAACTTGAAAAAAATAGCCTTCTTCCTTGGAGCTTCAAGGCTTCCACAATGGAGTTTTGGTGAGAAGAATGGAGATGTTTTCTTTTGAGTTGAGGGTTTAGATTCAATATGTAAATTTAGGGGTTTAAAAAGGTCGAATAACCGATAATAAGTCACCCCCAAATTACCCAAAAAGACCCCTGAACTTATTGGACAATTTAACCAACTCAAATTTGACTTAAAAACGACGCGACCAAATCTGGGAGTAAAGTGAACGTCGCGGAAGCATTTTCAAATATTCTTTCTGGAAAATTTTGAGACATAATGGTTCATGACAGTCCCGCGTTGCTGGGCAAGCATTTTGCCCATTTTTGGTCTAGCAGCACGACGCGCAGCCACTGCCAGATTCTGGCTAGCGTGGCATCTTGCTTGGCTCAATTTGTGTCCTCCTTGGGACCCTTTGAATGGTCCCCGGGGCGTCATTCTTGGACTTTATGAACCTTTTCATGTGAGTCTACTTTTAGGAGCCATTGCTACTTAATTTAACCCTCAAACCATCCCCCAAAACATCACTATAAAGCATTATGATACACTAGTTCAATTTCGACTAGTTTCCGAACGTCTTGGACGTTTGACCTCCAAATAGATCAAAACATTATATAATGTCTAAGAACACCATTATTAACCATTTTATAATTTTAAAACATAATGACACAAGTGTTAGTCTCTAGTTAAACCTAGCTCATTTTGAGGGACGTTACAATCTACCCCACTTGAACAACATTCGTTCTCGAATAAACTTGCTTCATTTTAGACACTATCAAGAGATACAAAACTCAAAACTAGAAACATATAGCCATGACACAATACACAATACACAAATATTGGAGAAATATTAATTCCATACAATCAAGAGACTCACAACACAACAAGAAGCTAGAAATAAAACTACGACTCATTTGCACATAAGACTCACATTTTTGTTTCATTTAATATAGGAGAAAATTCCTTCTCCACATATTATCATGCACATACATCAGTTCTATACACATCATAACTATTTTTCATGACAGAACAATTTAGTCAAATTTTAAAATTCTTTACAATGAACACCAAATCCTTTATTGTGAAACATGCTCAAATTTCCAAAAATGCAACTCTTAAGCAATTTATAATGGAAGCATGACAATATTAAAGACAAAACCATATGAACTCAACTCACCATTTAAAAATAACTTCATGAGATGCACAATGCAAGGAACCAATGAAAGTCAATTTCAACAAAACTCCTAAACACAATGCACCATGCTACCATGATTTTCTATCGCTTACCATATTCCTCCACTTAGAAGGAACCCATAACGACTAAATAGAGAAAAGTATAACTTACTGACATCATCATCATCATTCGGATTTGTTCCTTAAGCCCGGACTGCATAGAATTCGTTCCTCTTTGGTGCACCACCATCCGAAGCATTAAGAGGAGCTTGCTTGGCTTATCTTCCTCTATCCGCAATTTTAGGACAATATCTCACCTTGTTATCATACTTACCACAACCAAGAAACCCATTAATACCGGCTAGACACTTCCTAAAGTGATTCTTCCCACAAGTAACACAAGTAGGCTTACCATTTTGAGAACCACTACCCTTCTCAAATTTGACCTAAGGAGTACTAGGTACATCATGGTTTGGAGCCCTCTTCTTAAACCTAGGTTGTATTTGCTCATTGGATCCACTCCATTTCAAGTTCCTTTCCATCCTATCAAGTTTGGATTCCTCAATTGATTGAGCATACACCATAAGTCTAGATAAATTCATATCATTGTGGAGCATCATATCATTGTGGAGCATAGCCATACGACACCCTTCTTTCACAAGGTCGGAAACACCAGTCACAAACCTACTCATATCATCCATTGGGTTAGACAACAAGGATGGAGCATACCTAGACAATGTAGTGAACTTCAAGGAATACTCTTCCACACTCATGTTGCCTTGATTGAGATTAATTAACTCTTCAATCTTCACGTCCCTCCTCTCACAGGGAAAATACTTCTCCAAGAAATCCTCCTTAAACTCTTCCTACTCTATGGGACCCGATTCAACCCACCTAATATCCTTCCATTGGGTGTACCACACTTGAGTTACATCCCTCAATTGGTACGAAGCTAACTCCGCCTTCTCCCTAGAAGTAACCCCCATGGCACTCAACACCTTGTACACACCATATATAAAATCTTGAGAATCCTCTCCCACCTTAGAGACAAGAAAGATAGGAGTATTCATCCTCACGAAGTCTCTCAATCTAGATTTCATGGTGCTCTCCAAAGCATTTACCCTACACCGAACCTCCCTAGTCACATGAGTAGTCATGATTCGGTCTAAATCAAGTAAAGCCTCTCTAATCTCTCCATTATTCAAGTTTAGAGAAACCACCGAAAGCCCATTATCTCTTTCCACAATAGGAACTTGTTCACTTGAGCACCTAAAGGAACTTACACACCTTGTGGCACTTGTCCACCTCGGGGAGGAAGTCCCTCATTAAAATAATTCTCATAAACCCCCCTAGCCGTTGCCCTTCTCATATTCATCTTCCTATAAACACAAGAAAAACCATAAGAAAATAACACTCATAAATTTTTACTCTACGACACGGCACAAGAATAGAAAAGAAGGGAAACTCTATCGTCCTATAGCCTCTCATTCATGGATGTGTCACAACTAACACGAATGAACAATACTATATTAGACGTGGCTTATTGAGACTTTTCAATTCCTAAGACTACTTCATAACCTTATTTTCTATTACCAAGTTTGTTACGACACGAGAGCAAATCCTAGAAGTTAGGGAAACCTTTGAGTCAGAACACGGTGTACTTGACCTCTCGGAGGTCTTGAACAAACCCTTTCTACCATTCATTGCATAAAACATATATGAGAAGTAGTGCGGAACTAAAACTTTTGACATGAAATAGTAATACTTCAAAATATCTCTTTTACAGAAAAACATAATGAAAGGTTAAGTCTTAAAGTCGCCATCTTAGAAACAGGAATATATTGAGACACGACCCATACTTCAACTTATAGAAAATAGCTAAGTTTATTAAAAAACTTTCAATAAGAAAATCTAAACATTAAGATGTCCTCGAATCTATTGAGGACATACAAACTCTTGCTTGAATGAACACTAATCCAAGATCCCACTTTAAGATTGTTCTCAATTCCCACCTACACCTTTAAAGATAGACAAAAGTATGGGATTAGTACAAACACTTGTACTAAGTATGGCATAATGCATACAATCATGATAAAAATACTTTTGTATAAGACATGCACTTTTTGAGTAAAACGTCATAACATAAGTATAATATGCAACACATAAGATCAAGAACACTTTGAACACATAAACATGAGACCCTCCTACCAAAGGTGATTCTAAGGCTCACTTGAGTGAGTTATGCAGCGATTGCCCATACAATCCCTGCACACACACCCAAGAGATCCTTTAGACTACCCGGGATAAGATTATTCACATTTCATTAGTTAAAGTCGCTACCTAGAATTACTCTAAGAATCACCTAAGTAACATGTGAAAAGACCACCCGTACACCCTCTTCAAGACTACCTAAGAAATCCTCAAAGCTAATCTAGATAAGTACTTTTTCATTAACATTCCTTTGCCTAAGTCATTATGTTCATTAAGTCATTTAGAAAATATTCATCCCTTAAGGACATTCACAAAATGGTCTTTAAAAAGACCTAGGGCACTCACACACTAACATCTTCAAAGCCTAATCGTGTAATGTCTAGATAGCATCCCATTCCACTACCTAAACTTCATAAGTACCTATCCAACACTTGCATGTATCCCACATGATGAGAATATGCAATAACCGAGACAGACCATTTTATCTTATCATGGAATCGGGAGTCATAAACGTACTCCCTTGGAGGGTGTTCTACTTGCCAACGGTAATACTAGGACACCATCCCGTGTAGGCACATGATTAAGGAATATCGAGGGCTTCTTTGTACTCTAGCCTCCTACTTAGATAGAGCTTCTACCCAAGCATAACTACACGGTGCTAACCTTTATTCTCATAGAGTAATTCATAAAGCAGTATATGAAGAGGTTCCATATCATGTTCATAGCCAACTCATAACACACCCTACCAAAGAGGTCCACTAGGGCTGCCTACAATAGGAAAACGATAGCTCAATGAATTCCCTAAGGATGATTTCATGTTGTTGCATCTAACCAACTCTAAGTCCACCAATTACACAAGAAGGATATCATTACGACTTTCAACTTGAAGGATATCAGAACCTTCTTTCTTAAATGTTCCACATAAATGACCCTCTCTACTACATTAAAGACTAAGGGTGTCATAACCTACCAAGTCAAGGTTTCATACTCATTCATGTATCAAGCAAGGTACTTAGGTCTACCTAAATAATAACAAGAAAGTCAACTTTACCTTATCATATATAGAATATCTTCCAAGTAGCACATAATAACAAGAAAGTCAACTTTAGGTCACCCTATACACTATTACATAACCTTCAGTATAACCATTACAAGTCTCATATAACCAATTTGAAAGAATCATGCATCAACCCTAAGACTAAACACATAATGACATAGTCATAGTCTAACATGATCACCTAACATGAATAAAAGAGCACATACTTTCACATTAATCACATGTAGGTATATTATAATACTTCACATAAATCAACTACACGATCCATCATGATACTTCAAGTAGTGGCAACAAGGCCATGATCATCTTAATACATATAGTAACACCGACGAGGCCACATAATTCACGAGTAAATCACATATCACCGCCAACATAAGTGGACCATACATATCACAGCATAATTGAATACTTAAATTACATAATATAAAGAGAATTAGGGATGCATACCACCAATCCACTCTTTCCACTTTAATTCATAGCTCAATCATCCAATACAATGCTCAAAGGAACTTACCCATGACTAATTTAATATAAAAATCATAATACTAAATGTATATAAATAAATTCAATATGAACTTATCAATGTAAAACAACCTACTAATAATTTTAACATAATTCTTTCACAATTCAATAGTCCAAACAAAAATACACTAGAAATCAATAGTATAGGGACATGATCAAATCAACCATAATATAGTCAAAATGAGGATTAAATGATTTGCATGGGTTCATAGGGAATTTGATCTAAAATAATTCATTTAACATCAATTATGACATAAAACATTTTTTCAAATCGTTTCATGCAAAAACCCATGACTAGAAGTTGAAATAGAAAATTTCATGTTTTGATCATATTTGAAAAATCATTGGAGTTAACTCCTTGATGAAAGAGATTTAAAGGAAAAAGAACCATACCTTAATTGTGATGAAAATCCCACAAGATTGTTGGAGAAAAACTTGAAAAATAATAGCCTTCTTCCTTGGAGCTTCAAAGCTTCAACAATGGAGTTTTGGAGAGAATAATGAAGATGTTTTGTTTTGAGTTGAGGGTTTAGCACTGATAGATGATTTTAAGGGGTTTAAAATGGTCGAATAACTGATAATAATTCATCCCCAAGTTACACAAAAAAAACCCTGAACTTATTGGATAATTTTTAACCAACTCAAATTTTATTTAAAAACGACGTGGCCAAATCTAAGAGTTTAGTGCACGTCGCGGAAGCATTTTCAAATGTTGTTTATAGAAAATTTTGAGACAGAATGGTTCATGACAGTCCCGCATTGCAGGTCAAGAAATTTTCTAATTTTTGGTTCTGCAGCGCGGCGCACAACCACTACCAGATTCTGGCTGGCATGGCAGCTTGCTTTGCCACTTTGGGTCCTCCATGGGACCCTTTGGATGGTTCCCATGGCGTTTTCCTTGGACTTTATGAAACTTTTAATGTGAGTCTAATGGTAGGAACCATTGTTACTGATTTTCACCCTCAAACCATCCCACAAAACATCACTATAAAATCGTATGATACACTAAATCAATTTCGACTAGTTTCCGAACGTCTTGGACGTTCTTGGATGTTTGACCTCCAAACACTTCCAAACTTTATATTCTGCCTAATAAAACTATTATTAAACATTTTATGACTTTAAAACATCATGACACAGGTGTTAGGCTCTAGTTAAACCTAGCTCATTTTGAGGGAGTTACACAAACTGACAATCTCATCAAGATACAATTGTAACACTCCGAAAGTCTAAGCTTTAATTTAGAGCCTAAAATGAGTGTCTAGGGGTTATAACAATTTTTTTAGGTAAAATATAAATAATATAAGTCATCTAGGAAGTTTTAGAATCAAAGGTCAAGAAACGTCCATGCCATCAGAAAAACTAGTTCAAGAGGTGCTAGTGTGCCTTAGCCTATTAGTCTAGGTTTTAGGAGTTTTAATTCGATAGAATTAAAAAGTACAATCTCTAATACATATAAAAGTTGATTTGGTGTAAAAAATTCCGGGTATAACTTCCCAAGGACAAATCAAAGAGTCCTTGAGAAGGACCCTTCCTGTTTGGCTAAAAGCTGTCAAAAGATGGGGCGTCGATATCCACCGCCGATGGTCACTTATCAGTTTTGGAAAAAGGACTAGTTTTGACAAATCTCTTACCAAAATTATGGATTAATAGGACAGTTGGTCCCAAGGTCCATCGACTGACCTACGGCCCGTAGATCGGGGTCTCGTAGGTTAGGTTCACTGGTTGCTAGTATGTTTTATGTTAGTTAATTAAATTAATTAATTTGTTAGTTAATTTTTTAGGTGTTAAGGGGGGAGGGGGGTATAACTAAGAGAGTTAATGACTTATATAAATACCCTAACCTAATTAAACTAACCCAACTCTCATATTTCTCAAAACCCAATTGCTTTTCCTTCTCTCCTCTTTCTCTCTCCCAAATAGAAGAACTCCATTGAAGGTCTAGATAAAGGCCTAAGGGAATAAAGGAGGGTGATTTTATCCATTATTATTCATCAATTAACAAGTTACGAGAATCACCTTCGGGATTCCTTTCCCAAAGGGATCTTCCAAAATTGATTTAAAAAAGATGAGTTCCATTTGGGTTTCTTTCCAATACAAATTTGGTCATATAAATTGATTTATTTATGATTCCTTTTGGTTATTATGAATAGATTGTTATGTATTATGATTCAATTATGCTATTTATTGATGAATTAACCTAGTTTGTTGAAGATGACCTTTTTCCCTTAACCCTAAGTTTGTATCTTGAAATGAATTATGTGGTATTGATACAATTGACCTAGTAATGTGTGTATTCTATGATTTTATTATGACAATTGATGGATGAATTGGGGTTGGTTGATGGTAAGACCAAAATGATGGCATTGGAAGACAAAGAGGTAAGACTTTTTTATCTTAAAACCCTAACTCTATTGTGATAACTTGTACCTAATGAGGTTTATTCAATTGAAGTGTATGTGTTCTGATAGATTGATTAGGATGGTATGATGTTGGTATTGAAATATTTTTCTTTTGAATTGTGAGATCATGTTAAGGTTTTAATGATATAAGGACGAAGTTGATTCATTTGTGTGTATTACTATGATATGATATGATATGTGGTGTTTATCTCACTATGAGGGTTGTATTGAAAGGTTGTTCTCATAAAAATCCTAATGAGATAAATATGGTGGTATACAAGGAGTACTCTCTTATGACCTAAATTAAAATTTGATAATAATGGATGACTTAAAGACATTTCAAAAGGGACTCTAGCTTAGTACCGAGTGAGCTTGAAGATGAGGGGTGGAACCTTCCCTAGGTGGGGAGGTAGGGTTCAAGATAGTCCTCACGAGGTGGATAGCCTCATGTCCCAAAAAGATCATATAGTGATATTTGCAATAAATACCTCCAAGTTGCATCAACTATGTTGCCTCCATAGGAATACTAGCTAGTGGATCCACCTAGATTCTATGTTAATGCGTGGTACTAGTTTGGCCGGGTAGACCACCTTCCATCGGTGTAAGGTTTTACAACACCAGATTCCACACTTAGCTCTTGTGGTCTATGTCGGTTAAGGAAAGTGTTCCCAAAAGTGAAATGAAGTAAGGAAGTAAACACTAACTAGGGTGACTTAAGAGGTTTGACTTAGCCTAGGTAGGGGTATGGGACTCTACAAATGCCTTGTACTATTTTTCCTTGAGGGAAGACTTAGGAGGTTTTTATTGTGTTTTATAATGTATATGTTATGTATATGTTGATTTTACATGATATTGACTCTATATGATATTGTTTTCACTTCTGAGCATGTTGTTGGTCTATATTGCTAAAGTACGATAATGGTTACTCTTGATGTTATGTTATGTGAAGTTAGGCATCTCTTATGGTCCTTTGTTTGGTTTACTTGATTGAGTGAGGTTATGGGGATTTTCTTGGTCATTGCACGTTTAAACTTGATAAGGGGTTATGGGTAAGGGTCTAGTATGTGTTCAAACGTTATGAAGTTCTTGTATATGCCTTGTGGTTATATTATGATGTTGAAGTTATTTTGTTATACATATGTTGACTTGACTTAGTATTGTTGGTCTTGCCTTGAATATGTCATTGCCTTGATGATTATGTATTTTAATGGTTGAGCTAGTTCCTTAAAGTGCATAAATGAGATTCTTATAGTAAGTTGCATTTTTCACCAAAAATTCCCTTTTCTAGCATGATTTCTATGTTGTTTGTGCATTGTTTCCGTACTTAGCACAAGTGATGGGCTAAACCCTATTTTCTCCCTTTTCCCCAACATTTTAGGTTCCGATCAATGGCGAGGTTGAGTCCATTTAAAGAATACTTGGATCCTCATTCTCCAAGTTGGGTAGGTCCTTACCACTTCGAGGACAATGCCACTTTCTAGCATTGGATGTTGATTAGTCTTAAAGACAATTTGTTCATTCTCTTTCATTTGAGTACTATGATTGTATAGCCTGTATGTCACTTTTATTATATCAATGTATGGGCTATGCCCAATTGTTATACTCTTGTTTAGATGGTTATGATATGAGACATTCGTTTTAAGACTATATTGGAGCTTATATATATGTTTGCCATAAAAGTAGAAGACTGTAATCTTCTTACACGAAGGGTCTAAGTAAACTCGATATGTATATATTATGTGTATGCGAGAGGTCTATGTAAGCCTCATGATAGACATAGAAGAAAAGTTTTAAATCTTCCGCATTTTTAATCTATGAATGTAATGATGATTGCTAAGAGGTTAGTCTTAGTCCTCTCCGAGGACGACGATACCGGTTATGTCTAGGGGGTTCTCCCCGTATCTGAAAAGAGTTTAGCCTATTCCTCTGCCAAAGAAGTAGCTTTGATGGGAATAAAATGGGAAAATTTTGTCAATCTATCAACTATAACCCATAGTGAGTCATTTTACCTCCGGGTTTGAGCAACCCAACAACAAAATCCATATTGAAATCTTTCCACTTCCAGGTAGGAATATCTATTGATTGAGTTAACCCTCCTGGTCTTTCATGTTCGACCTTGACTTGTCTACAATTAGGACATTTAGCCACAAACTTAGCAATATCCTTCTTCAAACTGTTCCACAAATAGACCTTTTGGAGATCACGATACATTTTTGTGGCACGCGGATGAATAGAGTATCAGGAACCATGAGCTTCTTCCAAATTTTGTCTTCTCAAGTCATCAACATCCGACACACACAACCTACCTTGGTACCTAAGCACACCATCCCCCTTGGGACAATGACTCATTAAGCTTACTTAGAAACAATTTCTTCAACTCCATCAATTGAGGATCAAGACGTTGCTTAGACATCACCTCAACCACTAATGACGACTCAGAGTTCTGATGAACCATGAAACCCCTTTTTGGAGAATCTTGTAACTGAACACCCAATTGGGCCAATATATGAAAATCTTTCACTAGCTCTTTCTTACCCTTTTAAACATGAGACACACTACCCATAGTCATTCGACTCAAAGAATCCGCAACAACATTTTCTTTTTAGGGGTGGTAAAGGACACTTATGTCATAGTCATTCAACAGCTCTAACCACTTTTTTTCCTGAAGATTTAACTCCTTTTGAGTGAACACATGTTTGACTCTTATGGTCGGTGAATACGTCTACATGCACACCATATAGATAATGTATTAATATTTTCAAAGCAAACACTACTATCGCTAATTCAAGATCATTACTTCTCATGCACCTTGAGTTGTCTCGAGGCATAAGTTATCACCTTACCATGTTGCATGAGGACACAACCCAAATATACTTAAGAAAAGTCACAATACACAAGAAAACCTTCGGAACCCTCCAGTGAGATCCATACCGAAGCGGAGGTAAGCTTATATTTCAGCTCTTGAAAGCCTCTTTCACAAGCTTCCTACCACTCAAACTTAACCTTCTCGTGGGTTAGTGTTGTCAAAGGAGAACTAATAGATGCAAATCCATTACTAAACCTTCTATAGTACCCATCTAGACCCAAGAAATTTCCTCTGTCGGTGGGAGTTAGAGGTCTAGGCTAATTCCTGACCGCTTCTGTCTTCTTTAGATCGACCTATGTACCCTCACTTGAAACAATATGGCTAAGAAAAGCTACCAATATCAATCAAAATTCATATTTACTAAACTTAGCAAAGATTTGATGTTCCTTGAAGACTTGTAATACTAACTTCAAATGACTCATGTGGTCATTCTCACTCTTGCAATATATCAAGATACCATCAATAAAGACAATTACAAAGGAATCAAGATAATTTTGCAACACCCTATTCAAAAGGTTCATGAACGCTGTCGGGGTATTAGTTAACCCAAAAGACATGACTACAAACTCATAGTGACCATACCTTGTTCGGAAAGACGATTTAGCAATGTAAACACCTCTCACTATAAGTTGATGATAACCCAACCTCAAGTGAATTTTTGAAAAGTAATTCACACCTTGGAGTTGATAAAATAAATCATCAATTATAAGAAGAGGATACTTATTCTTTATAGTGACCTTTTTCAATTGTCGGTAGTCAATACACATTCTAAGAGACCTATATTTCCTTTTCATAAATAATACCGGAGCTCCTCATGGAGATATGTTTGGTCGTATAAACCCTTGTCAAGAAAATCCTTGAGTTAAGCCTTCAACTCTTTCATTTCGGCTGGAGCCATCCAATAAGGAGGAATTGAAATGAGTTGACTATACAACAACAAATCTATGCCGAAATCTATTTCCCATTCATGAGGAATTTCAGGTAAGTCATCGGGAAAGACTTCCAAATAATCCTTCACTATGGAGGACGACTGTAAAGGAGGAATCTCGGATTCAAGGTCCTTGACCTTCACAGTATGATAGAGACATTGCTTAGAAATCATCTTACAAGCTTTTAGACACGAAATGATTTGACCTTTAGGGATTGACTTTCCTCCTTCCGCTCTGAAATGGGTTCGTTTGGAAATTCAAACTTAACTACCCTTGTTCTACAATCTATTGAAGCAAAGCAAGCATGCAACAAATACATTCGACATCAAAGTATAACGTGTTGTGTTCGACCAAATCAACCAAAATAACTCTATTGAACAACAATATAGGACAACTCTTATAGACTCATTTAGCAACCACAGAACCAGCTAACTAGGTAGCAATTGAAAAAGGTTCAACTAAGACATCGGGAAGCATATCAAGTTCATAGACACCAAAGGAGTGGGAAAATATAAAGTGGTAATGGGATCAAGCAATGCATGAACGTTAATTGACAAGACTTGTAACATACCGGAAACAACATCTGGAGAACCCTCTAGATCACCCCTAGATTTGAGATCATAAAAGTGGTTTTTTTAGGAGCACTGCAACTTAGACCGCTTGTTTGTTCTTGATTACTCTCTCTACCTTGACTCTTGGTCATGGGACAATCTCTTACCATATGACCATTCTTTCCACAACAAAAACAAGTATCCACAAGCATTAGACATTTATCCCCATGCTTCTTACCATATTTGGCACAAGTAGTTTTCTCACTTGGTAATCCACCACCTTTTCCCCCTTGAGTCTTAGGATTAGGCACCCTAGTCTAACTAGCCTTGGAGAATTTAGAAGGAACTTGGTTGAAGAATCTCTTCTTAAACCTTGGCTTATCTTGTATTTCGAACTTACCTTTAGAATTATCTCCATCGTAGTTAATTTCCCTCTTGGCCTCCGTATTCTTCCTCTTAAGCTAACTCTCCTCAACTTGTTGAGCATGCACCATCAATTAGAAATGTACATGTTGTCATGAAGAATTTTGAAACGACATTCTTCCACAAGATCATCAAACACTCCCATCACATAATGGCTCATTTCATCCCTCGATTTTGACACAAAAAAATGCAAACTTAGAAAACATAGTGTATTTAAAAAATTCCTATTGAACAGTCATACCTCCATGACGAAGGTTGATGATGTCACTACCGCGGAGAACCCCCTAGAAGTAAAATGGCGTACTTGACCTCTCAGAGGTCTTATACAAGCCCATAGACATCATTCATCGCATTGACATAGGAAATTTAGTGGAAAATTTAAAACATTTCGTATCACATCAAATGCTATAATATCACTTGATATATAATAATATATCATGATAAATAGTTAGACTCTAAGTCTCCTTTTCCATCTTAGACTCAATATTGATAGAATAGAATAGGGACACGGGCCTTAACCACATAAAATAATAATCTAAGCTATTGCATAATTTTGAATAAGAATTTGACATAGGGAATTATAGAATCTTAAGATGCCTTTTTGAACTTGGGAAGTCTATACAATCTCTTCTTTTTTAGGAGACATCCTCTAACAATCACCGCCTACACTTTGTGTAAAAGATGAAGAAGAATGGTATTACTACAAGAATGCACTAAGTATGGTAACCATGAAAAAACATGCATTGAAAAAGGACATTTAGTTAGAAACCATGCATCATGACTTTTAGTAAAACTTCATGAACATTGGTACAATAACACAATATATTTCACATACTTCATAAAGACATGTACAATAGTCATAACATCACATAAAGCCACATATTACATATGAGGCACATTCAACATTATCATAGCATTTCCCTTTCTTTACCTTAACTTATTTACCCCAAAGTAACCCTTTAGTAATACTTGGTTCAATGCATGAATAGTGTCCCATTCCATAATATATACTCAAGCATCACCTAAAGATCGCCAAGGTGAACATTCATATTACCTTCATTAACTCAAACATATACACTCATGGAAGCATAACATATCACGAGACACATACTTCACACATGACCCAACATACTTCATGAGGCACATATAAGACTCATTCACTTATTACTTCCTAATTATAACCTAATTAGTCTTTATACTTATTCCAAGACAACATACAAGTCAATACTACCAATAGCATCATAGTGAGGAAAGAGTCAACAATAATATATTTGGACTTCATTTCATTAAGACATCATAAGACCTTTCTTATAATTCCAATCTATGCGTACTAGTGAAATGATCATGTGAAGCCCCATAACCTCACACATACTAAGTAAGCCCATAAAGAGACCACAAGCATTACAAGTTACTTCATACATCAACATGACATGTATAGCCAACTACATGCACATCAAGTAAGACCTTCATCGTATAGTAATTAAGACCAACATCATGCCTATTATCATACAAGTAGGGCGATACCATAATGTCATGCATAAGAGACATATACATATACATATAGAGCTCTCTCTTAGAAATCCCTTCAAGAGATACTTGTGCAATGCATAGTTAAAGTTCCATACCCTCACATACACTAAGAACTTCACTTAGGTGATACTAGTTAGGTTCATTACCTTACTTCCATTTTTGATTTTACTTTAGGGAAACTTTACCTTAATTGACACAAGATCATGTGAGTTAAACATGGAATCCAGTGTCATGGAACCCTACACCGAATAGAGGTGCTTTACTTGCCCAGGTAGAACATTAACATCATGCTAGCATTTTGGTGGATCCACTTGCTAGGTACTATTGGGGTAACATAGTTAAGCAACTAGGAGATCTGTAATTGAAGCCCTATTTATGCCAATTGGCATTGTAGTTTCCACCTCATGATAACATTGGTGAACCTATCTTCTTTTTTGGAAAGGGACACCTCTCCTTGTCAAGTTCATTGGTGCTAAGATAACTTTCCCTTTTTAAAAATCCTTAAGACTTTATTTACATTACTTCTTAGAAATAGGCTTTATGAAATTAACCCCTTATAAACATACCTTATAGGTAAATTATGAGAAAGTTTTTTCATCTAAACCTAAATAATGTGATAATATACTTTCACATTGACATAGCATATTCAAAGTATAGTCTAGTCTGGACTACAATTGAGTAACACCTTTCAAAAGATCCTACTTTACTAGATTATCATAACATGCTTCATTCATGCATTCATGTGTGTGCATGTGTACATATATTAGGAAACCTGTCACATAAACACATTAAAACACTACACATTCATACTCCATTAGTCATATACTTTACTTCATAACATAGTATTAAGATGCATAAGATATTACTTGTAATCCCTCACAATCATCCATTTATCATCATCTCATATTTATCATGTCCATAGCTTAATCATCTCATATTTATCATGTTCATATCTTAATCATACTTTCACAACTTAATAGCACAAAAATATCACCCTAGGAACTATTCTATCAAGGTACACATGTGCAATGTATAGTCAAAGTCCCATACCCTTTCCTATACTAGTACACCTATCAAGTCATCCTAGTTAAGATACATTTTCATACTTTCATGAATATAGTACACTCATAGTCATGCATGATATCTGCGTGTGAACATATTGGTCAACATGATCACATAATCGCAACAACATCGTATTGAGGAAGCCACCCTCTAACGATCATAGCTCATAAAATCCAGCATGCCAAAGAAAACTTCTCACACCTTTAATATATATGTGTAGCAAAAACTTTTTTATTTAGTCTACTTTAGCTCTATCAACCTCTATACATTTTTCAGAGATCTAATGCCCCAACACTATGCCTTCTTTCACAATAAAGTTACACTTCTCCTAATTTAGATCTAACTTACAGTCTTCCCATCTTTTTAGTACCTCGGCAAAATTATCCAAACACTGATCAAAAGAGTCACTTATCACAAAGAAATAATCCATGAACACCTCAATGGTGTCCTCCACCATATTGGAGAAAACTGACATAATACAATGATGGAAGCTCGCTGGAGCATTGCAAAACCCAAATGGCATGCGTTTGAAGGCGAAAGTCTAATAGAGTCAAGTGAAAGTGGTCTTATCTTGGTCTTTGAGAGATATAGATATTTGATTGTAGCCCTAATAACCATCAAGAAAGAAATACCAACCCTTTTCTGAAAGTCTATCCAACATATGGTCTATGAATGGCATAGGAAAATAGTCTTTCTATGTCCAAGTGTTCGGCTTCTATTAATCTATACAAACTCTTTATCTAGTAATAGGCCACATCGAAACACTTCTTTCTCTCAACAGACACCACATTAATATCAAATTTTTAGGCACACACTAAACATGACACACCCAACTATTATATGCAATGGGATAGATAACTCCAACGTGCAACCAATTGATGATGTATTTTTTGACTACCTCCTATATATGCGAATTCAATCTTCTCTACTACTCAATCATAGGATTGTGATGTTGCGTGGGTTGGATTTTGTGAAAAAAAAAACCTGGGGTTATCCAAATAATGTCCACAATAGTCCATCCAATATCTTTATTGAACCTTTTAAACATTGATGCCAAACATTCTACTTGTCACCCATTTAGATCTCCAACAATGACTCGTAGAGTCTTATCACTTCCCAAGAATACATATCTCAAATGTGGGGGTAGATAATTGAGCTCCAATTCAGGTGTCTCTTAAAAAAAAGGTCTTACAGTGTAGACGCAAAATATTCCATATTTAACTCCAACTTCATTGGCTTCGACGATATCTACACCTACCAAGTGCAACAACCAAATCATAATACTCTTCAATTCGATCACTCGCAAAGTTCATCATGACTGTAGGTAATTCCCCAAGACCCAGTCTCTCTTCTATTTGCATCTCACACCCACTCTCTACTCTATATGGTATAACATATATACAGATTTGAGCTCACCACTCTTCTTCGTGGACCTAAATATATTGAAAGTTCTAAATTTCACCTTACCTTTCTCCATATCAACCAAATAACACCCCGTGGAAAGTAATGGTCTCCCAAGAATTATGGGAACCAGATAGTCAACCTCACAATCAAGAATCACAAAATCCGCCTAAAATATAAATGACATAACTTTCACTAGCATATCATCGAATACACCAATTGGCCTCTTTACAGTTCTATTGATCATGAGCAACAACATCGTAGTTGGTTTTGGATCTCCCGAATTCAAATTTTTATAAATGGACAGCGACGTGAGATTTATGGTAGCAATAAGATGACACAATTCCTTATAAAACTTCCATAACGAAATGGTACATGGGATAATGAATGCACCGGGATCCTCTTTTTTTCGCCCAAGGGACCTTGTAGGAATACCACTGAAATGTCGTAACCTATCTCATATTCGAAACTCACATATCTCTTCTTTGTCACCATGTCCTTCATAAACTAAGCATACACATGCATTTGCTCCAAAGTTTCTATCAACAAAACATTGATTGAAAGGTGCTTCAACACAGTGAAAAAATTGGGGTATTTTCCTTCTTCGGTCTTCTTTACCAACCTCTGTTTGAAGGGAGGCGTAGGTCTAGGAATGGAACAACTTTCTTGGTTACTACAACCTCTTTTTTTGTATCATTCTCAGACTCTCCCCTCGCCTCAACCACATTATCATCTCTATTAGTCTCAATTTTACTTCTCATATGGCATATGTGGATCAATGGTTTGCTAATCCACGTGAGTAGTCACGGACATACAATGCCCACCCTTATTTGGATTTTGGATAGTATTGCTTGGAAGAGTGCCAGGTTGGCAGGGATTGACTGTGGTAGACAACTGTGTCATCTAATGCTCAACATGCTTTATTGACAGCGCATGGGCATAAACTTTTTAAACAATACCAGACAAGTCATCCGCATTTTCTTCATATTCTCATCAATTGCATCAAACCTTCTCATTATTTTCTTCACCATATCATCTATACGTTACATATTACCTTTATCTTCCCTGGGAATAGATTCCTAATTTTGAGGAGGAACATCAGGTCCAACCTAATAGATTCTTTATCCATAATTGTTCCAATTGTAGTTTTTGACGATACCATATCTCCTATACAGGAAGTATTGACCCTCTTGTTGTAGTTGGCATTGTTCCGACCTTGGCGCCAATTATCCATGTTGGAAACTAGGGTGTTAGTTTAGAAACCCCCCGTATGGTCATTCACCGCATAAGCATCCTCTTCATAGCAACACTACTCATTCGGTGGTTGAGCTCTAGTCAAATCCTTCTGAGCACCTCCGCTCACATGCTTCAATACAAAACCCAATTACATTCTCATCTGCGATATCTCCTCATTAATATCATTTGCGGATTGGTTAGTTGTTCCTTGGACTGCAAATGTTTTTCTGCCCATGTACGACTTTCTAGTGCTCCACTATTTTTTGTTCTAGGAGATCTTCTGTAGTTTCTCTGTAATCTTCTTAAAAGTGAATTCACCATACGAACCCCTAGCAATAGTATCACGCATTGCCTTACTATTGTCATTTTGCCATCGGTAGAAATATTCTTTCAACAAATTATCATCAAGATGGTGGTTCGGCACACTTCTAAGGAAAGCAGTTAACGAGTCCCAAGAACTACTCAGAGACTCTCCAAGTAGCTCCATGAAGTTGTTTAATTTATCCTTTTTGTTTATCTTCTTGTACACTGAAAAGAATTTTTCTATGAATGCATCTTTCAATTTTTCTCATGTATATATAGAGTTCTAAGGGAGTATATTAAACAAAGAAACTGCATCACTGGTTAATGATAGAGAAAGTAGGAACAACATTTAAAACTCATTGTGCAATAAGACTTCACCTTTCTCATTTCACATAGGAGGAAATTCCTTCTACACATATCATCATGATCACCACAAAATTTCTAAGAACATTATGCCAATATCTCATAAAAAGCAAATTATGAAACATTTTCGAAAGACACTTTTAAACATGCTCAAAAGTATACTCATGCAACATGTAGGGACTTTCTATAGAGTCACATCAACTAAGAGACAAAATCATTTAAGCTCATTTTACCATATAAGCATAAATTCATGGAAACATTCCAAAAATGTATGGGAACCATGAAATTTATTTTTTCCCAAAAGAATCCCAATTCATGCACATGCTACTAGAAAGTTCAAACTCTCAAGCCTGATTAGAAAAGAAGAGAATAGAAAAATCCATCAACCCAACTACTCACCATACTCCCCCACTGGAGAAAAACTCATCTACTCTTTCATGAAAAACACAATTAACTCTCATCACTAAGGTAAGAAATTATAACTTACTGGCAACTTCATCCGGATTTTCTTTCGTACTAGCTTGGAGAGCGTAGAAGTGATTCTTCTTTTGTTCACCAAGACCCGGACAATTATAAGGAGCTTGCTTCACATCTTTTACTCTAGAAGCAATAGTAGGACAATATATCACCTTGTGATCATTCTTTCCACAACCATAGCACCCCCTAGTACCGGCTAGACACTTCCCAAGGTGGTTCTTCTCACAATTTGAGCAAATAATTCTATCAAGTTGGGAACCACCAGTTCTGTAATTGATAGCCTTAGGAGCACTAGGAACATCTTGTTGATGTGTTCACCGATCACTAGAGTCTACAATATGTATTCACTCAAAAATACTTGACTCTATGCCAAAGAAAATGGTTAGAACTTGTAAAGGATTATTCCATGAGTGTCTTTTACAATCCCAAGAAATCTAATATTGTTACGGATGCGCTAACTCATACGTCCATGGGTAGTGTGGCTCATGTGGTTGATGAGAAGAAAGAATTAGTGAAGGAGGTTCATAGGTTGGCCCGGTTGGGTGTTCAACCAGAAGAATCTTAAAAGGGTGGTTTCATGGTCCACCATAACTCCTAGTCATCTCTACTGGTTGATGTGAAGTCCAAGAAACATCTTGATCCTCTATTGATGGAGTTGAAAAAATCAGTACTTAAGAACAATAATGAATCATTATCCCAAGGTGAGGATGGGGTACTTAGGTATCCAATAAGGTTATGTGTGTCGGATTTGGATGGATTAAGGGATAAAACAATGGAAGAGGCTCATGGATCCCGATACTCCATCCATCCAGGAGCCAACAATATGTATCATGACTTGTGTGATATTTATTTGTGGAATGGAATGAGGGGGGTACCTAAGTTTATGGAGAGGTCCCCAAATTGTCAAAAATTCAAAGCCGAGCATCAAGGCCTGGGTTGTCTAACATAAGATATTGATATTCCCACTTGGAAGTGGGAAGATGTTAACATGGACTTTGTGGTAGGATTTCCCCAAACACGTAAACAACATGAATCCATTTGGGTTATAGTGGATAGGTTGACTAACTACGCCCTCTTCCTCCCCGTGAAGGTTTCTTACTCAACATAGGAGTATGTTAAATTGTATGTTAAGGAGATCATGAGGTTGCATAGGGCACCCTTGTCGATTATTTCAGATAGAGAATCCCAATTCGCTTCATATTTTTGACGATCTATCAAAAGTGGGATTGGTAATTAAGTAAAACTTAGCACCGCTTTCAACCCTAAAATAGACGGACAAGTGTAGCGCACCATTCAAACCCTAGAAGACACATTAAGAGCTTCTGTGTTTTATTTCAAAGGGAATTGGGATGATCACCTATTTTGATAGATTTCTCGTATAATAATATCTACCATTCGAATATCGCTATGTCACTTTTTGAATCACTTTATGGTAGGAGGTGCCGATCTATGGTTGGATGGTTTGAAGCAGGTGAGTTTACTTTTCTTGGCCCCGAGATAGTGTATGAGGCCATGGAGAAGGTTCAACTCATAAGAGAGAGGTTGAAATTGGCTTATAGTCAACAAAAATCTTAAGTTTACAATTGAAAGAGGGACCTTGAATTTGAAGTACGAGATTGGGCCTATTTGAAAATTTCACCCATGAAGCGGGTGATGAGGTTTGGAACGAAGGGGAACTTAGTCCCCGTTATGTGGGCCATTATGAGATTTTGAAAAGAGTAGATGAAGTGGCATATGAGTTAGAGTTGCCAATTGAATTGGCCTCGGTTCACCCAGTGTTCCATTTGTCTATACTCAAGAAGTGTATAGGTAATCCAGTGTCGATTCTCCCTCTAGAATGTTTAGGGCTAAAAAAGGACCTTTCTTATGAAGCAGTCCCGATTAAGATTTTGGATCATCAAGTTACGAAATTTAGGAACAAGGAGGTCACCTACGTTAAAGTTCTATGGATGAACCACCTTGTTGAGGGCGCAACATCTGAGGCCGAGGTTGACATAAATTTCCACCATCCTCGTCTTTCCCCTCTACTCCTAGCCAAAGTTAAGATTAGTAGTTTTATCTTAAATGAGTTCTATCAATAGTTTTGAACTTATCATGTATATCTAGTATGTGCATATACTTGTAGAAATTCATGGTAAACTTGAGTTTTCGTGAAATATGAATCTCATGGTTAACTTGCACTTAAATATGTAATGTGCTATATTACTTTCATGAGAATTTTGTCAGGAATGTCATAGTATTGTATTGATAAGAAATTAGCTTTTCAACTCTTTGAAATTGTTCATGTTGAGCTCGTGATGATATGGAGAAGGTAGTTCCTCCGTATGTGATGCAAATAATGAGCTCTTATGAGTCATGAATTGTTGATTAACTTCCTATGCGCTAATGCTATGTTTATATATTGAAAGAAGTTGAGAATTCCTACTATGAGCTGTAACTCATTATGATATTGCTTTTTGTTGGGTGGTAGACTTGAATCTACTCCTTTTACCCAATAGAAGGTTTAAGGAGTCATTCGGAGACAAATGTTCCTAAGGAGGGGGGGGGGGGGATAATGTAAAGCCTCGTATTTTCCATGAAGTATACTAGAGCCTCATATTTTGAATAACGATGTTTTAGACCCAAAAAAAAAAATAGGAAACCTAATTAGGAAGTGTTAGAGTCACAACGTCAAAGAAAGACCTTGACGTACTAAAACTAGTGGAATTTAACTAGTAGACGTCCCTATGTTTTGTGAAGGTTTGGGAGTGTCATATGAAATATAAAACTTGTAAAAAGACTTTAAATAGGTAATAATGTATACAGGGTCAAAATGTACGATAACAACTCCCCAAGGACCACCTGAAGGGTCCTTGAGGAAGACCAAAACATTGACGAGTCAGATGCCAAAGCAGCCTTCGTGCAGCCAAGATGTGAAAGACTCTACGCGCACGCAGCCAGCACTTGGTAGGAAAAAAGTGCATCACAACGCGTGGACTTCAGGAGGCTCACTGCCTTGACCTGGATTTCAGAAATAAGATGTGGAACTGCCCCGCAATGGGCAGCCACTTCCCTGATTTGTTCGTGTCGTTTTTAAGTCAATTTGACTTCACAAAAAGACCCAATTAATTGAGGGTTCTTTTGGATAATTTAGGGGTGACTGTATAAAAATTTAGGTTCAGTTTTAAGTAATATAACACATGAAAATCAAATCTCCAAAATAGAAATAAAAAATCACTATGATCTCTTTCAAATTCTCTCTTTCTTCAGAATTTCATTGAAAACCATTGGAGCTCCAAGAAGAAGGTCAAGTCTTCAAGTTTCCTACCAAATTTAATAGATTTATCATCTCTGGGGTATGTTTTCTCTCAATCTTTGGATTATTTTCCCCAATAGGTCCCTCCAAAATATGCTTTCTAAATCCCCAAACATTAGGGTTTTTCTTCTCACATGGGTCTTCTTTGAAAAAAGAAATTATGAATCAATTGTGATGATTATGATAAATTGAGTTATTTAAGTATATATTGATGGTTAATTTATGATTTCCTATTGTTTTTCCCTAGACTCATGTCCTTCCCCAATTTCATGAAAACCTTGAATTCATATGGTGAGTTGTGAATATTATGAACATGTAGAAAGACTACATTCTTCTTGAATTCAATTATCAAATATGAGTTACTTTCATTGTAATGCTCCTATGCCAAATATGTGGTTGTTATGTTGATGCTAAGTGATCCTCATCTTAAACCCTAAGACATCGATTAGAGATGAATTATGTATGCATGTTATGATACGAATAATATATGATTTAAAGTAGTTTCTCATAATTATAAGAAAGTTTTAAGTGAAAGGTGTATTCACTTGTGAGGTGGTGTCTAAAGTGAAAGGATTGTTCTCACTTGTGATGACATATGATCTAATATGATAAGATGTTTACATACGGGTCTAGAAAGATACCAATGTGAACTTATATGATGAAATAGGATGATTACTAAAGGGAATAAATGTTTAGCACCGAAAGGGCATGTAAATTGTATGGAGGTCTCACGTTTAGTATGTCCGGCCTCCCACATGGGTTTCCTCATTTTAGTAAGTTTGGATTCCCAAGTTATGTGTTGTCTCATGAGATGGAAACCTTCACATCTAGTAAGTCAAGGTTACTAGTATCAATCTCCTTGATAGTTAACTATGTTCCCACATTGGAATCCATCTTACTGGATCCACCTAGATAGCTATGTACGAATGGTTACACCTTAGGCAAGTGATAACCCTCTCTTTTCAGTGTGGGAGTAGAACAGTGATTTCATGTAACTTACATGGTCTAATGTCACTTATTGCACTTCTTTCCCTAATGTAAAAGTAAATTAACAAGTTAAATATGTGACCTATTATTAGGGTTGTCTTAAGGCCTACTACATAGTGTGAAGGAGGGTATGAGACTTATCTTACACATTGCACATGTGGGATCCTAAGGGATGGTCCTAATAGTGTTCTGTTATTATTGTGATTATGTTGATAAGCTATGAGTAGTATTGATGTATTCAGCATGTCATGATGAATTATGAGAATATGTTGTAAGTATAAAGTGGGTTGCTTAATATGATACTTAGCTTTGGAGAGGGTTATGGGATTCTATCTTTATCATTTCACATGTATTGCTTAGGTTGTCTACATCTTGGGTTGATATTATGTTGAATTGACTTACTATATTTACTATATGTGAATGTCGAGTTAAATTGATAGAAAGAATGATTTTGACTAAAATTTCTTTTCTCATGCATTGATGATTTTTTTTTGCATTAAAGCTATACTTACTACGTGTGATGTACGAACCCATATTTCTCCCTTTTTCCCAAACATTTTTGGTTCAGGCCGTTGAGGAGTTCGTGTCCAATTGAAAAAAAAAATTGTATCATTTTCCCAAGTCATTGGTGAGTCCTCAACTCTAGGGATGTTTCCATGCTCCACTCTATCTATGATGTTGCTTACATTTAGAGACATTTATTCTTTCCTTTATCATTCAGACAATTGATATAAGCCTATTATGGCATATTTTCATATATTGGCTATGACCAAAAGTTTGTACTCCTATAGATGGTTTATATGTGAGATGAAACTTTACACTCTTATATGTTTTACTTATTCTAAAAGAGAAGTCTATGTAAACTTCATATGCCAGGAGTCTATGTAAACTCCATATGTAATATGCGAGAAGTCTAAGTACACTTCACTACGTAAAGTTATAAAAATTTTACACTTTTTGACCTATGATGTGCTATGATGTATGCTAAGGGCTAGTCTTAGTCTTCTTCGAGGATGACGACGTCGGTAATGACTAGGTGGTACTTTGGATCTGTACATGAAGGTTGTTCTTCTAAGGGAATGTTGGAAATTTAAGATAAGCCTAGTTTCAAAAAGTTTTTCTCCAACCAAGTCCCTTCAAAATTTACCAAGGCTCATGATGGTAGGGTGTATAACCCTACGTCCCAAAATAGAAGAGGTGTTAATTCACCAGAAAGAAGCCTACTTGTAGAAAGAGTGGCAAGAAACATGTGGGTTTGTGTCTAGTTGGGACGGATAATTGCTTTGGGTGTGGAAAGAGAGGACATAAGGTTAGGATTTCCCTACTGTGAGGGGCCAAGAAAAGGGGAGTAGCGAAGCTCAATCTAGCAGTCCTAGTGCCGATGCTCCAAAGAGTAATCACTTTTATGCTCTCTGCTCTAGGGATGAACAAGAGAGTTCTCTCGATGTGGTGACTGGTCTGTTACAATTTTTCTCTATTGATGTTTATGCTTTAAATGATCTCGAAGCTACCTTGTAAATTGTTACTCCCTTTGTAGCTAGAAAGTTTGATATATTATTTGATATCTTATATGAACCCTTTATGGTGTCTACCTTAGTGGTTGATTTGGTAGTTGCAAAAAGGGTATATAGGATTGTTAATAATTTTGTCCAATAGAGTTACTCTTGTTGACTTGGTAGAGCTTCATATGATTGATTTTGATGTCCTTTTTGAATGGATTCGTTGCATGCTTGTTTTTCTTTCATATATTTTAGAACAAGGGTAAGAAAGTTAAATTTTCCTAATGAAACCCATCTTAGAGTGTAAGGGGGGAATTTAATTCATAGAGTTTGTATAATTTTGTGTATAAAAGCTTGTAAGATGGTCTCTAAAGGGTTTCTATACCATAAAGTTAGGTTCAAAGACCTCGACTCCAAAGTTCCTCCAATAGAGTCAGTCCCTATAGTTAGAGAATTTCTGGAAGTCTTTCTAGATGACTTGTCTGGAATTCCTCCTGAACGGGAAATTGATTTTGGTATTGACTTATTGCCGGATAAGAAGCCCATTTGAGTTCCTCCTTATCGGATGTCTCCGAGCGAATTGAAAGATTTGAAGGCTCAACTCAAAGATTTACTATACAAAGGCTTCATTCAACCTAATATTTCTCCATGGTGTGCTTTAGTTTTGTTTGTGAAAAAAGTAGGATGGTTCCCTTAGGATGTGCATCAATTACCGTCAACTCAATAAAGTCACCATAAAGAACAAATATCCTCTCCCTAGGATTGACGATTCATTTGATAAACTTCAAGGTGCGAGTTACTTTTCAAAGATTGATTTGAGGTCGGGATCACTAACTTAGAGTGAGAGGTGAAGACATTCCTAGAACGGATTTCTGTACTAGATATGGTCATTATGAGTTTTGAGTTAACTAATACTCCAACATCTTTTATGGACCTAATGAATAGTGTATTCTAGAATCACCTTGATGCTTTTGTGATTGTCTTCATTGATGACATCTTGGTATATTCAAAGTGTGAGCATGAGCATATGGTCCATTTAAGGGTTGTATTACAAGTCCTCAAGGAACATCAACTTTTTCAAAGTATAGTAAGTGTGAATTTTTGTTGAGATCTGTTGCATTTCTTTCTCATATTTTTTAAGTGAGGTTCTAGCAGTTCATCCAAAGAAAACAGAAGCTGCTAGAAATTGGCCTAGACCTCTAACCCCCACTGACATAAGTAGTTTATTGGGTATAGATAGGTACTATATAAGGTGTTTTGATAGGTTTAAATCCACTTCTTATACTTTGACAACCTTATCTCAAAAGTAGAGCAAGTTTCAGTGATTGTAGGCTTGTGAAAGAGGCTTCCAAGAATCTAAAGATAAGATAACCACCACTCTGGTATTAACCTAACCGGAGGGTACCAAAATATTTATGGCATATTGTTACGCTTCTCGAGTAGGTTTTGGTTGTGTCCTTATGCAACATGGTTAAGTTATAGTTTATGCCTCAAGACAACTCAAGGTGCACGAGAAAAACTATTCAACTCATGACCTAGAATTAGCGGTCGTGGTGTTTTCCATGAAAATATGGAGGAATTATCTCTATGAGGTATATGTGGACGTATTTACCGACCAAAAGAGTCTTCAATATGTCTTAACTCAAAAAGATTTGAATCTTAGACAAACGAGGTGGTTGGAAATTTTGAAGGTTTATGATATGAGTGTCCTTTACCACCCCTGAAAAGAAAATATTGTTGCGCATGCCTTGTGTAGATTGACAATAGGTAAAGTAGCACATGTCCCCGATGACAAGAAAGAGTTAGTGAAAGAGGTTCATAGATTGGCTCGGTTGGGTGTTCGGTTGGAAGATACTCTAAGTGGGGCTTCTATTGTTCATCATAACTCTGAATCGTCTTTAGTTGTTGAGGTAAAGTCCAAGAAACCTTGATCCTCCATTGATAGAATTGAAAGATTCATTATTAAGACAAGCTAACTTCATATTACACTTAAGACTCCTAACCTTGGCTATTCAAACTTTCACATAGGGGTACATAGGTAAGGGATCATTAACCATCACAACTCATCAATGGAAGCACCTAAACCTATCCCTAACATAGTTATACACATGCATATATAATATCCATACAACCTAGATCACAACTACAATAGGAAACTAGGCATGAGCTTCATATTGGGTGATCATCACCAACACACATTCATAGTACAATTGACTTCAAGGACATGATCACATCACATATATATTGAAAATAAATTAAACACTTCCACGATAAGTGGAACATACCACACAATGTCATACTAGGCTTCATCAACTAAAAATTCTATAGAAAGTAGAGGGAAAGAGTCATTCTTATCAATTCATCAACCTTTGATGATCATTGATCAATACACCTTTTTCATCAACAATTCAAGTATATGTCAGTAGCTAAATGGTATTTAACGTAAAAGAAACCATGGATAATACACTACAAGATCATGCTACTAACAAGTACACTACATCACCAATACACTAGAAAGTAGAGAGACATAGATCATTATCCAATTTCCCTTGCCTTGGTCAACAATCGCAATTCATCAATCATATGCATGTAGGTCAGTAGTTAAAGAGATAGAATCCTAAACTAAATCATGATTCATATACCCTAGAATTAAGATCACATCATATACATTACAACATCTATATAGGCTAGAAGAACCTAGATCAATCCTTACCAAGACTCCATTACTTTGATCAGGAATGATTCACACCCAATATTCATCAAGAGTATCAATATAAGGCAGTAGCTATAATTATATTTACATAAATGAATCCTACATACATGCACTATAGAATCGAGATACATTGAACTACATTAGAAATTTATAGAATATAGGAGAACATGAAAAAATACTACCTAATCTTCAATCCTTGATCCACACTGGATCCATTATATATAATTAATAATCTATATACATGATAGGCAGTATCTAAAAATAAATTTAACATACTTGAATCACATTATAATCCTCCTAACATCAAGATCATGATAACCTATACATGGCTTAAAATGAGAATTGGAAGGGAACATGGGTTCATCAGCAATTGGATTGAAATTCATGTTACAATCAATAATACATTATCATCAATTCATCATGAGAAATACTTTGAAACATTTTTAGAAAAAACTCATAGCTAGATTGAAGAAGAAGAAGAAGATTGATCATGAACTTGCATTTGCATTGAAAATATTGAAAAGAACTCTCAAGATGGAATATTAACTAGAGATGAAGGATCACCATGCCGCATTGTAAAAGAAAACCACTAAAAATTGATGAAGGAATCTTGGGAATCCATTACCATAGCTGTTCTTGAGCTTCATCTTCAATGGATAATTCTAGAGAGATTTTTTTTAGAGGGGAGGGTTTAATTTGAAGATAGAATTGGGAATGGGCTAGTCAAGTTTTGAATTAACTAAATCCACCCAAAAATAACCAAATAAAAAAATAGGGTTAGGTTAGGATGTGGGGTGAATTTCCCATTCACCCCATAATGAGACAAATTGCATGGAAATTAAAATGCAGCTTGTATCGACAGTCTCAAACGACGCCCAGTAGGTCCATCGACAGACCATACCGCAGGACGTTGTTTGGGACAGAGGCTTTTACATTAACTTGAGACTTCACCAAGCTAATTCTTGGATGATGCCTCACCATTGACAGGGTATAGGTGAGACTACTTACCATCTTTTGGATCCGTTGATAGGTAAGAAGTTATCCCAATGACCACCAAATTCTATCACACATGCACGAAGCATATCCTCCAACCCCTGAATCATTCGCTCAGACTGTCCATCTGTCTGAGGGTGAAATGCAGTACTAAGATCCAACCTAGTACCTAATTCAGCATGCAATATTCTCCAAAACTTAGAAGTAAATTGCGTACCTCTATCTGATATGATGGAAAGTGGAACTCCATGCAATCGAACAATTTCTGAGATATAGAGTTTGGCTAACTTCTCTGCATTGTAAGTCACCTTGACCGGAATAAAGTGAGCAGACTTAGTTAATCTTTCAACAATTACCCAAATAGAATCAAACTTACCCAATGTCTTTGGAAGACCAACCACGAAATCCATTGCAATTCTTTCCCACTTCCATTCAGGAATGGGCATTCTCTGAAGTGTTCCTCCGGGCCTCTGGTGTTCATACTTTACTTGCTGACAATTCGGGCATTGGGCAACAAAATCAACAATGTCACGCTTCATTCTACTCCACCAAAAATGTTGCTTTAGGTCACAATACATCTTGGTTGCACCAGGATGTATAGAATACCTTGAACTATGAGCCTCTGTAAGAATAGTGTGAATCAAATCATCCACACGGGGCACACATACCCTTCCCTTAATTCTCAAAACACCTTCCTCATCAATTATTGCCTCTTTAGCCTCTCCTCGCAATACCATATCTCGAATTCGGCTCAGCTTCTCATCAGTAAACTGCTTTCCCTTAATCTTGTCAAGAAAAGAAGATCTTGCCTCCACACAGGCCAAAAATCCTCCTTTCTCTAATACTTCCAGCCTCATAAAGTCATTAGCCAGAGTCTGGACCTCTCTAGCCAATGGGCGTCTAGAAACCTGTAAGTGGGCTAAACTTCCCATGCTCTCTGCTTTTCTACTTATAGCATCTACCACAACATTAGCTTTTCCTGGGTGATACAAAATAGTAATATCATAGTCCTTCAATAGTTCCATCCACCTCCTCTACCTCAAATTCAGATCTTTCTGAGTAAAGACATACTGTAAACTACGATGATCTGTATAAACTTCACACTTGGCCCAATATAGAAAATGTCTCCATTGCTTTAATGCAAAAATGACTGCAACCAACTCCAAATCATGGGTCGGATAGTTATGTTCATGTACTTTTACCTCGAAGCATAAGCAATTACATTCCTCTCCTGCATTAGCACTGCACCCAAACCAGAATAAGATGCATCACAATAAACAATGAAATTCTTACCTTCCACTGGCAAGGTAAGAATTGGTGCAGTAGTCAACAAGGTCTTGAGGTTCTAGAAGCTTTCTTCACATTCGTCCGACCATACAAATGGAACATTCTGCTTAGTCAAATTTGTCAGTTGGGAGGCAACAATAGAAAATCCCTTGACAAATCGACGGTAGTAGCTAGCTAAACCAACAAAGCTCCTTACCTTTGTAACATTAGTAGGTCTTACCCAACTCTTCACTGCTTCAATCTTAGAAGGATCCACCATCACTCCATCCTTAGAAACCACGTGCCCCAAGAAGGACACTGAATCTAGCCAAAACTCACACTTGGAAAATTTTGCATAAAGCCTTTTCCCCCTCAACACTTCCAATACAATTCTCAAATGCTCCTCATGTTCTTTCCTGCTCTTTGAGCATATCAGTATATCATCAATGAATACAATGACAAAGAGATCTGTCGAAACGTGACACTCCGATCCCCTAATACTACCGTGTCGGAACGTGACACTCCGATCCCCTAATACTACCGTGTCGGAATGTGACACTCCGATCCATTTATCTTATTATTTTAGTTCATCAAGCCTTCTTTATGTCAAGGCGTCATCTTAATAGAGAGGATTTAAGATTGAAGATTCAACAGTCTCATCATTCTAACCACCACAATTATACGATCACAACGTACAAACACACAATCAAGCATATAGAAGACTTTACAATACCACCCAATACATATCAATCGCTATTTAGAGTTTATCTATCACATAAAAATAAACCATAACCTACCTCCACCGAAGAATCGTGATCAAGCAAGTTACTTCCCCAATGCCTTTGCTGTCCTCTTCGTTCTCTCTTTCTCGCTCGTTCTCCCTCTCTGTTTCTTTTTATTTTTCTTCTCCAGATTCTTTTTATTTTACCCTAATTATCATATAATCCATTATGATAAAAGTAACCCACTATTTATTTCTTTATTATCTTCTTTAACCCCAAAGTAAATAAATTATTAAACTTACCCCACTAATTTCATAATTATAATCATAAATAGTCCAGAACACCCATTTAAATTTTAGCGGAAATCCGACCTAGTTGGGGTTACGCAGCTTGTGACGGTCCGTTGTATCTATGATGGTCCGTCCTGCAGATCCATCACAAAGTTCAGAGAGTTAATCAGTAGTGAGGCTACGCAGCTTGTGACGGTCCGTCGTATCTACGACGGTTCGTGCTGCAGTTCCGTCGTGAAGTTTAGAGAGTCGATCCCAATACCCAGATTTCAGAGTTGAAGTGTTTTGGAACGAAGACCCTCGAAGGTCCATCGTGACCATGACAGTCCGTCGCGTGATCCGTTGACCCAGTCAGTTATTATCAAAAATAACCCACAGGTTGTTACAGATTTTTATTTAATAGCATTTATATTATCTCAAAACATAAACATTTAACACAGATGTTCAACGAAATATGATAATCTGTTTAGATTTTTATATATCTAAAACTATTTGCATACTAGTATAAGTATGTGTGACCTTTTATCAGTTGTAACCAAGTCAGTAGAAAAACGTTTTCTTCCTTTACAAAGATCTCCTTCCCAAAATCATCATTCTCCTTCACGGATACCTCTATTTGCACCGCCCATAACATAAAAATTTACAAAATAAAAATCTCATGTACCTATAGCACTATTCTCAGGCCAAGGAAAAATTAATCAATATCTTCAATTTTCCAAACTATTAATAAGGTTAGTTATTGAATTTACTTAAACCACAAGTCTCTCAGGTTTCATAAAAAGAACTCTCAAAACGTTGAAGGATTAGAATTATCCTTTCTCTGATGGTTATGATGGCAACCCTAATTAAGTCCAATTGTTGAGTTCCATTTGTTCTATCCTTCAATTAAGTCTCGTGGGTCAAAATTTATTTTCAATATAATTCAATCAAATGCAAATAAGTGTACCCCTTTTTCACATGTCCTTTTCACTATTATTATGGAACGAATTGGTTTAGTGGCAAAAAAAGTCCATCTACATTATTTTGGATACAACCAATCACAATTTTAGATGTACTATATAGATTCACAGATTATTCTGAATATTTAAAAGTTGTGATGTTGAGGATAAATAATAAAGTTACCAGGAAAGCCACTACTTAGTCCAACTGATTTTAATTCTTTTTTGTTTGATTTGAGAGTAACCAATTGGGCAATTTAGTTTATGAAAAGAAAAATTGAAATGTTGTATATTGAAGAAAATCCAAAAGTTCTTGCGATCAATTTGATGCTTTGAGAATTATTGTCACACCCCGAGCCTTCACCCTGGATGTGACCGACAATCGACAACTATTGATGGCCCCAAGTGAACCCTTGTCCTGGCTTAATTCTAAGCGTAAGACTTACTCAAAAATAAAAGAACTTTAAAAGTAAGGTTTGAACTCAATGTCTCAAAATATATAAGAATATTTAACTGGCTAAACGATGGTAACTCGAGTCTCAAAAAATAACAATAGAAATGAAAAAGAATCCTAACAACTACTATCTATCTATGAAGCCTCTATACTATGAGGGATGTCAAGACAAGACCCCGATCATCCTAACAAAACTGAAATAATATAAATAAATAGGGGATTCTCCGAAGCAAGGAGGCTCACCAAAGCTAACTCGAACTATTATGGTATCAACGAAGCGCATGTTGATGACCTTGATCTCTTGTATCTGCATCATGATATGGTGCAGATAAAAATGATATCAACACATTGAATGTACGATCATGTAAGGGGAATATTGAATATAACATAAAATCTTGAACTCGGAAATAAGGAAACATACTCGCCTCAAATAAACCTCAACTAATGGATACTCAACTCAATACAGTATAAAAACAACAGTAAATATGCAGTTTATATAAGCCATTTAAAGTCGTGGATAACAACTCAATAAATATAAGAATACAATAACTCTTATTTGTATGTAAAGATATAAAATAACTCAAAATGGTAGATTTTCAAAATGACAACCATTAAATGAGCTATGTGATGATATTGTTTCTCGCCCATGCTGCCAAAATTATCTTATACCTTGTCGGAGTATAAGACCTCCTCAACTAAGTTGATCACTAAGATTGAAAAATCTCCTAAACGAAATACCTAGGACTAAACAAGAAACTAAGAATAGTTATTTTTTGAAAGAATAGGAAAAATCTAGAAAATTTCCTAAGTGTAAAAGTGAGTTGTTGTCATTTTCAAATGGCCATAACTTCTATCTAAAGATGAGTTAAGGTCATTGATTTCTATTGTTGGAAATCCCTGGAAGAGATCTTTCCAAGGCCGCCGAGTTTGCACATTTTTGATATGGTATGAGGGAGATATGCCTAACGAAAGTTGGGTTGTTGGATTGAGCGAAGTCCAATCTGGATTTTAGTAAGGGTAAATTGGTCTTTTCACCCTAATATTTTCTAATTAGTTTCAAGGGTTTATTATAGGTAAAACAAAACCTTAATTACGTTTTAGAAAAGTTATTCACGCTTAGGATTTGGGAGAAAAGAGAAGATGATAAGGAGAACGGAAAACGGACCAATAATTCATTAAGAACGCCAGGATCGTTGAATGGAATTCATCCGCGGTGATCCCTATTAAAGTATGTCGCGTCTTTCGTGTTGGGCTAATTCACCCACACACCAGTTTGTTTTAATTCAGCAATTTATGAGTTGATTTCATGTTAGAAGTTAAGTTCTTGAAGGAAAGTTTTAATTTCTTCTTGATTGAATTGTTGGCTGCCTTTTGTTAACTTCTTGTTTCTGTGGGTTATTTTTGAGTTAAATTTGTTAGTTATGAAGAGTACCAATAGTCCCAAGCGTTTGGTGAGAGAACTAGGAAGGTTTCAATAGTTTAGAGATAAAAAACGAGTTAAAAAATTTGTGATACGCACCAAGGTAGGGGAAAGCGCACCAAAATTTGGCTCCACTAAACTGAGTCTTGGCGCGGCGTGCCACCAGTGCGCCAGATTCAAGATTCAGTCAACTAAGGCTGGTGCGGCGCGCCACTAGTACATCGAACCCAGCATTTTTTGTCCAGTTTTCATAAAATAGCCCTTTTAAGTCCTTCCAAGGTACTTTAACATCTTTCAATGATTCTAATTACATCAAATGATTTCTAAATACCTACAAAAATCATCAAAGAACTTAAATCGCAACCTTGAATATATAATCCATTCAAGGAAAATTAAGATTAAAGTCAAAGGAGTTAAGAAGTCAAGTCTAAAGCTATGAAATAAGTTAAAGTAGAGTTTCTTATAGTTTCCAAGAGCCATATTTAAATGTTTTAACTTTCTTTAAGGCTCAAATTTCGAGTGAAATAAAGAGTAAGAGTTGAAGTATTTCCTTCAAGGAAGTATAAGGGAACTAAGTATTCCCTAAAAAGTTGATTAAAATCAAAAGTTTCAAGTCAAGTAAAGAGTAAAGAGTTGAGTTCATTTCTCAAAATTTTAAGGGGAATAAGTATTCCCTAAGAGGTAATAAATGTTTTCACATTTAAGTCAAAGAGGAAAATAAGATTTCTAAAAGAATTTTGAGCAAGAAAAGGGAACATTGATTCCAAGAGAGCTTTCTAAAGTTAAGTGTTAAGCAACTATCTCAACCCAAAGAAGGAAGTTATTTTTAAAAACACATGAGCTAAAATATATTTTGGGTGTAGTATTGAGCACCGATGTGGGGATGAGAGTTCATATTAACTCAAGTCTTTATGAAAACTATATAGCCATCATAGGTATTAATGGGTCATACTTTTTAGATGATCACGTAACATAAGCTAGAGGGTCCAGTAAGTTGAGGATATTCTATGCGATGACAAAGTATAGAAAAATTTTGACAAAGTGGGCGAGACGTTGTATCAACACTTAGGCTCATAATGGTGGTTGTGGTTAGAGAACCTCCCACAGAACTAAATTACTTTCATATACAAGTAAAGTTGAGTTTGCTATAAGATTTTCTTCGATGAACTAAGTTTCTTTACTGTTTTACAAGCTTTATATATATATATATGTGTGTGTGTGTGTGTGTATATATATATATATATATATATATATATATATATATATATATATATATATATATATATATATATATATATATATATACCGCATGTGTTATAAATTGTTTTACATACATACATAGAGTAGAGCATTTCTTAAGTTGAGCAGAGCCAAGGTAAGCTCATCTTATTCTTATCAAGCTTAAGTCGTTGTTTAGAATTCCAACTCACATACTCGTACATTTGATGTAGTAAAATCATTTGGCCTACATCTTCTTATAATGCAGAAGCAGACATCCAGGATTAGCATCCAGCTCATCGTTAATCCAGTTTGAGCACTCAGAGTCAGTGGTGAGCCTCCTTGCATTCCGAAGGATCCTTTTATATAATTTCTAGTCTTTCAGTTTCAGAATGTTGTGGGGTCTATCCCAACATTCATCATTGTATTTTTACAGGCTTCATAGATGGACAGTCAGTTAGTTCAGTTGAGTCTCTTTTATTATTGATATTATGTTTGTGACTGAAGTGTCATTTTGGCCAAAGACGTTCATTAAGTAAATTATGAGAATGTTCTTGTTTTTCTATTGAGTTAAGACTTCCATTGAGTTAGGTAAGCCAGGCCAAGGTTTTGATGATTGCCAGAATGATCATTGGGTTCTATTGAGTTGAGTCTTCAGTTGAGTTAGGTAAGCCAGGCCAAGGTTTCAATGATTGCCAGAACGATCATTGGGTTCCGGCCACGTTAAGGGTTTAGGCTCAGGGCGTGTGAAATTTATGCATTTAAAATAATAACGAATCATGTAAACATTATAACCCTTTCTACCCACGTTGGCTACATGGTTTTTGAGGACTTTGAGTCGTATGAACCGGCACCATATCGGTGTTCAATACTACTCCTAACAATATACTCAACTCATATGTTTAAAAACTTTACTCATCCTCAAGCTTTGAGATTATTACTCAAACGGTTCTATTAAAATTTATTATACTCAAAAGCTCCTCATGAACTCATTTAGAAACCGATGTTTCCTCTCAGTTTTAATGTAAAAGTATTTACTCTTAGGAAACTTATGTCACGCCCCAAAAAAGAGGGGAGTAACTGGCACTCGATATCCTATAAGACCGAGTTACCACTTAAACATATTAGATAAACATAAAAGTGAGACAAAAAAAATTGGGCAACAGAATCTCTAAAAGTGAAGCCTGGACCCTGAAGGTCATGACTTGAAAGAGAACAAACCATGCAAACAATGGTAGACAAGCCAAAAAAAACGTAGCAATACACTATCTAGCCGACGAGGCCACAATTGAAGACATGCTTACTTATACACACATATATACCTCCCAGGACTGTTGGGTGGATGTTGAAAGATACAAGGAAAACCCAGAATACTGTTGTTGAACAATTATCTCAATCCAAAGGAGGAAGTTGTTTCAAAAACACATAAGTTAAAGTATATCTTGGGAGTAGTATTAAGCATCGGTATGGGGATGAAAGTTCATTTTAGCTCAAGTCTCCATGAAAATTATGTATCCATCATGGGTATTAACGGGTCATACTTTTTAGATGATCACGTAAGTTAAGCTAGTGCATCCACTAGGTTGAGGATGTTCTATGTGACGGCAAAGTATAGAATAGTTCTGATAGCGTGGCCGAGACGTTGTATCACCACTTAGGCTCTGTGGTTGTCGATTAGAGAACCTCCCACGGAACTACGTTACTTTCATATATAAGTAAAGTTGAGTTTGCTATCACATTTTCTTTGATGAACTAAGTTGCTTTACTGTTTTACAAGATTTATATATATCGCATGTGTTTTAAATTGTCTTATATACATACATTGAGTAGAGTATTTCTTGATTTGAGCAGAGCCAAGGTAAGTTCATCTTATTCTCTTCATGCTTAAGTCAATGTTTAGCATTTCAAATTCTTGAAATATATTTACTAATGAATAACATTTTCAATAATAAATATTATCTTTGGGATAGAAATATAATATTTTACTTCGTAATTCATTGTACTTAAGTCTCTGAAACATAATTTTTATGTTTATGTTATATTAATTTCTAAATGACTATTTTAAATTGTGAAAGTAATTGTACATTATTATATTGTATTTGAGATATTTATAATGAAGTCATCTCCGGAGCATACTGCATACATCTAAACATGCACCCATGGTTATTTGAGTAGGTGCCTAGAAAGCAAAAAATTCATGTTGAATGATGCGTAATTAAGGGTGTATAAAAAATAAAAAGATTGTAATCAATTGTGCATGAAATTTAAAGGGTTATATCACTGTAAATAGGTGTGTACCCTCCATTGTATGGCATTCAAATGGATACATCAGAACTATGATAGACACACAGTTATGTTTTATTTAGTGTGGTCTTATCTCTATGAATACATTTTATGTAAGATTTTATGTTATGTTTGTATTATTAGGTAGGTCCTTTTATTTGTATAATTTGAAATGATAAACTTGTATTTTAGCGTGCTACATAAATTCTTTCATAAGTAAAATATTAATTAATTATAATATTTTTAGAACCTTTTTACCTGCTAAAATAATTGCAAGCTAAAGAATCATAAAGTGATCATATTGATTAGTAAGTAAAAAAGCAATCATATTCGATGAGAAGACTCTTAAATTTTAATTGGTTATGGAAGAAGGTGTAGACAAAACTCCGAAAATTATGTAGTAATTCTATCCTCCCTTTATTTTCCCATATGCATTGTTATGATTAAAGTCTTAAGAAGGATGTGTATATTGTATATTTTTTGGTGTATATTCTTTTATGTGTTTTTTCCCTATTTGAATTCTTTGGTTTAATTTTCTATTTTTTTATCAGGCTCAAATTAGTTATTTGTGACTTTAGTGAAAGTTTGCTATTACTAACCAAAGTTCAGATGTATCGTTAGTTACTTTATAAGGAATTGTTTTTAACATTAAAATGCACCCCTTGTTGGTGTTTCTTGTCACAATTTTAATGATTAATTATTTGTAATTGTTGCATTTTATTTCTCATTACATGCATGTTACATAGAATTGTAATCGTTCTAACAATCTACAACAATTGCATGGGACACACTTGTCACGCACGTACCTAGAGACTTGTATATGTATAAAAGCAAATGCATGAAATACCCAACCAACTGCTAGCAATGGTGGTGCTTTCTGGTAGCGAACCGCCATCATAATCACCCACTTGTGGTCATCTGTGTCTCATACGTATAAATATAGGAAATAGACCTCATACCTCCCGATTATAACTCGGAAGTAAAATGCATAGCATGTCATGTCATGAATGTATGACACATATAAGTTACTGTTGTCATGTTGCCAATCTTGGCCCGTTTGTAGTCCGGTTCTCATAACCTCATAACAGCTCGCATATATTGTATAACAATCCCATGGAACCTTGTATGTTCTTCCAAAAAAAAATTTAAAGGTAAACTTAAATTTTTTTGAAATATAATCTAATAACAGATGTGCATAACAAGTTTAAGGTGACTTACTTAGTTCCTAACTTGGTTCCTAGATAATTCGTAAAAGGGGTGCTCCAAAAACCAATTGTTTTAATAGTTTAAACATTTAAGTTATATTTGACAGTTGTGAAGGTCGTGAGTTACTTTAAAGATTTTTTTTTATAATAACTGTTGACACCCAATTTGAACCCTCCATAATTTAATTAATTTTCAAGTTTCTCCAACTTCATACAATTAAGTGATTGTTTTTAAAAAATCAAAAATACTTTAGAAATCATTTCAAGGCGAATTGTTTTTCCTATAACATATATATCTATATACTTGAAATATATATAGATTTACATAATTTTCATTTCTTTTTTTGTTGAATAAATATTTAGAAAATTGTTTTAGCCTAAATAGTTTAATTAAATATATATACTGATATCCCTTGAAAGCGATAGCAATATAATTAAGATCTTTTCAAAATAATTGTTTTTTGTTGTTAAAGTTAAGAATATTGAGTAATTAATTGAGTTTATAATTCGTTTGGTTCTCGTTTTATCAATTTGAATTTGATGGAAATTCTTAATGGACCTTATTCACTCTAAATTTGGACCATTAGCCCAATGTTTTGGCCCAATATCTCACCAGCCAACTCACCTCTAACCCTGACCCGGTCTACCTTCTTACTACTATATTAGAAGAAGGCTATTTCAACATGCCTGTGTCATCACATTTAAGGTTATTTTTGTCTTTTCAATATTCAAATATAGCTAGGTGTCTTGCTTTGGTGTCTTGTCCTTTCAATGCTTTATTATAGATTAGGTGTCTTGTGCAGAGATATTTTCAATGACACTTCATTAGCCTCATCTTTCAACTTTCTTCCTTTATTGCTTTTTACTTTGGTTGTTGTCTATTCTATGTTTATCTCATTCATCCCATGTAAGGCTCCTTCAAATTTTTTCTTTGATTTCTCTAATGTTTTATTTTTCCCTAAACTTTGATGGTTGTTTTTCCTTCTTCTAGCTGTAATCGTTATTCTATATTTGTTCCCTCTTCTTCGCCACTCCTCCGGCGACGAAAACCAACTGCTCCGGCTACAACTCTGGCGAAGAATCCCACAACGGTCAACGCTCGCCGAAGTCCGTTCTACGGTGTGCTTCAACTTCATTTGATGAATCTCAGAATAACGAGGAAGCTTAAGCTGAGTCATTATCGATTTTACCCTCCGATATCAGGGACAAAAATGACATTTCCATGTCGGAAAACTTCTGCGATTTACCACCGTTCGAGAGTTTCTTCCCCAATGATTTGTTTCAGTTCGACAACCCGGTTACCATATCCGGCTTGTTTTTTGAACCGGATACTTTACCCGACTGCAATAACATGTTATTCGGATCAAGTACTACTGATTATGGTTTCGGATCTTCATCCTGGCCCGTAGAGGACTTCTTTCAGGATTTTGGAGATGTATTCGGGTCTAACCCGCTTGTGCCTCTTTGATTTCATCGGCAGATTAATCGGCGATAAGTATAAATGGTTTAATATTCGTAAAAATTAAAATTTAATTTTGTGTTTAGTTTACCAGTTTTGTTTAAATTTGTTGATTAATGTGAGGGATTAGTGAGTAATTAGTAATTAGTAGTATTGATCCTCTTTAATAGGAGAAAAGGAGGAAAGCGAAAGAGTCTTTTTTTTTCAATTAACTTCACCTACACACAAAATCTGGGATTGAACTGAGACTTTTATACGTCGAATCGATATCGTTGTGTATATATTGTGTAATTGATAATCAAGATTTATTCGGAAGGTTTTTGGATGAAGTAATGATAATTGATATTTATTGGAGACGAAAGGGGACTTTGAATGATGGATGAGATTTTGCGTTACAGTGTTGTTTTGGTGTTTGTGTTTCGTTAATAACAATAAACAACTTTAGCAATTATTAATTATTCACTAATTATTATTTAATTGCTAATTAATTATTGATTTTTTTTAATTGTGAAGGGGTGGGGTGGGGTCTGATAAAGGCACGTGTACGGACACGTGACTTTAGTAGCAAAAGAATTAGGTGAAAGAACGAAATGGCATAAATGCTTTGCATTCACACATGCTTAGCCTTAACACATTCTCATCCTTCAAATTTTATAATTCGTTTTGTTAGATATTCCATGTGTATTCAACATTTGAATTTAATAAAATACATAATATATAATTCGAATACATTAAAAACTAATTCCAATACATTAAAAATTAACTCAAATATATTATAAAATAAATCAAAAATAAATATATAATATAATATAATAATATTTTTATATAATATAGTATAATAATATTTTATATAATATAATATAATAGTACTTTTATAAAACAATATAATACAATTATCACCTAATTTCAAACAACCATTCAAACACAATGTAAAGGGAAAGGGTAAACATAGGCACAAAGAACAAAAATAATCCTATCCAAAAAGCCAACAAAAAATAAAAATTTGATACTGAATGACACTGTATAGACCTTATATTGACTATACTCTTTGCAAAAACACACAAAAATGACACGTATACACACGTATAATGCCACATGTCTACTAACCATATCATAACTCTTTCTTATATATATCTCTTATTTGAAATACCAGATGGTTATGACGAGAAAAAAATATATCTATCTTATTTTTATAATAATTTTTTTAAAAAAAAAATTATATTCGTTTTTATAATTATTTAAGATTGAAAAAAGAGTTTTCATTTTTCATATTTTTTTCTATTGCATGTCAGATATTTTGAGTTTGACATAAATGGTTTATTGAGAACCTATGATTTTGGAGCAAGTTTTTCAATAAGTTACTTGACGAAATCTGTAATTTTTAAAATGATAAGTTAAGCGTGTGAATTTTTTTTTCCATCTATTATTAATAAATTTCTTCAAAACTTACTTTTAAAAAAGAAACTCATGATAAAAGTATGATTCAGAACCAAAATACATTAGGCGAGAAGTTCTTAATCAGTTACCTATATTTTAGGATTTCATCATGAAACTATGATACATAAATTTAAAACTATCCTTCATAATTTTAAAAAATAACTACAATAATATTTGGAGATAAACTAATTAATTTAATCATAATATGAGATAAAAACTTGTCTCGTAGTTTTTATTAAAAAGGGGTAAAAAATTGATGATATAGAGGTTTATTGACTATTAAAAACTATTTATTTTTAGAAGTGGTTTTTTAAAACTAAACTTTTTAGAAAAGTACTTTTGAAAAAAAAAAACACTTTATGTTTTGCTAATTCACTTGAAAAGCATAACTTGCAGATGTACATTAGAGGAGCTTTAGGAGTTTCCGAGGATATCACTAACATTGAAGATTTCTTTGAAGTTGTTGACTTGGGGTGAACAGTGCCTGAAGGCTGAAATGATGAGAAGGGTTACGAATAAAAAAAAACTATGGCGTAGTAATTTCTATGTTCTATTAATTATTTTAGAATTGTATCTAAATCTCATGATCCATGATAAAGAGAGAAAACTAAGACTTAATATCTGACCCTGCCAAGTAAAAGTTTTCACTTGGAATATTATTTAGAACTGGTAAGAAGAAAAAAGTTAATTTAGTAGTGACCAAATCCTCCGAGTCCAGTAAATTTGAAGCTTTAGCCAAATTGTCCTCTCGTTTATGTAAGACATCATTTTTCTTCCCCAAAAGATATTTGATGTTATTTTTCAGTTCTAGAGATTTATATAATGCACAAAGCGGATGCTTTTGCTATCTGAAATATATGTAAAATATAATCGGTTTCTGTATTGCAATGATATTATACCATTTATAATTCACTAATACGAAAATCAGATTTTTCATATAATGCATTAATTTTTCTGAAATAATGATCCTTTAATGTTGGGCCGTGCTTTGCACGGCCATGCTCTATCTAGTTTCTTAAAGAAAGACTCAGCCAGCGCATGCAATTTCCAGAAAACAACAACGATGCCTTAGCGTCATTTTCTTCTCAAAACCCAAAAGACAAACCAGACACGACCCTAGTTGCGTGCTGAATCGCCCTTCAGTTTCATCTTCTCCCTCATCTCGTTCATAGGACGGGCGTGCGCAGCACGAGATAGCGTTCCCAGAGGCTTCTAGACGAGCCACACGGCTCTCATCCATCCTTTCCCACTTTCCATCTCTCAACTCTTCGATTTGGTACAATTTTGTACCTCCTCCATTTCGCAAATCTCAGTTGATAAGGATTTTGGGATTTTTGCCTAAGTCCCACATCGAGAATCCATCTTTTTTTGGGATTTTTGAGTTTCTATATAAACCCACGTCATTCACTATTCAAAGGGAGGTTTTGGGAATTGAGACTAGTAACCTTATAAGGTTTGGGAATTCTTAGTTCAATAGTTTAAAGTTTGTTTTTTTTGTGGCTGTTCGAGTGGAAGAGGTGGAATTGTTTCCGTCCAAATTTGTCATCCCCGTTCGCTGCTCAGAGCCAGGTAACTCTTTTCTTTTCTATTAGTTTAATTTCAGTTAATGTTGTTGTGTTATTTTTTTGATCAAATTTAAGGTTGTTTATGTTTTCTTAATTATTAATATTATTGTATCCATGGGTTGTTTAAGTTTTCGATTAAAACTGCTTGAGAGTCTTACTCTTTATAGATCAAGAAGTTAGAGAAGGCTTCTAGTATTGTTGACATGAGTTTACATTCTTTGAGATTTTTCTTTCCGTGAAATTTGAACCCGTATGATTAATAGTAAATTTTACTTGGTTGGTTTTGTATTACATTTTGATGATTGGAAATAGCCTAAAAAAATGCCCTGCTCTTGCTAACACAACTGATGGTTTCCTCCCTTCCACCTACCTTGTTTTAATGAATTAATCAGCAGTATAAGTTCTGCTCTTTAACATTGGGTTGCTTGGTCTGAAACTTTTAGTTTGAACTTGTTGGACTCTAAAGTTATTCACCTATGGTTTTGCGAAAGTTTGTATTCTGTTTTTGCCAAAAGTTGTTCATTTTTTAAATTTATCTGTCTTGTTGAAAGTACAATACTAATGGAAACATACATAGGTTTTAGTTTGCTTTAGTTGTATTCCCTTACTATCTTGGTCCATGTGTGTCTTAGTTTGATGTCTGATTTCGAATAATAGTTTAGAGTAGAAAGCTTGTGTTGCAATGTTATTATTTCCAGGCTCTTTAAAGTTCACAGTAAGAAGTGTTCAATAGAAGTTCTTTTTTTTTTTTTGAGTTTTTTGGATTATTTTAGATTAGACGAATAGTTTATTTTTTAGAGTGAAAATCTGTTATTTCTTGTTTAAATTCCAATGACTTTCCTTTGTTATTTGTGGCTGATTGTGCTAGGTTTACCTTAATGTCTAAACACCAATGTGTTTCCAAACCATATGATTAAGTGAAGGTTTTGTTTGTTATGTGTATGATAGCGTTCACGGTTTCATTTTGTATTAGACTTTGTCCATTATTAAAAAATGTTGATTTCCTCCCCCTCTAATTGTTAAATTTTATTTTGTTTTCCGCCTTTTGTTTTATTTATTTCTTATTTTGGTTTAATCATTATGAGCTTTTCAAAAAAAAATTCTTTAATATCTTTGTAGGTTGATTAAAATATTAATCTCTTTTCTTTTTCTTTTATGCATGACACTCATCTATCGAGTCCAATTGGACTCACACTCTCTTGCATACTCCTCCTCCATCAAGTCGACCTCCAAGCCCTTGAAAGTAAAGCTTGATATTATTGAGTTAAAAAACCCAAGAAGACCGCAGTAGCAGCAGCCTTAGAAGGCTTAATGTTGAGAAGGTTTTGGTCTCTCGAAAGTCCAATTTAACCGAAGCAAAGTTGCAGCAGTTTCAAAGGTCTGAAACTTGCATTTTCAGCTTAAAAAGGGTCGGAAAAGTAGGCACCAACAGCAGCAAAACAAGGGCGGATTAAGGGCCTGGACGCCCATATTTTATTCTCTCATTACTATTTAACTCTTTTTCTTTTATATGATGTGTTTGCTATGATCTTACTAACTTTTTGTTTATTTTACCTAACATAGATGAATCCTTCGAAGTTCTTAAATAACTCTTTTATTTCATTAGTTGTTTATTTTAATGATTAAATTTTCATACTCTTTTAAGTTAGGCAATTTGGGCTTCAAGAATAACTTGTTAATTATCCAATATTTCTTCATAGTTAATATTTAGCTTTCTAATCCACGCTTAAGTTATTGTGTTGATTTTTCAACTCAAAAACTTGACATCGGATAAAATGTTAAGTTAAAATTATTATTTTGACACTTTAGCATTTGATTTATTTCATACTTGGAATAAGATGAGTGTATAAGTATCAAAAGACTTGAGTTATTTTAAGACAAATTTTTTCACAAGTATTCTTCAGTTCTTCTTAAAAAATAGCCAACTTCAAAATCCATCAGTCATCCGTGAGTTAGTGAATTCTCTAAGAAGATTAAACCCTTCCACAGAGAATTAGTTGAATTATTCGACTTTGGTTTTGTTTAAGTGTTTCCTTTAAAAAATTAATCTTTTAAATGTTTTTTCTTAATTTTTTAAAAAAATTAAGTGGCGACTCCTAAATTCTAATTTTTTAAAAACTTAACAAAATTGTCAAGGTTGCGAAATCAGCTTCGAAACGTTTTTTAGTTTTCGAAATCGGGTCGTAACAAAATGGAGACTCCGCTGGGGATTCATCTAGATTTTAACCCAAAGGATTTTATTGTTTGGATAACTATTTATTTGTTTTAATTGTCGTTTTTCAATTATCTGTTTAAATTTCGAATATATTACTTCATATTGCATTTAATTGCATAATTTTTGCCAAATGACAAATATAATGCATTAGGACAAAGGAGGTTACGTGGCTTTCCACGACTGTCCTTCAGAAAAGCACCTTCAAACTCTTTTGAAGCGATAAACGAATAGTTGGCTTGCGGTCATCCAATGTCGTTTATTATACTTTCCCCCGTGGTTTGTCCAACTCCGGTAAAAAGGTCATGTCTTGAAACCAACTCTTAGTCAACTAAGTTAGAGCTCATCCAAAAACTCTTTTAGGTGCATTAACCTAAGATGACCCAATACCCAAGGTATATTGGGCGCATTAGAAGACCATCTTGACTCTAATTGACCCACGATCAATTTAAGACTATCATTCAACTATTTGTTAATTTTGAAGGATATGTATGTCGATTTGTACGTATCATTATCCCTTGGGTTGTTTTTTTTTATTTTTTATTGGTAGTTTATTTGTTTAAGTCAAGAGATAATCCTCCTCGTCCGAAAGAAATTCAAAAGCATCAAGAAGTTCAAGAATGAAGATTTTATATGGAAGCTTAGTTTAGTTTATCATTGGACCCCTGCGTGGAACTGATATTTATTTCCCTCTCTTCTATTATGTATCCCATTTGTTTTATTTATAAGGTTTGTATAAAATATTTTGGGGCAATGGAACGTTTTACAAACGATATACACATTCTTCAAACGTTAGGCTTATTTTTTTCTTAAATGTTCAAATGTATGTTAAGAGGGATGATATATTCTTCGTGTTAAATGTTACAAATTTTGTTTCATTTGTGCTTTCTTGACTTGTGTGTTTATATAACATATTTTTTTCTTTAAACAGTACTAGTCCGTTATTGTATCTCAAAGTCTCAAAATCCTGTTTGGCATATCAGCTTAATTTTTATCCAACCTAAATTACTAGTCCATTATTGTATCTCAAAGTCTCAAAATCCTGTTTGGCATATCAACTTAATTTTTATCCAACCTAAATTACTCTTTGACTCTATTATCAAAATACGCTCAAAATCACTCAATTTCTAGGCTCAATAGAATTTTCTAAAATTATTAGGTCAGCATTCAAATTAACATTGACCTCGTTGTTTATTGAAAATTATTTTTTATACCGACCTAGACAGCGTTACTAAAAGTTCTGCACTTTCTAATCAATTTTAAGACATCTTGTTTCTCAAAAGGTTCTTTCAATTGAACCTTCCATAGGGTGCATTTGAATCTTCACTCAAGTCATATAGTTTTCCTTAGTCAGATTCCTTTTTTTCGTGAAAATCTTAGTTCATAAAATCATCAAAATTTTTCTATTTGCTCACCCTTTTGGAGTCTTTTGTTCTTCAAATTTTGGACTAGTTTGTTTAAAACAAAACACATTTTATTTGTTTTATATGTTACTTTGGTTTATTATTATGATTATGGACTAACTTTCTTATTTTTTAGTTGTTTTAGAAGGAGAGACTGACTTGTGTTGGTAATCAAACTTGCTACTTCACCAAAGTACCCGCTGGCAGAACATCCATATTTTACACGGTCTAAGGTCAAGGAAATTTCTACAGACTCATCATTTCTTACTTGGACTACTAAAAGAACTCTTCCAAAAATAGATTCCTCTATCAACACAATTGCTTCATCCGAAATGATCCCCACTTCATCTGTCGCGTCCAATCCTAGCACCTCAGTAGCAACAGAATCACCCATGGAAGTCATTGCTCATCTAGAGCGACATATTGGTGAATTGAATCCCCTGGTAGCTCAATATGAAGCTGCTTCTCAGAACCTACCATCTGATGCTTGCCAAAAAGGGCCCATGCCACCTTCGTTTCCGATTTCGAGTGAATTCAATCAAGGAGATCATTTACCACCTCTCACCAAACTCTAAGCGCCTCATTCACTAATTCAACTCAGGATACTCCTCATATGTACAAATTTCCTCCTCCAAAAGCTCAAACGATAACACATCACGCTGTGCCAGTTTACACTTATGTGACTGCTCCACCTGTTACAAAGGCTCAGGAATTTCACCGCCAAGATATAAATCACTATGTTGAAATTGAGGGTGATGTAAAATAAATTAATGCTGAAATGATGAATAGGAAGATTAAAAGCTTGGAGGATGCTATGAGAGGTCTTCGTGAGTTCAATAGTAGCAGAGTGTTAGATACGAAGATTTATGCACATTCCCAGAAGTTGAGCTTCCACCAGGTTACAAGATCCCAAAGTTTGTAAAGTTCAGTGGATCAGGAAATCCTTTTTTCCATTTGAAAATTTACTATGAAAAGTTAATTGGTGTTGGAAATAACGAAGGGATAAGAATCAAGCTATTCAATCAAAGTCTGACAAGAAAAGCCTTGGAGTGGTACTCTATTAAAGATGTGACTAAATGGCGCACTTGGGATGATCTAGCGAATGCTTTTGGGGATCACTACAAGTTTCATGTTGAAATTGCTCCTTGTAGGATATCTATTAACAAGCTAAAACTAAAGTTGACTGAATGCTTTCGAGAATATGCCATTCGTTGGAGAAAAGAAACTGCTAGGGTGCACCAACCTATGGAGGAATCAGAAATGATCACCTACTTCATTCAAGCTCAAGACTCAGAATATTATGAGCGAATGGTGACAATGGGTGGAAAGACATATCTGAAGTTATCAAAGCTGGAGAAATGATTGAAGACAGTCTCAAGACTGGCAGAATAACAAGTTACACCTCATCTCAGTTTTCTGATAGAGCTTATTCAACTGGTTCCTATGGGAAAAAAAGGAGAAAGAAGTCATGGTTAACGACTCGAAGTGCTACCTCATATAACCGTCAACCACTTCCAGGATATCCTAATTCACAATATTATGTTTGCAACAATCAAGAAACATTATATTCTTCACGACCAATGCAATATCCTCGAAAAAATGCACCCTCGTCCTAATTTTGAGAAAAATCCTCCCAAAGTCTTCACTCAATTATGTGAGACACGGACTCAACTTTTTGAGAGATTGAAAGAGGCAGGAATACTTCATTCGGTAGAAGCGAAGACTGTCACTACTTTAGCCGAGTGGTATGACCCAATTAAGTGTTGTGCTTATCATTCAAGATTTGTTGGACATGATACTGAAAGGTGTATCACTCTCAAACATAAAATTCAAGATCTAATTGACAATGAGGTGATAAAACACGCTCAAGCTCCACCGAATATGAACAACAGTCCGCTATAAAAGCATAAGGAGTAGTTGTTGGCATGACCAGTTGCAAAGAAGAAGCAAGTTTCCTGATAGTCGCACTTTTGACATCTTTTAGTCTTGCATTTGGAGTTGTTGTTTTATTTCTCTATAATCTCACTTTTATCACTTTGTTTCTTTGTAATAGTTTGTTTGATTTGATTCCCTTATAAGAATCTTTCATCCGTAATGAACTATGTATAACCTGAATTCTCAAGAATGAGATATGTAGGCGGCCTATGCCGGCTTCGGTCACCCCTTTATCCCTTTTAATGTTTTGTTGTACTTGAACTATGTTTGACCTGAATTCTTAAGAATTAGATACGTAGGCAACCTATGTCGGCCTCTGTCGTTTCCTTGGTGAAATTTTCCTATTATGATTAATCCTCAATAATTGGAACTACGTTTGACATGATTCCTGCTCTTTGGGATACGTAGGCGCCACACTGGCTCGGTCATATTCTCCGTAAGTTTTTCATTTCCCTTTATAACGAAAACTGGGGAAGAATTTTGAGATGATGTCAATATTCATTAGAAAGCGATCTTTCTTCAACAAACCAGAATCAAAGATCACTTCAGAGTTGCAAGTGGGGTAGATTTTTTAGATTCACTCAAAATTTCAACTAAAAACTATAGAAAATTCAGAGTTTATTTTATGTTTTAAAGAGGGACAAACTTTTTAAGGAGGTCCTCAAAAATTTTATCAAGCGATATTTCAAGACCAGATAAGTTTATCATCCAGAACGCAAAGGAGAATCATGATGGCAAGGTAAATCCAACACGAATCAGTCTCTAAAAACTAAGAATTTTCTTTTGATGCAGGCACTTCAAAATTACAAGTCATCATTGGACTAAAAATAACGTCATCATAACTCAGATAATTTCTACTCTCACTCATCTTTAAAAAATTTTCCTTTCAATTTATCATGACTTACACATTCTCAATTCTACATATGGGATAGCTTGGCACAATGGCGAAAACTATAAGACGATATACAGACCAATAAAACCTGAACAACTTCGTCCTTAACTTAACTTTTGTTATACCATTTACTTTGATAATTTTATTTTGTTACTAACTAACGACTGAGTTTTGCAGGTATCATTACCAAAATTTAAAGCAAATTTCAAAAGATATTCTGAATTTTTGAATGATCAAATAAAACTTTTACAGAAAACTAGAAGGAGCCAGCTTCTTCAAATTTCATGAAGGATTCCCGACACCAAAGATCCAATCCAAGCTGATTCTTATCCTTTATTTTGTTTGAAGAGTTTTTTTCTTAATTTTTTTTTCAAATCTCTTGCCCTTTTTAAGGAAAATCTTTCGTTCTTTTTAAAATTCTGTTAAGTTTCAGGTTCAAACTACATCAAACCTGATTTCTTGTTTCAGCAAGATACGTACGCAATCCTATATAAGGATTCGGTCTTCTTACTGTTTCAAACTAAATTCCTTTGAGGAAACTAGGTCATGTTTTTTAATCAGTCATTTTCTTTCTTACAAATTATTTCAATTAAGTACCTTAGTACTGGAAACAAGGGCAACTCTCTGAAGTAGTTCAAAGTTATAAAATCTCCATCCAACTTCAAAGATAACTTCTATCGATTAATCTTATCTTTACAAAAGATTCCATATTTAAAGTAGGGACACATCTCGTATGAAATCCCAAATCGGTCATTTGCGAATCCTTTTAATGTTGTAATTTGTCAAAGTGTTCTTTAGAATCCTACATTCTCTATTGCTGCCAGATCATCCCGACGCATTATAAAGTCTTAATTTATTTGTTCTTATCTAACAAATCTTCAATGAATGCAGGGACGACAAAGCTTTAATAACAACCGGGGATGTTATCGGCTTCACTAATTAATGGAAGCTAATCAAATTACCATGTTATAACATACTACCTATTTTGAATTTTTTTCTTTATCATCTGAGAGTCACTTCTTTCAACGTGACACATTAAATTATTATTGGAGCATCACTTCCTTCAACGTGACACGTTAAATTACTATTTGAGATTTACTTCCTTCAACATGACACATTAAATTATTATTGGAGTGTCACTTCCTTCAACGTGACATGTAAATTGATATTGGAGCATCACTTCCTTCAACGTGACACGTTAAATTATTATTGGAGCGTCACTTCGTTCAACGTTACACGTTAAATTATTAATGAAGTGTCACTTCCTTCAACGTGACACGTTAAATTATTATTGGAGCATCACTTCTTTCAACGTGACACATTAAATTATTATTGGAGTGTCACTTCCTTTAACGTGACGTGTTAAATTATTATATGAGAGTCACTTCCTTCAACGTGACACATTAAATTATTATTGGAGCGTCACTTCCTTCAACGTGACACGTTAAATAGATATTGGAGTGTCACTTCCTTCAATGTGACACGTTAAATTATTATTGGAGTGTCACTTCTTTCAATGTGACATGTTAAATTATAATTGGAGAGTCACTTCTTCAATGTGAAACGTTTAATTATTATTGTAGCATCACTTCTTTCAACGTGACACGTTAAATTATTATTGGAACGTCACTTCCTTCAACATGACATGTTAAATTATTATTGGAGAATCACTTCCTTCAACGTGACATGTTAAATTATTACTGGAGAGTTACTTCCTTCAATGTTACACGTTAAATTATTCTTGGAGCGTCACTTCCTTCAACATGACACGTTTAATTGATATTGGAGCATTAGTTCCTTCAACTTGACATGTCTAATTATTATTGGAGTGTCACTTCCTTCAATGTGATATGTTAAATTATTATTGGAGATTCATTTGCTTCAATATGACACGTTAAATTATAATTGGAACGTGACTTTCTTCAATTTGACACGTTAAAATTATTATTGGAGCGTCACTTCCTTCAATGTGACATTTCAAATTATTATTGGAGTGTCACTTCCTTCAAAGTGACACATTATAATTGTCATTTGAGTGTCACTTCATTCAACGTGACAAATAAAAAATATATTTGGAGCATCACTTTCTACAATGTGACACGTTAAGTTTTTGTTGGAGGGTCACTTCCTTCAAACGTAGCACCTTATATAATATTATTGAATCATCACATATTTCAAATAAACACACCATTTTGGGTCACCACTTATTTCAAGAGGATTACACTTGAAATGGGATCGTCATCTCCTTCAATATGACATGTTAAACCAATTTTGCACAAATTATATTTTTTTTGTGTTACATTTTCCACAAACAACTTTTTTCCAGACTTTCAAATGTATAGAGTGGACTACGTCAAATAGGATGCAACACGACGTGGAAGGTTTTTTTAGCATCGAACTGGGACATAGTTCAAAGAGGATATAAAACTCTTAGAGCACGAGTTGAGGAACGACTTCCACCACAGTTAAACCACGCCCCTATCATGAAGCATGTGGATATTTTTTGGGTTTAATAGTTTGAGATTCGTTCTCAATGAAAACTTTAACTCTCACTGGAGGCAATTTTTCAAATTTGAGTGACAATACACCTATAGCTTTGGAAGTCATATCTATGCAAGTTCTTACCTATGGGTGTGAAGGTCCCACATTCATAAGTGAGATGTTTTCAAGATTTTTTTTTCACGCTCAATTAATTTGTCATTCATCCTTAAGCTAAAGGTTATTTCCTCATAAAAGATTTCCTTTTCTACCGATTGAGTCGAACTACAAGCGGTCTAATTCCCAAAATTTAAGGATATGTAGGCGGGCTCAAAGTTGAAATCGACTGTACATCGATGAACTTTGTCTCATTCCATTCCCGAGATTTTTGATGTCCTCATACATTGACACCGAATAGTTTTTGCATTCTCTCAAAACTGTGCGTTAAATCAAGTGTTTTCCGAACTACTAGTGGCCTGATGTCTCATGTAAACTGAGATAAGTAGGAAACTCAATGCTAGAGTTCGGCCGTAATAACTCAAAATCCTTACCATTTACTATTACTAAGAAAAGAATTACTGGATGGACAAAATTGGATTCGTCAATTTCGTTTGCTTCGAATCTCTTCAACAATCCTAAGCAAATGAGGGGCAGTTTTTGACACCCAATTTTTACCCTCCATAATTTAATTAATTTTCAAGCTTCTCCAAATTCATACAATTTGATGTTATTATTTTGAAAAAAATCAAAAATATTTTAGAAATCATTTTCAAGGCGATTTTGTTTCCAATAAAATATATCTCTATATACTTGAAATATATATAGATTTATATCATTTTCATATCTTTTTTTTTTAATAAATATTTAGAAAATTGTTATAGTAAAAAAGAATTTTAATTAAATATATATACTGATTTCCCTAGAAAGCGATATCAATACAATTAAGATCTTTTCAATACAATTGTTTTGTGTTGTTAAAGTTAAGAAGGTTGAGTAATTAATTGAGTTTATAAATCGTATGGTTCTCGTTTTATCAACTTGAATTTGATGGAAATTCTTAATGGACCTTATTCGCTCCAAATTTGGACCATCAGCCCAATGTTTTGGCTCAAAATCTCACCAGCTCACTCACCTCTAACCTTGACCCGGCCCACCTTGTTTTCTCAAAGAAAGACTCAGCCAACGCGTGCAATTTCCAGAAAACAACAACTATGCCTTAACATTGTTTACTTCTCAAAAACCAGAGAAAAACCATACGCGACCCTAGTTGCGTGCCTAATCGACCTTCATTTTAATTTTCTCCCTCATCTAGTTCGTACAACGGGCGTGCCCAGGATGAGATAGTGCTCTTAGAGTCTTCTAGATGAGCCACGCGACTCTCATCCATCCATTCCCACTTTTTCTCTCTCAACGGTTCGATTTGATACGACTTTGTACGACCTTCAATTAACAAACATCAGCTGATAAGGAATTTGGGATTTTTTCCTATGTCTCACATCGAGAATTCATCTTTTTTTGGGATTTCTACGTTTCTATATGAACCCACCTCATTAACTATTCAAAAAGGGGAGGCTTTGGGACTTGAGAGTAGTACCCCCTATAAGGTTTGGGATTTCTCAGTTAAATAATTTAAAGTTTTTTTTTTGTGGTTGTTAGAGTAGAAGTGGTGGAATCGTTTTCGACGAAACTTGTTGTCCGTTTCGCTGCTCAGAGCCAGGTAATTCTTTCTATTTCTTTTCTATTAGTTTAATTTAAGTTTATTTTGTTGTGTTATTTTTATAGAAAATTTAAGTGTCACATCCGGGGAACACCCCCTAGACATAACCGGCGTCGTCGTCCTCTTTGAGGACTAAGACTAACCTCTGAGTTTACATCATTACATTCATAGGTTAAAAATGCAGAAAAATTAAAACCTTTCATTACTTCTACATTGAGGTTTGCCTATACCTCTACATACACATAATATATTCATATCGAGTATACATAGAACCTTCGTATAGGAAGATTACATAGTCTATTACTTTTATTGCACATAAGTATATATAAAATATAACATAGTCTTTAAAGAGTGTCTCATCTCATAACCATCTAACAAGATTATCACAATTTCGGCATAGCCCATACATCAATGTAAAAGAGTCACATATAGGCTATACAATCCATACTCAAATGAAAGGCGAAAGAACATAAGAGTCTTAAAACTAAAAGAATTCTTAAGCTTGATATTGGCATCGCCCTCGGAAAGTGAGGACCTACCTATTTGGATGATTGAGAATTTCCAAGTCTTCTTAAAAGTTGTCTAAAAAATGGGGTCAGTACACCACTTACACTAAGTATGAGACCATATGCACATATAAGATAAAATCATGCTAAAAAGCTGTATTTCATTAAACATGCTATTTTACCTTTAGAAAGCGTTATGCATATCCAAGAGAACATACCAATCAATAAAGCATATTCAACAAGTCAAAGCAAGTAACATGCATATCCACATACTTCAACCCATAATCAAATACGACCCTATCATCAAGTAATAGCATCACAAGCATGAATAAGGATTCATCATATCATAATAAAGAAAGTCCATTACTCATGACCCTTATTAAGTTCACTTGTGCAATAACTAAGCAAAACCCCATAACCTTAATTAAGTCAACCTAGCAAGAACTATAAGTAGTGTCCATACTCCACATAAGACATTAATAATAGATAAGAGTTCATAACATCATACTTTTGCAATAGAGACCAAATATATGTTCATAAGAATAACCATTATCACATAATGTCATTAACATGTAAGAAAATCATATTATCATCAATTTCATTCATTAGAATATACATACATAAGATCATCCTCCTAAGGCATCCCTCAACGCAAACTTGTGCAAGGCATAGGTAGAATGACATACCCCTACCTAAACTAAGTCAAACCTCTCAAGTCACCATAGTTGGTTTGTACTTCATTGCTTCATTTTAGTTTAGGGAACATGATACGCTCAAACTTACTTCTCAAATAAGTAGATAACCCAACTAGTGAGGTTGGGATCATTCCCACGAGGAAAATAGTTTCGACTTAACTTAAATTTATTACTACTATTGTTCAGTCAATTACTTCCTTGGAAAGCAAAAATGATAAAAGGGGGGTTTTCTGTTTCTAAGTAAATGAAAATAACTGCCGAAATTTAAAGAGACACTTAACAGCTTCAAATGTTGGAGTTTAATCAATTAATGAAGGTAACTAGGGTTTACGTGTTCCCCACAGGTTCATAACTTGATAATTATAACTATAACAATTCTTTCCTAGTATCTTGCATGCAAAGTGATAAGTTATGTATTTCTAAATCCTTGGTCCGACATCTAGAAAATTTCACTCCGCACCTTGGTCCGGCTACGTGTGTTGCTATACTAACCCTTATCTTTACCTTATATTAAGCATCATATTTGATATTTGACTAAGTCCTCGTACCAATCAATACTAGCCTATTAGATAGTATACACTAAATCTATGTTGATAATTATTTTCCTATTATCTACCTCCTTGTCCTGCAAGTAGCATTAAGGCGAGTTCTAATGTTGGCCATCCGTTAAAAAGACTTCTATGCGAAAGAATTATCAATACATGTAAGACACTATTCTAGAATTGTTATATTAGTTAGGTTTTACCTTATTATTTGCCTATGGTTCCCACAACCCTAGTTATGGAGTTTAGTTACCCATAGTCATAATCACAATATTCAAATATATTATATAAGAATTCATGTACTTACTTCAATGAGAAAGAGTAAAATCCGAAAGTTCACTTGATTAATCAGCAAAAGTCACCAACAAATCAATGATAAAAGTCTCAAGAAAATCAATAATCTCTCAAAGAGTCTACAAAATAATCAAGAGTCTCATAATATTCAAAGGTCTAACAATGATCCAGAGTCTAACCTCAAAAACGAGGTTTTTCGAACTATTTATAGAAAATAAAACCTAATTAAACAAGGACTCTATTTGCTGGAAATCTGTCAAAACGCGGCTGGATCGACGGACATCGCGACGGATCGTTGTGGTCACGACGGACCGTCATGGACTCCGTGGTCCCATACTTGATGAAATTTCTTCTGCTGCTCTCGCCATTACCCTCGACGGCAGGTATGACGGATCGCTACGAGCACAACGGTCCGTCGAGGATCTACGTTCCAAAACACTTGTACTCTTGGAATATGGGTACTGGGGCTACTTCTCTGATCTTCATGACAAACCTGCAGGGCGGACCGTCATGGCTACGACGGGGTCCGTCACGTTTTTCGTAACCCCACACTTGGTCAGACTTCCCCATCTTCCTTCAGCAGCTGCACTATACTGTCACCTACAGACCGTCACAAGCATGACAGACCGTCACAAGCTCCGTAGGTGGTCTCTTCTGCATTTATTCGCTCAAAAACCTCCGCATTCATCTTTGGACAGATTTCCTGCAAATAAGGAGAAACTTATATTAAAAAATTAGCATAAAAAGGCTTTTGGACACACTAAACTTAAGGGAAAAGTATTAATAATACCGTCAAACCACGGTATATCAATACCTTCAACTTAAATTCGTTGTTTATACTCAAGTGACACACTATGACTCAATACACAATTTTTGTACAATAGTATCCATGTTTTATCCTTTGCATTCATTTGGCTATCAATCCCGATTAATCTCATCATATTTATGCATGCTATCATTATTAGGCTTGAATTATGTGGAATCAGACCATGACACAGACTCACCATGCACTAACACCAATCCTCTTCAATTTCTCACTGAGGTGCTAATATTTACAGTAATGCAACTAGTGTCCTCACTTCAAAACAAAATCCTCATTTTTCACAAAATGTTTTCAGTTTGAGTATAAGGATTACTTTTCAACACTCACTCTCAGAACAAATTCACACTCATTCATACCTATTGCCATAAGCTTGCCCTTATTTTCACTGCTTTAAGTTCGCTATACAACCCTTAGGATCACTATAGGACTTTCTTAGCTTGTAACATAGGCTCAGGGTCAGGTAGGGTATATTTAGGTATACTTTAATGACTTTTTGCCATCCTTGAAATATCGGCTAAACATACCATTTTCTATCATTTTATTTTGCCCAGTTTCCCACATTCTTTTACCTTGCTATTTTCCCTTTTTGTTCTTCATTTGTGTAAGTGACTCTCTTCTTTTCTTGCTTGTATTTTTTTTTCATTTTTACTTTCTTTCAACTAATTTTTGAGTCACTTTACTTTTGTTCTTTCTCTCTCTTTATTCTTTCAACCCCACTTTCAAGAGCATTCCTCATGATAGACACCCTCAACTCATGGCTTTGCCATGAGTCAAGGTACACAATACCCAAAGTTGGGTCAGGGCCATAAAAAGGTTGTTTACTGCATTAGCCACCCTCAACTTATGCTTTTGGCATAAGCTGAGGTGCACATGTCCAAGGAGGGACCAGGGCCAACACATTATTCCCAGAAAAGATCAGTTGGGTGAGAAAGAAAGGTCTAATTTAAGCTCAAATCATTTGGATCAAAGAAGGATAAATTTCATTTGGTTTTCTTTTATTTAGGCTAAAAATGGGCTACATTGAATAATGTCCTATGATCCTTTCCTAATTGTCTATTACAACTTACTTTTAGCAGGACTAACCAGGCAAGTTCTAGCTCAGTACAAATAGTGTACTATTCAAATCTTCCTCACACTCACTTGACATCTCATTACTCTACCATATTATCAGACACCTAGTTCGAATTTTAGACTTAGGGTCATGCAGTGGTGTACCTCTATGTCATGCTTAGAGCTACACATTTATCAATTACTTGCCTAGTTATGCATCATTTTCCATTTTATCAGGATATCATTTTAGCCATCATTCTCCAGAATTAAACTATGTACACAAGATACAAACATGCCGGTTCAACGGAAAAAGTAATCAATCTTTCGGGGGAAAAGAACACAGGCAAGAAAACCCCAAAAGAGGATAGTGAATTGGGCTACTCAGACTTCACCCTAGCACTCACTTTCCATTTACCCCACCCCCAACAAAAAAGACATGCAATTGTCCCCAATGCATAAAAAAATTGAAATAGTAGAGTGGTAGGTGAAGCAAACCTGGGGCGCAAAGCGCCGACGATCAGCAAGCTGGTGGGTCCGGTTCTCCGGAACCCACTACCTCTGTAATCTGGACACCCTCAGTGGTGTCCTCAGCATCAACATCACTATCAGCAGTGCCTCCTGCTATCTCCACAGTTCTGGAGCTAGACGCCCTAGCAACTAACTCTCCTGCTCTCATCTGACGCGCCTCCTCTTCTGCAAGGGAGGCTCTCCTCGCCGCCTCCATCTCACGGCTCTCCTTCTTCCGTGCTCGCGCTTGATCCTCCTCTCGGCCCCTACGCCTCTTGGCATGCTCTCGAGGGGGTGGTGGTGGAATCTCTAAAGTGGCGAATAGGGCTACCATCACTGTGTCTTCAACAAGCTCTACAGAAGGGGTCTCAGACTCAGGCACCCTAGCATCTAAGATCATATCAATATCTGCGTGAAGACTGTCGACCGCAGCCTGAAGGGTCGACATGTCCACCAGAGGGGATGGACGGGCTAGCACTCGCAACTCAAAGGCTTCCAAGCACTGATGAACCTCAGCGATATTCCGCTCTATGTGCTGGATCATTCTCCGCTCCAAGCGCTTTTCTGCCTCGGTAATAGACCTTTGCATCCAAGGTTGGATATGATGCAGAAGTGTAGCCATTTGCGCCTCTAATTTCTAGACCCTAGCAAGCGGGACTAGAGCGGGTAAAGGGGCTGAGCGAGAGGAGCTCGGGGTGGTGCTACTACTCGGGATAGACTCGACCGGGGTAGTGTCAGTGGAAGCCTCCTGCGTAGCCGTGCGGGCTTGTGCTACCGTATCATCCAGATTGTCACCAAGTTGAAGCAGCTCTGGACGGGGCCCTCTGCGTGGAGCCAACTCATTGGCCTCATCTCTGATGAGGCCGATATCAACAGTGCCCAGAGGGGTCTTGAGCTGATTGACGTTCCATATAGGCACACCTGTAGATCTGCATAGAGAAAATATCATGCAAGGGAAAAGGTAAGTAGTTGTGACCTTAAAAGCCCTCTCGTGCATGACCGCCTGTAGAAGCCACGCAAAATCCACCTCGAACCCGGCTATCATTGCCGCCATCAGTACTGTTCGATCCCATGTGACGATATTATCAGCGGCTGTGGGGGAAAGGCAGTGGCGGACAATCAACCACAAAAACTTCACCGTGAAAGTCAGGTTGGTCTTCTTGATGGCCCCCTTTGGCGCAGTCACCCAGTCGGCACCCTCTCCATCAACGGACAACTGCAGGGCCATCCACCTCTTGGTGGTCTCTCTCAGCGATGGCTCATGCAGAAATTGGCCATCTTTGACAATCTACCATCTGTAGTCAAATTCGGCAGTGAGAGGGGTCCGATTAGCATCAACATTCTCGCCGTATAGAAACCGGCGGAGAGCAGGCAGGGAGATATCAACCAGAACGCCATGTACTCGGACCTGCTCCAGTGGGGCCTTCTTAGCGGGGGCAGCCCGCCTATCAATCTGCGATCAGAGAGTCGCTACATAGGATGCGTAGAACTGTCGGAAAAGCTCTTCATTATAACGTCCCAACGGACGTGCTGTCCACTCCAGTCGATGTCTGGTGAAGAGATTGTGGATCTTAGGCATCGTCAGGAGACTTCCCGTAAGGAGCCGCCGCTCCAATGTAAGAGTCTGAGTCATAACTCCTTCGTCATTCAGGAACTTTGCATCGGAATAGACTTGAAACTGCCCGTCGACACACCACCGGTTGGGCTGGTCAGTAATCGGGGTGAGAGCACGAGCTGGTGAACCGAGTGTGGATTTCAAACTGTCAGCCTCATTAGACGAGGTCGACGCTGCAGCGGTGGCTGGTGCGGGAACCTCAGCATATCCGGAGGCTTCCTGCGACCACGAAACTCCTAAGGATCCAGACGCTCCTTCTTCATTAGTGGCTGACCCAGAAGGTGTGCCAATTAGTGTGCGCTCCTCATCAGACTGGGAGGCAGTGACTACGCCGGACGCCACCTTTTTGGGTGTGGCTCTGGCAGCTCGTGCATCACGGGATGGGGTAGAAGTGCCTGGGGGAACGTACTCGGGGTCACGCTCATCATCAGAGCCAATGACCAGGTGGAAAGATGGGGCGACAGACTTTGATCGCCCGTGTGCATAGACTCAATATTGTTTTGGTGCCATAGTAGATAGTACCTGTAAAGGATCAATATTAGTACTAGAATGAGCAAACAAGATGAGCAAAACCACACAAAATAAAAAAAAATTAATTCAAAATGACATTTCAATAGTAACAGTGAAACACAACGGACCAGGTGACGGTTCGTCGTGAGTACGACGGACTGTCATGGGACCCGTCGTGTCTTACTTAGACTATGTTTGTATGGAGAACCCTGAAGGAGAGTCTCTGACAAGTATGACGGTATGTGCAGGACGGACCGTCACAGGTACGACAGTCCATCGTAGGTGTCTGTCAAAAGACACTTAAAAGAAATATGAAGACCCTAGGAGAGAGGTCTCTGACCGTCATGACGGTCATGCAGGACGGATCGTCGAAGGTATGACGATCCGTCGTAGTTGTCCGTTTGAGTACACTTAGAAAAATAGAGAGAGACCCTTAGGAAAAGTGTCTCTGACAACCAGAACGGTTGTGCAGGATGGACCGTCGTAGGTATGACGGTCCGTCGCATGTGTCCGTTGAAGGACACTTAGAAAAACTGAGAGACCCTTAGGAATAGGGTCTCTGACAACTTGAACGGTTTTGCAGGACGGACAGTCGCGGGAACAACGGTCCGTCGCATGTGGCCGTTGGTGGACACTTGGAGAAAATTGGACAGTGGAGTGTTAGGGCGGTTGGAACGGACCCAGTGACGGTCCGTCGTGAATACGATGGTCCGTCATCGGGTTCTCATTCTGTATCTCAGTGACAAAAATGGAGATGCCCCATTCATCCCCCTATGACCCAAATCGAATTGGTAGTGTTTTGACCTACATTTGTCTAACCCAAATACCTAGCAAACTAGCAATGCTAAGGCACTTATTTCTAGGGTTTTAACATGGGAATTTTGGGAATATTTTTTTAACCTAGGTAAGACAAAATTTGATAAAGAATGAACGTATCAAGAAGAACTAGACTACTACTAATTGATACACAAAAATGCAATATAAATGAGTAGAAATTAGAGACACATACCTGAGAATTTGAGAAAAACAAGAGGGAAAAGGTACTTGGTGATCAAGAAGACACCCACAGCAGCAGCTCCGACTAGTAGATGAGGACTTTTAGGACTTTGGAGAATTTGGGGAAAATGATCGGTTGAAGAGGGAGATGATTTTGGAAGTTGAAAACGGAGGGAAATAGGAGGAAGAGAGTGAAGGAATGGGGTGAAATGAAGGGTTGGGGGTTTTAAATGTTGAATTTTTTTAAAAACCCCAGCCGGGTCGGGTCGGATAAGCCTCATTAATGACGCGACCATTCCACGACGACGGTCCGTCTCATTTGTGACGGTCCGTCGTTGGTTCCGTCGCGTGTGCCCTAGTTTGAAAATAACATAAAGACGTACCTGGAACGACAGATTCATGCGACGGTTCGTCACAGTTGACACGGTCCATCGCTGTATCCATCAATGACTGCTGCAGAATTTCCTAGTGATGTGCCTGCAAATTTAAAACCCATTAGTACAAAATGCTACCATTACTAGAAAGAAAAACTATAAGTATTGGGTTTCCTCCCAACAAGCGCTTGATTTAACGTCGAGGCACGACTGAGGACACTTGATTACTCAGCCTTCATCAAGATGGTATGCCTCTATCATTTCATTCACCAATGTAGTATGCCCAAAATAGAGTTTTATTCATTCTCTAATCACCTTAAACCGCACTCCCTCCTTGGTTTTTAACTCAACTGCTCCATGAGCGAATACTTGGGTGATCAAGTAAGGGCCAGTCCGTTTGGACTTGAGCTTGCCCGGAAGACAAGGCAACCTAGATCTGTCTAAAAGCACCAAGTCCCCAACCATAAACTCTTGTTTTGCACTTTTTCCTTCATTCTCCTTCTTCATATTTTCTTTGTGGGATATGGCGGATACCGATTGGAGCTCACCACTCTGCCTCATTGTCCTACAAACGTTGAATGTCGCTTCTTCATTGTTCAACCGAAATTTCATCTGCCCCTTTTTCATATCAACTAAGGCTCTACCTGTAGCAAGGAATGGCCTCCCAAGAATAATAGGCACTTCAAAATCGACTTCACAATCAAGAATAACAAAATCTGCCGGAAATATGAATGACTCCACTTTTACTAGCACATCATGGAGTATCCCTATAGGCCTTTTCACTGTTCGATCAGCCATCAGTAGCCGCATCGCAGTGGGTTTTGGGTCACCCAAACCCGACTTCTTGTAAATCGAGAGGCATGAGATTTATGCTTTCCCTCAAATCACATAATGTTTTCGCAAAATGTAATGACCCGACTGTACAAGGAATAGTGAACGCACCCGGATCTTCTTTCTTCTGTACGAGAGATCTTGTAGCAATAGCACTACAATGCTGCAGTCTATCATCATCCTCGAAAGTGACCAATCTTTTCTTTGTAACCAGATCTTTCATAAACTTGGCATAACCGGGCATTTGTTTAAGAGCTTCTACCAAAGGGACATTGATAGAAAGCTGCTTAAGCATTGTTATAAAACGCCGATATTTACCATCCTCGGTATTTTTCACTAATCTTTGAGGGAAGGGTGGTGGTGGTATAGGCATGGGAATTACCTTTATTGGGACTTCAACATCTTTTCCAGTGTTCTCTTCTGCTTCACCACTACCCTTTACCACCTTATCATCATCCTTTCTCACCTTTTCCTCATTAGACGGCATAGGTGGTTCAATGGTTTGCTTACCACCACGAGTAGTGATTGCCATACGTTGTGCATCATTTTTCGGATTTTGGACAATGTTGCTAGGAAGAGTGCCCGGTTGCCGTGTGTTCACAGTCGCAGATAATTGGGCCATTTGCAACTCAATTTGCTTAATCGATATTGCATGTGTATCGACTTTTTGCCCAATACCTGCTAAATCACACCTTAACTCTTTATTGTGGTCATCACTAGCATCGAACCTCCTCATCATTTTGTGCAACATATCCTCAACTCGCGCCATACTATCTCCACCATCCCTAGGAGTAACTTCACAATTTTGAGGAGGGACATAGGGCCCATTCCTATCATTTCTGTTACCGTAGTTACCCCTGTTGAAGTTATTGTCGCGGTTGTAGTTTCCATCTCAGACATAATGACCCTCACGGTTATAGTTACTATAGATCCGACCTTGGTTCCCTTGACCTTGGCGCCAATTATCCTGATTTGAGCCTTGGGCGCTCGGTCGAAAACCCCCGTCTGCTCATTTACTGCATAGGAGTCCTCCGCATAATACCATTCATCATTAGGAGGTGGTGGTTTAGGCAAGTATTTAATTGCATTTATCTTTTCTGTACCACCAGTGATATTTTTTAGTACCAACCCAAGCTCAGTTCTCATATGAGCCATTTCTTCACGAATCTCATCTGTGGCTGGGTTGTGAGTGGACTGTACTGCGAAGGTATTTCTCCCGGTATCTGACTTCCTAGTACTCCAAGCTTTATTATTCTGGGAGATTTACTCTAATTTTTCAGCAATCTCAGCATAAGGACACTCCCCATAAGATCCACCTGCTATAGTGTCCAACACCGCTTTATTATTATCATCCTGTCCCCGATAGAAGTATTCCTTAAGTGACTCATCATCTATACGGTGATTTGGGATGCTTCTCAAGAACGAGGTGAATCTATCCCAAGAACTACTAACTGACTCTCCTGGTAGTGCCACAAAGTTGTTCACTCTGTCTTTGTGGTTTAGTTTCTTGGAGACCGGATAGTAGCGTGCTAAGAAAACATCCCTTAGTTGGTTCCAAGTTAAAATTGAGTTGTAAGGGAGCTCAATGAACCATATAGCAGCCTCTCCCGTCAGTGAGAGAGGAAACACTCTAAGCCCTATTACATCCAAGTCCAAGTCAGGCCTCCCTACACAACTTTTACACACTGCCCTTACCTTAGCTATATGGGCATGTGGATCCTCAGAAGGTAGCCTTGAAAACAAACCTCTGTCAGTGAGCATTTGCATCAGGCTACTAGTTACCATGAAGGTGTGGCCTGGTGGTAGAGGAGGCAAGACAAGTGGCCCATCGGAGTCTGCTATGTTTTCATAGCCTCTGTAGTATGCTTGGGGCCGTAGGGCGGGATTTTGTCCCCTCTGTTGGTTTTCACCAGGAGCATCGGGTAACAACTGACCATGAACATCAACAGGAGCCGGAATGTTCTTGTTTGGATCATCATCTTTGATTCCCAAGTTTCTATTCATGTTGCATAGTGTACACTCTAATTCATGATCATAGGGAAACAAGGGTGCTCTTCCTCTCCGTGTATTTGGCATACAAGGAGGGTGGTTCTGCACGAATAAAAAACAATAAAAACAAAGTAAAATCAAGAAAATATCATCTAAACAATAGTAATAAGTTAAAGTTAATCTAACAGCTACTTTCCCCGGTAGCGGCGTAAAAATTTGATAAGCTCAAACTTACTTCTCAAATAAGAAGTAAAGCGGTCGTGTCAAGTAGATAACCCAACTAGTGAGGTTGGGATCATTCCCACGAGGAAAATAGTTTAGACTTAACTTCAATCTATTAATACTATTGTTCAGTCAATTACTTCCTTGGAAAGCAAAAATGATAAAATGGGGGTTTTCTATTTCTAAGTAAATTAAAATAACTAGCGAAATTGAAAGAGACACTTAACAGCTTCAAATGTTGGAGTTTAATCAATTAATGAAGGTAACTAGGGTTTACGTGTTCCCCACAGGTTCATAACTTGATAATTCTAACTATAACAATTCTTTCCTAGTATCTTGCATGCAAAGTGATAAGTTATGTATTTCTAATTCCTTGGTCCGGCATCTAGAAAATTTCACTCCGCACCTTGGTCCGGCTACGTGTGTTGCTATACTAACCCTTATCTTTACCTCATATTAAGCATCATATTCGATATTTGACTAAGTTATTACCTCGTACCAATCAATACTAGTCTATTAGATAGTATACACTAAATCTATGTTGATAATTCTTTTCCTATTATCTACCTCCTTGGTCCGGCAAGTAGCATTAAGGTGAGTTCTAACGTTGGCCATCTGTTGAAAAGACTTCTATGCGAAAGAATTACCAATACATGCAAGACACTATTCTAGAATTGTTATTTTTAGTTAGGTTTTACCTTATTATTTGCCTATGGTTCCCACAACCCTAGTTATGGAGTTTAGTTACCCATAGTCATAATCACAATATTCAAATATATGATATAAGAATTCATGTACTTACTTCAATGAGAAAGAGTAAAATCCGAAAGTTCACTTGATTAATCAGCAAAAGTCACCAACAAATCAATGACAAAAGTCTCAAGATAATCAATAATCTCTCAAAGAGTCTACAAAATAATCAAGAGTCTCACAATATTCAAAGGTCTAACAATGATCCAGAGTCTAACCTCAAAAATGAGGTTTTTCGAATTATTTATAGAAAATAAAAACCTAATTAAACAAGGACTCTATTTGCTGGAAATCTGTCAAAGAGCGGCTGGATCGACGGACATCGCGATGGATCTTCGTGGTCACGACGGACCATCATGGACTCTGTCATCCTATACTTGATGAAATTTCTTCTGCTTCTCTCTTCATTACCCTCGACGGCAGGTATGACGGATCGTTATGAGCACAATGGTCCGTCGAGGCTCTCTGTTCCAAAACACTTGAACTCTTGGAATATGGGTACTGGGCTACTTCTCTGATCTTCATGACGAACCTGTAGGAAGGACCGTCATGGCTACGACGGTCCGTCACGTTTTCCGTAACCCCACACTTTGTCAGACTTCCCCATCTTCCTTCAGCAGCTGCACTACGCTGCCACCTACGGACCGTCACAAGCATGACGGACCATCACAAGCTCCGTAGGTGGTCTCTTCTGCATTTCTTCGCTCAAAAACCTTCGGATTCATCTTTGGAAAAATTTCCTACAAATATGGAGAAACCTATAAAAAAAATTAGCATAAAAAGGATTTTGGACACACTAAACATAAGGAAAAAGTATTAATAATATCGTGAAACCACGGTATATCAGAACACTTACCTTAATCAAAATAGACAACAAGATCTAAGTGTGGAATCCAGTGTTGTAAAACTTTACACCGATGGAAGGTGGTCTACTATTCAAAGTATGACCAAACATAAATGTATCTTCTAGGTGGATCCACTAGCTAGTCTTCCTATGGGGGCAAGATAGTTTAAGGAACTAAGAGATAGGTATTTTCTCTCTACATGCCACTTGGAAATTAGGGTCTCCTCTCATGAAAAGTCATAGGGTGAGTATCCCTCATAGGGGAGTCAACACCTCATAATGAACTATAGGGTGAATCTTCCTCTATGGAAAGTCAACATCTCTCAATTTCAAGTTCTCTCGGTGCTAAGCTAGAGTCCCTTTAGAAATGTCTTTAATGTCTTTATTAATCAATCGTAACTTATTATAGGTCATAGGTTCTAACCATTTTATAATCATCATCATCATAGCTCAATAAGAATTTGCATGAGTATAAGTCCTTTCATTGAAATTCGTATAAGTGAGGTTAGCACATTTACATAATCATTCATGATAAGGCACATTGGAAGTCATCAACATCCTTATAGCATATCTTAATCAACCTCACAATAATTGTCAAGACATTTCAATTCAACATCATACCAACCATATCAATCCTAATACAAAATATACTTCAATGCAACATCATCACTTTATCTCAAGTAACCACATTTGAAGTAAAGAAAAGGGATCATAAGACTTACCAAGTCTCCTTCATAATCCACTTTCAAGGTCTTACCCTCCACTCTTAACTCAACCCAACAGGGAGAAATATCATCACAAAACAATTATGATAACAAGCCCAATTGAATCACTATAACACAATTCATCACTAGATCATAGCTTAAGATGAGAGACTTATGTCAAATTTATAACATGTCTCATAACCTAGATCATCTACTCAAGAGAGAGCATTATAGGCCTATGATTAATCTTAACCTATTCATAATTGATAAAATAACATGATAGAATAGTAATTCAATTAATAACCAAGTCAATTGAACCAATATTACACAATTCATATTAAGATAATAACCTAGGGTTAAGGGGAATGGGTCATCTTCAATAATTTAGACCAATCCATCAATAAGTAGTGTAATATAGTTATAATTCATCATAGTTTAATCAATAACATTTAATGAATCCATAAACCAATTAGTTTGGAAGACCATTTTCAAGATTGCAAGAAACCCACATGAAAACTCAACTTTTGAAATCAAATTTGAATGGACCCTTTGGGGAAAGAAGTCCTAAAGGTGAAAGGAATATCATACCTTAATGTTTGATGGAGATTGATGGAGGAAACTTGGTGATTGAATCCCTAGAATCCCCCCTTGCCCTTGTCTCTTATGGAGTTCTTTAACTTGAGGGAGAAAGAAGAAGAAGGAAGAGAATTTTGGGTTTGTGAGTTGTGAGAGCATAGGTTAGTCTAATTAGCTTAGGAGATTTATATATGTGGTTAAACAAACTTAGTTAGACCTCCCTTAACTCCTAATTAACTTCCTAACTAAGACAACTAATTAATTAACTTAAGTGAAAACTTGCAGCAAAACAGACCCCTTACAGACAAGACCCCAATCGACGGTCCGTATGTGAGACGACGGCCATAGGAACCTCCGTCCTGTTGGTCCGTCGTTTTGGTCAGAGACTGGTGCAATACCATTCTCGGGGAAAATGTCTAAGTGTTGATAAACGAGGAAATTGAATCCCCTGGCGATTGACACACGAATCGTCGATTACAAGTCGTGGTCACACTTCCTTGTTAGTTCTTTGACCCCAAACGCATAGATCATCCTCAAGGCCCTTGGTTGGTCCTGGGGGAGTCGTTCAGAAACGTTTTGTCTACAAATCAACTCTAATACATGTTACACACCCTTCCACCAATTTTCATCATTTTTCTACTCCTAAAATATTGTCAAATTGGCTAAGCACGCTAGTATCTCATTGGACTATTTTCCGGACGTCGTGGATGTTCTTTGACATTTTTGTTTATAAACCTCCTAAGTGACTTATATACTTTAAAATAGACTTTAAAACAGTTTCTAAACCTTTTTATACTCATTTTAGGATCTAAAAAACGTCTTAGATTGTCGAAGTGTTACCTTATCCCCCTCGCCTTAGGAACATTCGTCCCCGAATGACACTAGAATCTTAGACAGGAAGGAATAGACTCGAGACTAGAAGCCTAACCAAAAATAATACATGAAAGCATGAGTTACAACATCAATCATATAATTTACACAAGGAAATTCAAAAACTTCAATTACCACACATAAGGCTCATCATTATATTATGAGGATTATCCTTCTCACAACAACAAGTGCTCAACATAATTTGCATTAGTCAATTATGCCAAAGTTCAACTTACCAACATGCTACATATCATTTCATAAAGACTCATCATATCAAAATTCACAACATAGCTCAAAACAAGCCAAAGAGAAAAATTGACAATTGTTATGTTAAATAGGCATATTTCACTGTAACTTCACTGTAACAACATCAACAATGCACATTTTGCCAAAACTTCACCGAAAATCAATAAACTTAAATTTTTAGTCATTAATTTCATTATTAAGAAGAATGACTAACCTTATTTATCAAAAAAGATGATGGTAACGGGACCTCATGTCGGCCGAGGCCTCCCATATTGCACCATCAACAAGATTCTTCCATATCACCTTTATGGAAGCCACCTCTTTGTCCCTCAATTTCTTTACTTGCCTATCAAGTATTTGAACCGGAACCTCCTCATAGGAGAGGTTATCCTTCACACCAAGACCCTGAATAAGAAATATAGACTCGGGATCACTGATACACTTCTTATGCATAGAAACATGGAAAACTGGATGAACCGAAGCGAATTCACTAGGCAACCTTAACTCATAGGTAGCCTTACCAACCCTTTGCAAGATTACATAGGGACCCACATAACGACCTCTTCATAGGTGAATTTTTAAGTACACTTTATCACATTCTTCAAACTCTAAATCCCTTATTTGATGATCGGCATAAGACTTTTGCCGACTATAGACTGTTTGCAACCGATTTCTTATGATATGAACTTTCTCTAAACTCTTATAAATAAAATTAGGACCAAGAATCGAAGACTAACCAACTTCAAACCACCCAATTGGAGATCTACACCTCGTACCACACAAGGCTTCATAAGGAGCCATGGATATGGATGAATAAAATTATTATTGTAAGATAACTCCACCAATAGGAAGTGCTTATCCCAATTTCCCTTGAAATCAATTGCAAAAGATCTAAGCATATTCTCAAGGGTTTGAATAGTACGCTCCACTTGACCATCCGTTTGGGGATAAAAAGCAGTGCTTAACTTCACCTTAGTACCCAACACTTCTTGGAATGATCTCCAAAACCTAGATTTGAATTGTGCACTCCTATCCGATATGATGGATAACGGAATACCATGGGTACACACAACCTCATATATGAAGATCTTTGCATAATCCTACGACGAATAAGTAGACTTTACGGGAATAAAACGAGAGGACTTGGTCAACCTATCCACAACCACCCATATGGAGTCATATTGTTTTTGTGTCTTAGGCAAACCTACCACAAAATCCATATTGATGTCTTCCCACTTCCAAGTAGGAATTTGGATTTCTTGAAGTAAACCACCCAGCTTTTGGTATTCGACTTTCACTTGTTTGCAATTTGAACACTTTGCTACAAACTCCACTATGTCTTTTTTCAGGCCTTCCAACCAAAACACCTCTCTAAGGTCACGGTAAATCTTTGTAGAAACCGGATGAATGGAGTAACGGGACCCATGAGCTTCCTCAAGAATTCGGTTCCTCAAATTATTTACATTAGGAACACACAACCTTCCTTGATACCTCACACCATTCCCCTTAAGGAGAATGACTCATCAAGCTTACTAAGAACTGATTCCTTCAACTCCATCAATGGTTGATTAAGGTGTTGTTTGGGATTCACCTCAGCCTCTAAAGATGACTCAGAGTTATGATGGACCATAAAACCACCATTTATGAGAATCTTCCAACCTAACACCCAATCTAGCCAACCTATGAACATCTTTCACTAGGTTTTTTTTTGGCTTCCTCTACATGAGACACACTACCCATGGTCATACGAGTGATAGCATCCACAACCACATTGGCCTTACGAGAGAGATAGAGAACACTCATGTCGTAATCTTTCAACAATTACAACCACTTTCTTTGTATGTAGATTCAACTCCTTTTAAGTAAACATATATTGTAGATTCTTGTTGTTGGTATACACATCAACATGAACACCATATAAGTAATGCCTCCATATTTTCAAGGCAAAAACCACGGACGCTAACTCAAGATCATGAGTTCGATAGTTCTTCATGCAACTTAAGTTGTCTAGAAGCATAGGCGATTACTTTATAATGTTGCATAAGCACACACCCTAAACCCACTCGAGATGCATCACAACACACAACGAAGCCCTTTGTACCCTCCGGTAAAGTCAACACCGCAGCAGAGGTAAGCATGTCCAACAAGATTTGGAAGCTCCTATCACATGCCTCTGACAACTCAAATTTCTTACTCTTTTGTTTCAAAGTAGACAAAGGAGATGCAATGAATGCAAAATCATCCACAGATCTGCGATAATAACCCTCTAGACCCAAGAAACTCCTAACGTCGATTGGAGCCAATTGTCTAGGCCAATTTTTCACCCCCTCCGTTTTCCTTGGATCAATCTCAAATCCCTCACTAGAGATGATATGACAAAGAAGAGCCACCGACCTCAACTAAAAATTGCACTTGATATACTTTGCAAATAATTGGTTCTCCTTAAGCACTTGCAACACCACTCTTAAATGACCCAAGTGTTCACCTTCATTTTTTGAATATACATAGATGTTGCCACTGAAGACAATGACAAATGAATCAACGTAACTTTGAAACACTCTATTCATGAGATCCATAAATTCCACTGGGGCATTAGTGAGACCAAAGGACATTACTAAGAACTTATACTGACCATATCTACTCTGAAATGACGTCTTTGGTATATCCCCACCTCTCACCCTAAGTTGGTGATACCCCAATCTCAAGTCAATGTTAGAAAAGTAGCTTGCCCCTTGTTGATCAAACAAGTCGTCAATCCGAGGGAGAGGATACTTGTTCTTATAGTGACTTTATTGAGTTGGCAATAATCAATTCACATTCTAAGGGACTCATCCTTCTTCTTCACAAACAAAAATGGAGCACCCCATGGACAAATACTAGATCAAATGAATCCTTTGTCTAGTAAATCTTTTAGTTGAGCCTTCAACTCTTCCAATTCGGCCAGAGCCATCCGATAAGGAGGAATTGAGATGGTATTTACATCCGATAACAAGTCGATACCAAAATTAATTTCCCGTTCGAGAGGAATATCGGCAAGATCATTAGGAAAGACCTCCGGAAATTCCCTCAATATGGGAAACGACTGAATGGGAGGAATTTCGGAGTCTAAATCTTGGACTCTTACCATATGGTATAAACACCCTTTAGAGATCATTTTACAAGCCATAAGACAAGAGAGGATACGACCTCTAGGAATAGAATTTCCCCCTTCCACTCTAAAACGGGTTCATTTGAAAAGTTAAACTTCACCACCCTCGTTCTAAAATTAATAAAGACAAAAAAAGCATGCAACCAATCCATATCCAAAATGATAGCAATTGCCCTTTTCAACTAGGCATTCACCAAGATGACCCTTTCCACACTTCGAACAAGTAGGCTTTTGGTGAGTTTCTACTCCTTTTCATATGGGACCTAAGTTTAGGCACCTTATCATCACGAGCCTTAGGGAACTTGGAAGGAACTTGATTAGATAACCTCTTCTTGAACATCGGTTTGTCTTAAATATCAAGCCTACCTTTTGAAAAACCACCGTCAAAAGATATTTTCCTCTTGACATCTCTACTCTTTCTCTTAGCCCTTGCCTCTTCTACTTGTTAAGCATGATTATTGGATGAGAAATATTCATATTGTCATGTAGCATAGCCGAATGTCATTCCTCTTCCAAGTCTTCCGACACTCTCGTCACAAAGTGACTCATTTGATCCCTAGGATTAGAAACCAAAGAGAGAGCATACTTTGACAATTTACTGAGTTTCAAAGAGTATTCAAGAACACTCATACCTCCTTGATGGAGGTTGATGAACTCCACCACTTTGTCTTCCCTCTTCTCTAGAAAAGAACCAATAAAGAAAAGTCTTCTTGAAAATCTTCGAAGTCACTGTCCACCCATTAGAGGCCTATTGTCACTCCATTGGACGTACCAAGTTTGGGTCACATCTTTGAGTTGGTAAGCGGTTAGCTCGGCCATCTCATTCGTAGTCAACCCCATCGCATAAAGGATCTTGTAGACTTCATCAACGAACTCTTGGGGGTCTTCTTCAAACTTGGACTCATAGAAAGTAGGGGGATTCATCCTAGTGAAATCCCTCAAATGGGAGGACATGGTGACAACATGTTGGTTTGCTCGGCGATTAGATTGACTGGAGCTTAGCTAATATTAGAATCTTCTTCAAGAGGAGGGACTTGATCACCATGGGGAGGAACTCCCCCATTGGCAATCTCTTCCAAAAGGCTTCGCTCCGCATTCCTTCGAGTATTCATTGCCTATAACCAAAATACAAGTTTTATGTGAAGGAACAAAATAAGTAATGCTTTAGAGGTATGATATTGGATTTCCAAGAAAAAGAGAGTTTCCTAAGCATCACATAGGTTTCTATCCATAAATGTGATGCTCTTCACAATTATGAATACAAATCTACATAGACATGGTTGACAGTGACATTGACTCAAAGATATTCAACCTCATGCTCTGTTACCAAGTTTGTCACATCCAGGGAACACTCTCTAGACGTAACCGGCGTCAACGTCCTCTTTGAGGACTAAGACTAGCCTCTTAGCTTACATCATTACATTCATAGGTATAAAATGCAGAAAATTTAGAACTTTTCTTTACTTCTACATTTATGTTTACCTAGACCTCTACATACACATAATATTTCATACCGAGTATACATAGACCCTTTGTATAGGAAGATTACATAGTCTTCTAATTTTATTAAACATAAGCATTTATAAGATATAACATAGTCTTTAAAAAGTATCTCATCTCATAACAATTTAACAAGATTATAACAATTTGGGCATAGCACATACATCACTGTAAAACAGCCACATATAGGCTATACAATCCGTACTCAAAATGAAAGGAGAAAGTACATAAGAGTCTTAAAACTAAAACAACTTCATAAGCTTGATATTTGCATCGCCCTCGAAAATTGAGGACCTACCTACTTGGATGATTGAGAATATCCAAGTCTTCTTCAAAGTCGTCTCAAAAAGCCTTCAACGACCGAACCTAAAATATTTGGGAAAGGGAGAAAGTACACCACTTGTACTAAGTATGAGACCATATGCACATGTAAGATCAAATCATGCTAAAAAGGGGCATTTGATTAAAACATGATATTTACCTTTAGAAAGACTTATACATATTCAAGATAACCATACCAATCAATAAAGCATATTCATCATGTCAAAGCAAGTAACATGCATATCGACATACTTTAACCCATAATAAAATATGACCCTATCATCAAGTAATGACATCACAAATATGAATAAGGATTCATAATATCATAATAAAGAAAGTCCATTACTCATGACCCTTATTAAGTTCACTTGTGCAATAACTAAGTGAAGCCCCATAACCATACTTAATTATGACAACCTAGCAAGAACCATAAACAATGTCCAAACTCCACATTACACATTAATAATAGATAAGAGTTCGTAACATCATACTTTAGCTATAGAGACCAAATACATGTTCATAAGAATAACCATCAATACATAATGTCATTTACATGAAAATTCATCATATTATCATCATTTTTGTTCATTAGCATATACATAGATAAGATCATCCTCTTAAGGCTTCCATCAAGGCAAACTAGTGCAAGTCATAGGTGGAGTCCCATACACATAGCTATGCTAACTCAAACCTCTCAAGTCACCCTAGTTGGTTTGTACTTTTTTACTTCATTTTAATTTAGGGAACACTTATCTTAAATGACATAGACAACAAGAGCAAAGTGTGGAATCCGGTGTTGTAAAACCTTACACCGATGGAAGGTGGTCTACCGGCCAAAGTAGAACCAAACATAAACGTAGCTTTCAAGGTGGATCCACTAGCTAGTCTTATTATGGGAAACATAGTTTAAGGAACTAAGATATAGGTATTTTCTCTTTACATGCCACTTGGCGATTAGAGCCTTCGCTCATAAGTAGTCATAGGGTGAGTATCCCTCATAGGGGAGTCAACACCTCATAATGAACTATAGGGTGAATCTTCCTCTATGGAAAGTCAACACTTCTTAGTGTCAAGTTCTCTCAGTGCTAAGCTAGAGTCCCTTTTGAAATGGATTTAATGTCTTATTGTAGGTCATAAGGACTAACCATTTTATAATCATCATCATCATAGCTCAATAAGAATTTGCATGAGTATAAGTCCTTTCATTTCAATTCGTATAAGTGAGGTTAGCACATTTACAAAATCATTCATGATAAGGCACATTGGAAGTCATCACCATCCTTATAGCATTTACATATTAATCGACCTCACAATCATTGTCAAGACATTTAAATTCAACATCATACCTACCCTATCAATCCTAATACAAGATATACTTCAATGCAACATCATCACTCAATCTCAAGTAACCACATTTGAAGTAAAGAATAGGGATCATAAGTCTTATCAAGTCTCCTTTAAAATCCACCTTCAAGGTCTTACGATCAACCCTTAACTCAACCCAATAGTGGAGTAATATCATCATACAACAATAACCAATATGATAACAAGGCCTAATGAATCACTATAACACAATTCATCACTAGAACATAACTTAAGATAAGCGACTTAGGTCAAATTTACAACATGTCTCATAACCTAGATCAACTACTCAAGAGCTAGCATGATAGGCCTATGATTAATCTTAACCTATTCATAATTGATACAATAATATCATAGAATAGTAATTCAATCAATAACAAAGTAATTGAACTAATATTACACAATTCATATTAAAATCATAATCTAGGGTTAAAGGGAAAAGATCATCTTCTACAATTTACACCATCCCATCAAGAAGTCTTGTCATATAGTCATAATTCATCATAGTTTATTCAATAACATTTAAAGAATCCATAATCCAATCAGTTTTGAAGACAAATTTCGAGATTGTAAAAAACCCACATGAAAACTTAACTTTTGAAATCAATTTGAATTGACCCTTTAGGGAAAGAAGTCCCAAAGGTGGAAAGAATTGCATACCTTAATGTTTGATGAAGATTGATGGATCAAACTTGGTGATTGAAGCCCTAGAATCCCACCTTGACCTTGTCCCTTATGGAGTTCTTCAAGTTGAGAGAGAAAGAAGAGAGAAGGAAGAGAAATTTGTGTTTGTGTATTGTGAGACTTTAGGTTAGTCTAATTAGATTAGGGGCTTCACATAAGTGGTTAAATAACTTAATTATACCTCCCTTAACCCCTAATTCACTTCCTAACTAAGAAAACTAATTAATTAACTTCAGTGAAAATTTGCAGCAAAACAGACCCTTCATTGACGAGGCAATCGACACCCCCATCGATTGACACACGGATCGTCGACTACAAATCGTGATCACATATCCTTGGGCAGTTCTTTGACCTCAAACGCAAGGGTCCTCCTCAAGGCCTTGGTTTTTTCTTGGGGAGTCATACCTGGACATTTTGACTAATAATCAATTCTAATACAATTTAGACACCCTTTCACCAATTTTCATCCTTTTTTGACTCCTAAAAGCTAGTCAAATAAGCTACGAAATGCTAGTACCTCATTGGACTATTTTCTGGACGTCATTGACGTTCTTTGACGTTTTGGTTTCTAAACCTCCTAAATGACTTATATACAAAACAATGTCTAAGCCTTTCGACACTCATATTAGGCTCTAAAACACGTCTTAGATTTTCAAAGTGTTACATTAAGGCTAGTTATGTTTTCTTAATTTGTAAATATTAATATATCCATGAGTTGTTTTAAGTTTTCGATTATAACTGCTTGAGAAAATTATTGTTTATAGATCATGTAGTTAGAGAAGGCTTCTAGTATTGCTGACATGAGTTTAAATTCTTTGAGATTTTTCTTTCCGTGAAATGTGAACCCGTCTATGATTTATAGCAAATTTTACTTGGTTGGTTTTGTATTATGTTATAAATATGCATAAGAATTGCACCAGTCCAAGTTCTCCGTATTGTAGGGTAGTTATTTACTGTTTAGCAGTTAAATTCTATCTTATCCTTATTCTTATCCTTAATTTTTTAATCTTATCCTTAGGAGTTGGTTTCTTGTTTACTCTATAATATTTGTGTTATAATGAAGTAAGTAGTTTTGCTTTCATAATTTTTTCCTAACGAATGTTCCTACTTGTTCAATAACAAAAGAAGATCATATTGTTATGTTTTTCCTTTTCTGAAAATAACAATTTGTATCAGAGCATTTATTTCTTGAGGGATCCGTGGGGTGTTTTGATTGTAATCAACAAGACAATTTTATGAATCATGGAAGGAGAATCAAGTTTTTCCCTAATGGCACAACTTGTTTCTAATGGTGATAACTATCAGATTTTGGCGGTAAGGATGGAAACATATCTACATTTCATGGATATGTGGGATGCAATCGAGGAGGATTATGAAGTTCCTCTATTTCCTAACAATCTTACTATGGCCCATATTAAAAACCATAAAGACAGGGAAACCAAAAAATCAAAGGCAAATGCCTGTTTATTTTCAGCAGTATCTTCTTCAATCTTTACTCTAATTATGTCTCTAAAGTCAGCAAGATCCATCTGGGATTATCTTACTGAAGAATACGAATGGGATGAAAGTATCAAGGTATGCAAGTGTTAAATCTAATAAGAGATTTAGAGATGCAGAAGATTAAAGAAACTGAAACCATCAATGATTACTCTAAAAGTCTCTTGAACATAGTAAACAAGGTAAGATTGCTTAGTTACGTGTTTAATGATTCATGTATTATTTAAAATATTTTGGTAACTATGACAGAAAAATTTGAAGCAACCATAACTACTTTGAAAAACACGAAGGATATTTCCAAGATCACCTTCACAGAGTAATTGAATGCTTTGCAGTTACAAGAACAATGAAGAGGGAAATGGACCACTACTATTCCATGATTCATAAAATTGTCTTGTTGATTACAATCAGAACAAATTACATGTCTCTCTTCAAGGAATTTAAGCTCACAACCATTACTAAAGTCAGAATAGGTAATGGAGACCGTCTTCCTGTAAGAGGGAAATGGACCACTACTATTCCAAGTAATTCAGGTACTAAAACAATTTTTGATGTGCTTTCTGTACCTGACATAGATCAAAACTTCATTAGTGTTAGTCAACTGATGTAAAAAGGCTACAAGTTATATTTTGAAGATAATCATTGCTTGATTAAGGATTCTTCAGATCAAGTAATGTTTAAAGTAAAAATGAGAGGCAAAAGTTTCTCGTTAGATCCATTTGAGGAGGAGCACATTGTTTTTTTAGCAAAAGAAAGTGTTGCAGAAGTATGGCACAAGAGACTCAGACACTATCACTAAGGGTTGGTCAAAATGCAAAATTTGAAAATAGATAAGGACTTGCCTGTATTAGAATTAGATTCTTCAAATTGTGTTGCGTGTCAATATGGAAATCAAACAGACTTCCATTTCCAAAGACAACTTGGAGAACCTCGAACGAATTGCAACTAATTCATAATGATGTAGCAGGACCTCAAAGGACTCCTTCACTAAAAGGTAGTCTTTACTATATCATTTTTGTAGATGATCTAAACTGCATGTGCTGGATTTATTTTCTCAATCATAAGTCAGAGGCTTTTAATGTTTTTGGAAGATCAAAGCAAAAGTAGAAAATGAAGCCAACTGTAAAATTCCGTCCTTCAGAACATATAATGGAAAGGAATACACTTCTTACCAGTTCAACATGTTATGTGAGGAAGCAGGGATTCATCCTCAGCTTACTACTCCCTATACTCGACGACAAAATAGAGTAAGCGAGAGAAGAAACAGATACATTATGGAGATGACTCGATGCATGTTGCACGAGAAGAACTTGCCAAATAAATTTTTGGCAGAGGCAGCAAATATATCAGTTTTTCTTCAAAATAGGCTTCCCACAAAGGCATTGAAAGACCGAACTCCATTTGAATCATGGTATGGATTTAAACCATCGTTAAATTTTCTTAAAGTGTTTGGTTGTCTTTGTTTTCCTATATTCCTCAGGTTAAACGAGATAAACTAGATAAAAAATTATCCCATGCTTTTTATTGGATAAAGTTTAGTTTCAAAGGCATATAAATGTAAAATTCCAGAAAATGTACTTGTCTAGTAAAGAGTCTATTAGGTTTTAAGAATATGTATTGGGGTACATAGGCATCCCAATGCCCAATATTGAGTAATATTGAGCATGTTAGAGAATATTGGCTTAAGGGTGTTAGCTAATTTCTATGTATTAACAAGTAACATAAGATATACTTTAATGTTTAAATGTTATAATTCAAGCTTGTTTAGGAATAGTACCTGCAATGAAGACCCTCAGCTAAAAAAAGTCATTTCATAGATTACACACACATTAGGGACGAGGCTTCCAAGTGACAAGCCTAGGTACCATAGCACATGATCATTCAAATTGATCATGTAGATTAAGTAGTGCCCAAAGACATAGTGAGGATCCTTGGGACAAGAAGTGCGCAGCAACACATGTGCAAGCACATGTGATACTGTCCAAGAGACCAGACGACCAAGCCCAATCAAATTTAGTTAAGACGGTTAGGGGGCAGGCGCGCGTCATGTCAAGCCATGTGGGGCCTAGCTTCCTAGCCAATCCTAGGATCTAACTAACTTACCTAACTAGCTAAATAACCTAGGACTAACTAAAATAAACTAACTAGTGTGCCCGAAATCCTAAGACCTAACCGGGTGACACTAGTCGAGTAGCTAACTAAAGAAACATCCTAGTACCTAACCTAGGATGGTCCAAAGGGGTTGGTTATGGTCCTCATGACTTAGGGGTACAATAGTAATTAACCTAGGCCACTTAATTAACTAAATTATCAACTTAATTAATTAATGTAAATTCATTGTGAAACCCGAACCCTTAGCAAGTTTTCAGAATTTGGCTAAGTCAAATGCTCTCCTATTTTTAGTCAATTTAGGAGGGGCATTTTGGTAATTAGCTAATTGATTTATTTAATTAAGTAAGTTATCCTAAGTTCAATTAGTCAATATTCAGTTCCTAAGACTTAGACTCATGTTTAACTAGGTTAGAAACTCATGACTGAAAAACAAGAAAATACTCTCGGTTTCACCTTAGGAAATTTCAAGGCAAATTCTTCAAGATTTTTTTGCAAAGTACAGGCTGATCTTCATAGATTAAAATCTACAGTAAGTTATGGGTTTTATCTCTTGGATTCCTTTCCCCAGGAGGCTTTTCAAACTTTTTGAATTTAAGAAAACTGAAACTAGGTTTTTTCCCAATGAGATTTTTGAATGTTCATCTCCTCCCTTTTCCTGATTCTAGTAGTATGTATAATACAAATCTCGAGCATGTTGTTGGTATGTGGTTCTAACTGATCATTATGTGTAGGTTCCTGTGATTTGATAATGTCGAATGAGACCTATAGGTTACATCTGTATGATTAGAGTATCATTTTCATGAGATAAGGAATTTTGTAATGCCTAATTGTGTTTGAGAAGATGAAATTGTTATAACTCGTTTATGAAATTCAGTTTACTGTTGAAAGGGATGAATGTTTCGATTACTTTGTGTGTTTACAGTAGATATGTTTGTGAGTTTTTGTAATGTAATGTTTCTAAGAAGAAATAAGAATGAGAATCAAAGCTAGCTAATGAATCTTCTATGCCAAATAAACTTTATAGCTTGGCCAAACTAAGCACTGAATTGTTCCTATGAGATAATAAAATTTTAAAAGTTGGGTTACTTAAAATGATGAGATTACTATAGTATATACATAAAGTTAATTGACTTTGCTAGTGATAATATCATGACAAGTGTTTAGTGAAAGTTTGATTTATGCCAATAAATTGGCTAGTAATATATTTCCAGAATATGATATAGAGTTGGCCAATGACTAAGTCATACCAATCTTATATGGTCAATAAATTATGATGTTTCTTGTAAGGCCAAATACATGTTAACGATTGACTTGACAAGTTGTAACTCAATGAACTCATAACCTAGGGTATGCCAATGATTGGGAAAATCCCAACATACCCTGTGTAAATGAACTTGTGAACATAGTAGCACATTGAATAAGCCCTTATAACTTTCATAAAGAATGATACAAGAGTACCAAATAACATCGAACAAGATAAGGTGAGTAATGAAAGAACCAAAAGCTTATGAGTCATGACGTTGACCTAGAATGGGGTGTTAAAGGAAGTGAGACAAATATCACTTGCGCATAAACAATTTTGTTAAAGATACTCACATAAGAGGGTGTTAGAAATTGTGAGACAAGTCTCATTCACACCATAATGATAATGTAAGTCTTATGTTCACATTCATTAAGTATAGAAAGGGATGAAAAGTCATCCATTGAGCTAAGCATACCTCATTCTAGAAGCAAGCTTCCATAATGCATGAGTCAACTCTCTATGTTGTTAAGTATGATAAATTGATCTAAGCACCGATAGACTAGTAATGAGCTTGTGCAAGCACATGTAAGCCTTATGATATGATACTACCACCAAGGTGGATAAGGGTCTCCTAATTCTCCTAGTCTTTGAACTATGTCGCCAGCATAGTTTACTAGCTAGTGGATCCACCTAAGTAAGGTAGGAAGTATTCGGTTTCACTTTGTCCAGTGAACCACCTCTTTTCAGTGTGGAGAAGACACTGGATTTCATGTTAGATCACATGATCTATGTCGGTTAAATGCTAAATATTTCTTTAAGAAAGTAAGAAAGAAAGAAAGAAAGAAAGAACTAGGAAGAAGAAGGGTGTTCGGATAGGATGAATAAAGGGTGAGGTTGGACTAAGTAATGATGTAAGTCATTCTTAGTCATTGCATAGAAAGATCCCAATGGAAGTCTTAAAAGAATATCCTAAGTCAACCTAGCATGTTAAAGTGAACATGAGATCAAAGAAGAAGAAATGTAAGTTCAAAGAGAACTAAGTAATCAAAAGCATAAGTATATCAAATGATCAGTGTTTGATAAGAATGAAGTTTTAACAGTTATTGGCTTATGCCAATTAAGGGAGCAAAACATAATGACTCATAAATTGGAGTATGAATATATGATCCAGCATCTTTATATTATGCAAATGATCAAATAATGGGCATAGCCAATAAATATTGGCTAATAAAGACTCCATGCCCAATTTAACAAGAATGGAACGAATAACTTGTGAGTAGGGTAGTCAAATCATCTCCTTAGTCTTTTGATTACTTACTTGATTCATTGTAGAAATGGGACTACAATGAATCGTTGTACTTGTAAGTAAGACATAGTATCAAAGGAGATCATTGAACTACACAACAAAAAGAAGAAAGACTAAAAAATAAACTAAGTGTGGGGAGAGGAGCTCTCAGCCTAAGGGGAGCAAAATTATTAAATTTTGCTCGAGTTGTTCTAAAATTAAGTTCATGATTCCAAGGTCTTATGTTCATATATAAAATTATTTGTGTGCTTTAAATCCATGAAAATATGCCATATTCATAGAAGGATTCATGAATAACAAATTAGGAAAGTGAAGTGACTTCACTTTTAAAAAAATGGCATGTGGCTATAGGAAGAGCTTTCCTTGATCGTGCATAGTCCTTATGTGTTTATGTGCATACACCCATACTTTGTACAAGTGTGTACTAACCTATATACAGTTACTTATAGGTGCAGGTCCTTTAAGAGATTGAAGATCAGTTGAAGCCGTTTGGACTAGTACCTCCAGACTTTGTAGGTCCTCTTGAGTTCGAGGATGCCTACGCTTTACCTTCTAGATTTAGTAGATTAGACATAGTTAGTGGATATTGTCCCAGGCGTTTCCTTTCAAACATTTGTTCAAGATTTTATATTAAGGCTGGTTTGGCAACTATTAAAGATATTATGAATTCTTCATTTCAATTGTTCAATCTGTTAATAGATGGTTGTTTATTTTGAGTTGTTAGCATATCACTCTTATGCAAGAATTATATAAAGTCTAAGTACACTTCAGTAAAGTTAAAAAGTTTTAAATTTTCCGCTAAATTAATTGTATGATTGTGATGTAAGCTAAGAAGAGGCTTTTATGCGACCACTGAGAGGTTAACGACGCCGATCTCATTTATGGTCTAGGACCTGGGTGTGACAATAAAGTCTTCCAACCACAAACTGAAAATATATTCTTTAGTAGAGATGTGAATTTTATAGAGAATGAAGAGTGTTGTTAGTAAGACTCGAAGAAATATGTCCTTAACACTTTTGACGAGGCAGAAAAGTCTCCTACCAAGTTTTTGAAAATAAAATATCACTCTCACGGCAGGATGAAATGGTGGATCATTTACCAGTCAAAGGTACTTGACAACTCACTTATATATATCAGAGATCCAATGTAGTAGTATGTGAATCTGTTGGGTACAATGAAGCCAAGAATGATGAAAAATGGGTGGCTGCAATGAAAGAAGAGTTGTTTATGATTGAAAAGAACATGACTTGGGAGCTTGTTGATCGACCAGAAGATAGAAAGATAATTGGGTTGAAATGGGTCTTTAGAACAAAGCAAATGTAAATGGTTCAGTGAATAAGCATAAAGCAAGACTTATAGTTAAGGGGTATGCTCAAATTTTGTATGGATTATTTTGATACATTTGCACCGGTAGCTAGGCTTGACACGATCACGTTACTTCTTGCTCTTGCTGCACATTTGGGTAGGAAAGTGTATCAAATAGATGTCAAATCAGCATTCCTTAATGGATTTCTACTAGAAAAAGTTTATGTTGAGCAACCTGAAGGCTTTCTGAAGAAAGGAAATGAGGACAAACTGTATAGGTTAAGAAAGGCACTTTATGGACTTAAACAGGTACCAAGGGTCTGGTACTGTCGAATAGATGTCCATTTACTTGCCTTAGGCTTTGAAAAGAGTCTATCAGAATCTACTCTTTATGTTAAACATCATGGCATTGATATTCTTATTGTGTCTATATATGTGGATGATGTACTAATTACAGGAAGCAATACAAGGCCTATCGAGGATTTCAAGCAAGAAATGATGCAAGCCTTTAATATTACTAATCTTGGTCTAATGTCTTATTTTCTTAGTATGGAAATCAAGCAGGGACAGGATGAAGCTTTCATTAGCCAGAAGAAATATGCTTAGGAAATTAGCGAGAAGTTCAACATTGAAGATTGCAAGGAGATGAGTATTCCTATAAACTAAAAAGAGAAACTAAGCAAGAATGATAGAGCAGAGAAAGTTGAGGAAGCGTACTTCAGAGGGTTAGTCGGTTGTTTGATGTATCTCACAGCTACAAGACCTGATATTTTGTATGTTATAAGCATTCTATCGAGGTTCATGCATTGTGCCAGTGAGGTGCATCTGAAAGCAGCAAAACGAGTTGTCTAATACACCAAAGGAACCATCAATTATGGTGTCAAGTTTCAGAAAAAATAGATCTAAAAGTACTTGGGTACTTTGATAGTGATTGGGCTGGATCTGTAGATGACATGATGAGCACCTCTGGATATTGTTTCAGTCTTGGATCAGGAATGATTTCGTGGTACTCAAAGAAGCAGGACATTATGGCACTGCAGAGGCGGAATTTGTGGCTGCAACAGCAACAGTGAATCATTGTTGCCAATCTGTGTTATGAAAATCAGAAATTACTGGTTGTAATAAATCATTCAGAAAAACGAAGTAACTGAGATTTTTAGAACCAGTAAATAAGATGAACATAAATTTATTTGTAAAAAATAATTGAATCTGTAAAACTTACCAGAATCTGGAATACTCTTTTTGATAATTTAGGAAGAAAATCAAGTCCACTGAATTCACAGTGTCCCCTTAAGGAAATTATTCCCCTCTAGTATCCGAGGTTTGATTTGGAATATAACCTCCCAGGGTAAAATGATCTTAATTAGTAGAGTATAGATACCAAAAACTCTACTGTCAGCGAATCAATTCACAGCAGGAAAGTATGCGAAGAAATATGTGTTTTTTAAGAAGAAGGAAGATAAGAAAATTCTTTAGAAATATTCTGAAGACAGAATGGTATTTATAGGCAAGAAGAATATCTTCTGGAAGGTTGAAACCCTTTCAGAATTGACACGACCATTAATGAAAGGTTGCAAACTTTCAAATGGTATTGACTGTTCCTGAAAGTTACAACCTTTCAGAACAGTGGTGGGAATTTTTTAAATATAACAGAATTTAAAACAGGTCACGCGCGCGGATCCGAGTCGGGTCGGGTTAACTAAAAAGTTAAAAACATTTTGGTTAACTTCTGTTATCAACTGTTCTTAACGAGTAGTGCAGCAGAAACTAAATTCTTCCTAATAGTAGGGACATGCAGAACATTGTTTAAAGTCAACACTTTGCCGGATGTCATTTTCAACATTACTTTCCCAGTTCCTGCAATCCTTGCTATTGCTGTGTTTCCCATGAATAAATCTTCATCGTACTCAGCAGGAGTGTACGTTACAAAGGCTTCTTTTACAGAGCAAATATGTCTAGTAGCACCTGAGTCGAGAAACCACTTCTTGAGATTTCCAACTAAGTTACACTCTGATATCATTGCACACAAGTCATCTGCATCTTCCATCTTTTCCACGATGTTTGCTTGACTTTTGCCTTTGCCTTTGTTTTTGTCCTTTCTTGGAGCATGACAATCAGAAGATCTATGACCAGCCTTGCCACAATTATAACAGTTGCCTTTGAATTTCTTCTTGGCCTGTTCTGACTTCTGCCCGTTGGACTTCTTTCTCTTTTTGTCTTTGGTAGGAGCTTCTTCAACAATATTAACTCCAATGATTGTTGAACTCTTACGCGACTTCTTTTCGGCATTTCTGTTATCTTTCTCAATCTTGAGACGAATCACAAGATCTTCAAGCTTCATTTCTTTATGCTTGTGCTTTAGATAATTCTTGAAATCATTCCACGAAGGAGGCAACTTCTCGATCATTGCAGCCACTTGAAAAGCTTCATTTACTACCATATCTTCAGCAATCAGATCATGGAGAATAAGTTGAAGTTCCTGCTCTTGTGATCCAACAGTTTTACTAGCTACCATTTTATAGTCTAAAAACTTTGCGACCACAAACTTTTTCAAGCATGCATCTTCTGTCTTATATTTCTTCTCAAGTGAATTCCACAACTCTTTTGAAGTTGTTATTGCACTATAGACATTATATAAGTCATCCTCTAAAGCACTAAAAATGTAACCCTTACATAGGAAGTATGACTGTTTCCATGCTTCAAAAATCATAAATTTTTCCCTGTCTGGCATATCATCAGCAGGTACTGGAGTATCTTCACTTGTAAATTTCTGCAGACCAAGAGTGGTAAGCCAGAAAATTACTCGTTGCTGTCATCCTTTGAAATTCACACCTGTGAATTTACCCGGTTTCTCTGCTTGTGATACAAGAGTTCGGGTTGGTGCAGCAACAGCCACTGTAACACCAGTGTTTTCCATTTCTGATAAACAAAATTGATACAATATAAGTAAGCAATAAATTATAATTGCAGACTTAAAGGAGTATAAAATCACAAAGATTTTTGTCTCCACAAGAAACATAGATTTAGGTAATTTCCTAAAGATTGTTGTGAATTTGCGTTATGAAAATCAGAAATTACTGGTTGTAATAAATCATTCAGAAACACGAAGTAACTTAGATTTTTAGAACCAGTAAATAAGATGAACAAAAATTTATTTGTAAAAAATAATTGAATCTGTAAAACTTACCAGAATCTGGAATACTCTTTTTGATAATTTAGGAAGAAAATCAAATCCACTGAATTCAGTGTCCCCTTAAGGAAATTATTCCCCTCTAGTATCCGAGGTTTGATTTGGAATATAACCTCCCAGAGTAAAAAAATCTTAATCAGTAGAGTATAGATACCAAAAACTCTACTGTCATCGTATCAATTCACAGCGAAAGTACACGAAGAAATATGTGTTTTTTAAGAAGAAGGAAGATCAGAAAATTCGTTAGAAAATATTCTGAACACTGATAGGCAAGAAGAATATATTCTGAAAGGTTGCAACCCTTTCAGAATTGACACGACCATTAATGAAAGGTTGCAAACTTTCAAATGGTATTGACTGTTCCTGAAAGTTGCAACCTTTCAGAACAGTGGCGGGAATTTTTTAAATATAACGGAATTTAAAACGGGTCACACGCGCGGATCCGAGTCGGGTCGGGTTAACTAAAAAGTTGAAAACATTTCGGTTAACTTCTGTTATCAACTAATTAATTGAAAATAATTTTTGGCCATTTAATTAATTAAATAAATAATTAAAATAAATTTGTCCAAAACATTGTCTCTCGATCATTTGCCAAAGCCAAAGCCAAAGCCGAAGCCAGCGAGCGACGACTACGACGGCGCGAGGGGGGTCCCTCTTTCCAACCCTTTTAACAATTAATAGGAGTGTTTATTTATTTAAACTCTTCTATTTTCATTTCCATTACCGATGAGGGACTATTGCCTTTTTCATTAAAGCATTAGAGGACTTTTCAAGTTCCCAACCTTTCAAGTTCTAAACTTTTCAAATTCCACTCCTTCCCTCTTTTTCCCATCAATTTTTGGTACATACCCAACAAATCAAGCATTGTGGTTGAGGAAAATTTTTGGTGATCAGCGCATGAATCAGACAAAGGGAACTAAAGTATTTGTGGACAATCAATCTGCAATAGCAATTTCTCATAATCATGTATTTCATGGGAAAACAAAACACTTCAACATCAAGCTTTTCTTCTTAAGAGAAGTGCAAAATAATGGTGATGTGATTCTGCTTTATTGCAAAATTGAAGAGCAACTGGCTTGTATCTTCACCAAACCATAATCAAGCAATAAATTTCAACATCTTAGGCTAAAACTTGGAGTTTGCAGCTCTTAAAGCAAGGAGGAGTGTTAGAAATATGCATAAGAACTGCGTCAGTCCAAGTTCTTTGTATTGTAGGATAGTTATTTACTAGGGTAGTTATTTATTGTTTTGCATTTAAATTCTATCTTATCATTATTCTTATCCTTAGTTTTTTAATCTTATCCTTGTGAGTTAGTTTACTTGTAAACTCTATAAATATATGTGTTATAATGAAGTAAGTAGTTTTGCTTTCATAATTTTTTTCTTAACTATTGTTCCTACTTGTTCAATAACAAAAGAAGATCATATTGTTATGTTTTTCCTTCTCTGAAAACTAACATATTACATTATGATGATTGGAAATAGCCTAAAATATGTCCTGCTCTTGCTAACACAACTGATGGCTTCCAACCTTCCATCTACCTTGTTTGAACGAATTAATTAGCAATATAAGTTGTGCTCTTTAACATTGGGTTGCTTGGTCTGAAATGTTAGTTTGAACTTGTAGGACTTTAAAGTTATTCACCTATCGTGTTGTGCAAGTTTGTACTCTGTTTTTGCCAAAAGTTGTTCATTTTTTAAATTTATCTATCTTGTTGAAAGTACAATGCTGATAGAAACATGCATAGGTTTTCTTTCCAGTTTGCTTTAGTTGTATTCCCTTACTATCATGGTCCATGTGTATGTTAGTTTGATGTCTGATTTCGAACAATAGTTTAGAGTAAAAAGCTTGTGTTGCAGTGTTATTATATCCAGGATCTTTAAAGTTCACAGTAAGAAGTGTTCATTAGAAGGTTTTTTTTTTTTGAGTTCTTTGGATTATTTTAGATTAGATGAATAGTTTATTTTTTAGAGTGAAAATTTGTTATTTCTTGTTTAAATTTCAATGCCTTTCTTATGTTATTTGTGGCTGATTGTGGTAAGGTTTACCTTAATTTCTAAACACCAATGTTTTTCCAAACCATGATTAAGTGAAGGTTTTGTTTGTTATGTGTATGATAGCGTTCACGGTTTCATTTTTTTTATATTAGACTTTCTCCATTATTAAAAAATGTTAGCTTGATTTCCTCCCCTCTAATTGTTAAATTTTAGTTTCTGTGTTTTTTCCTCCTTTTATTTTATTTATTTCTTATTTTGGTTTAATCATTATGAGCTTTTCAATGCATTTTTCTTTAACATCTTCATAGGTTGATTAAAATATTAATCTCTTTCCTTTTTCTTTTCTGCATGACATTCATCTATCAAGTCCAATTGGACTCACACTCTTTTGCGTACTCCTCCTCCATCAAGTCGACCTCAAAGCCCTTGAAAGGAAAGCTTAATATTATTGTGTTAAAAACCCAAGAAGACAGCAGTAGCAGCAGCCTTAGAAGGCTGAAAGTTCAGAAGGTTTTGGTCTCTCAAAAGTTCAATTTAATCGAAGCAAAGTTGCAGCAGTTTCAAAGGTCTGAAACTTGCATTTTCAGCTTAAAAGGGGTCGGAAAAGTAGGCGCCAACAATAGCAAAAGAAGGTGAGGATTAAGGACATGGAACCCCTTATTTTATTCTCTCATTACTATTTAACTCTTTTTCTTTTTCTAGTTTCTGGACAGATGCAACACACGTATATCCTATCTAAACTGATGTAAAATGTCGTAAATAACTAATATGTAGAAAATCATCTTACAATTAAATTACAAGAATATCATTCATTTTTACAACAAAAGTTCAAATATTTTGAGATCTATTCTTTAATATCAATATGTAAGGTAACAAATTGAAATATGATAGCATTGTATTTCTCTCCGAGCTAAAAAAGAGATGAAAACACTTTTTATTTTAAAATGTTATAATTATAAAGGAAACGTAAGAGATGTGTTATCTAACATACGAACCATCAGTAAGACTAAATTCAGAGAAAAGACAGAAAATGAAAAGATAATAATTATTAATAAAGTTAAAATATAAGTGAAGGGTGGAATTAACCTTCAATATTGATTCTTTTTTCATTATAAAGGAATATCAAACATAGAATCCTACGTAATGAAATATTTTTCAAAAGATTAGCTTTGAATATAGAAAGATGAGTGACAACTTAGATGTAAAAATGTATGAAAATTTTAAAATTTAATTTACATTTCTCAAAATAAGATAAAAGAAAAAATATAAATATAAATGAAGAAATCATATAATGACTTCATCCATGAATGGAATAATTTATTAGTAATCTCACTAACGTTACACTTTATACCTCAAATTATTTGTTGTTTCTATCTTACACCTTCCTTCAAAAATATTAATTAACAAAAGTATATTAAAAAATATAATACACTACACTCTCACACACCCTTTAAAAATCAACTCAACATATATGAATAACAAAACCTTAAAAAAAATTAAATAACTTTTATCATCAATTAATATAGTACAATAATGTAATCATAATAAGAACAAGAAATTACATTATTAAAAGTTAAAATTACATTGCAAAAGTATATTAGTAGTGTCATGATGTTATGCATGACCCTTTATTTTACATTTAAATAAGAACATATCTAATCGTTTTATGTACAATGATGTCTCCTTCATGGCAGGAGTATATTGCCAGTGTCCTGATCTTATGAACGGCACTATATTTTACATTTGAAGAAGAGAAATTATATACTAATTAAAAAATAAGAATAACTAATATATTTTTTCATGGTGATGTCTTCTTTGAGAAGATGAAGTCATTCACCTTTGTTCTTCTACCAAGAAAGTGAAGGAATGCTTTGTTCAATCTTAAATAAGTTTTAATGATCGCCTCTTAGTCTTCACATAAACCAATTTATTAAAACTTTTCTTGAAATACTTTATTTCCAATTACTTCACAAGCTTGTATGTCTCTTGATTTTATTCACTCTAATATCATTTATATTTATAGATAGGAAATGTAGGAATAACTCAACTATATAAGGAAATTTGTAAAGTCGAGAGTTAGGTAAGTATAAACAATGATATAGATTAATGGAAATATTAATAATCTTTTTTGGAACAACATGAATCCTTTTTTATAGATAAATCATATTAAATTGTTTGGTAGTTCTAAAATAACCTTTGATATTCCTAGAAAGGCTCTATAATTAATTAATTGGTCATTGAAACATTTTTGTTTTGTAATAATTTAATTTTATAAATATAAGTTATTAGATTAATATTGATAAATGTTAATCAAGTGAAGGATAAAGTGGTCATTTTAATTATTGAGGGACATTTAATTACTATCTAATATTTAAAAAATTAGAAATTTATATTATATTAATTAAGTGTAGGGAAAAATGGTTATTCAACTTTGAAGTTTGGATAATTCCACTTATAATAATATATGATATGATATGATATGATACGTGTGTTTGCTATAATCTTATATCTTCTTGTTTATTTTACCTAACTTAGATGAATCCTTGGAAATTCTTACATAACTCTTTTAGTTCGTTATTGTTTACTCTAATGATTAAATTTTCACACTCTTTTAAGTTAGGCAATTTGAGCTTCAAGACTAACTTGAGAATTATTCAATATTCTTTCATAGTTAGCATTTAGCTTTCTAATCCATGCTTAAGTTATTGTGTTTTTTCAACTCAAAAACTTAACCTCGGATAAAATGTCAAGTTAAAATTATTATTTTGACACTTTAGCATTTGACTTATTCTATACTTGGAATAAGATGAGTGTATAAGTATTAAAAGACTTCAGTTATTTCAAAACAAAGTTTTTCACAAGTATTCTTAAGCCTTCTTAAAAATTAGCCAACTTTAAAATTCGTCGGTCAACCGCGTGTTAGCGGATTCTTTAAGGTGCCTATAACCTTCCTTAGAGAATTAAATTAATCCTTATCCGTCTTTGGTTTTGTTTAAGTGTTTCCTTTCAAAAACTAATCTTTTAAATGTTTTTTCTTAATTTTCCTAAAAAATTTAGTGGCGACTCGTAAATTACTATTTTTAAAAAAACTTATCAAAATTGCCAAGGTTGCGAAATCGGCTGCGAAATCGGCTGCGAAACCTTTTAATTTTCGAAATCGGATCGTAACAATAACTTTAGTGGGGAAAGAGGACTTGTTACGAATGATAAGGACCTCACATGATATTTTAAGTCAAATCACCCAAAAAATAATGAGAACTCATACATGTGGACATATAATCAAGGATACCGATAAAAGGACATGTAGATGTTGAATACTCTATTATCCGAACGAGTGGAATATCCGAATAAAAGAACCATGAAAATTATCGAGATGAGATCCCAATGCCTTTAACTGAAGGTCTTTCTAGCAAGAGAATAGCAAAATATCGAATTCGGCGTTTTAGAAATTTCCGAGGAGGGGTGGTAAATGAGGAATGTAACTTAGCCTTAACATACCTTTCCAATGAACACTCGAATGTCCGTAGCTTCTTCACGAAAGTTGTTCGTTACGTCCTAAGCTTCGGAAATAGTATATGTACATAGCTGGTAAACACCTATAAACAGTTCATTATTTTTCTTAAATTGGCAGATTTTCCAAATGGCATCAACTTGACGAAATGTCCGTAGAACTTCATAAAACAATTACAATCCCTGGATGATTACCTTAGCTAACCAAGTGCAAAACTTGAATAAACACCAATAACATCAAATCTATATCTTCAATAACTAGTTCCATACGCAGCTAAAAGAAGGAGAAAACAATTGCCACGTGTAGAGATCATGTTTCTAGGTGCGGGATAGAAATCGTCAAAAACTAACCTTCATCATGAAAGAACTTTATAGGAGCCCTCTCTTAAGCTTTCTTTCTGGTTTGTAAGAGAAAAGAAATGTTTTAATGGCTTAAAATGTTGAGTTAGGCCGAAATACCATATTTTTTACCCGATGCGGATTTCAACCGAGATTCTGCCCCGACAGTCCGTAGTAAAACCCTCATAACTCTTTACTCCGATGTCGGTTTGACACGGGATTTTGGGAATTGGAAACTAGACTCGTAGGCCTTCGATTCAGTAGGTAGTAGGACTTCTAAATCCGTATAGATTTGGAGAAAACATCCAAGATATTTAACCCAAAGTTAAGAAAATATTACTAGAGACACTTTGATAACTTTTGCCGAACTGAGTTTCGCTAATTTTCTTGATCTCAAAACTTACTTACGAGCCTTGTGCTACTATAATACCTCATAAAAACTATTATTACCATGTTGTACACTCATAGGCTCCTCCACAAGGTATGGGACAATTTAAACATTTTAAACGGGTGAAGTACTACCCGAGCCATTTCTTTAATCAAGGACTTTGTTTGAGGGGGCCCTTTGACCCAAATCTTTAACTTATTTCCTTGATATTTCCACCTATTTTCAATCTTAATCTTGAATATGCGATACAAATTCGTCTAAACCTCATATACCCATGCCACACTATGCCAGATATATTAGGCGAGAATAGAGAAAATTCACAGGATATTACAACTTAGTTTCCATATATTCATTTTTAAAAAATAAAACCCAAGTCTCCTCATCCTTAAACTCAAGTCTTGAAACAAGTTTCAAAAGATTGGGAAAGAATTCTCTAAATGACTCGAAAGAACTCTCAAGACCTTATTCTTAACTCTACCTTGAATTTAAATTATGAATTTAGGGGCTATGATTCATGTTATGAAGGATCTATCGATGTTTAGATGTAGTTTATAGTAGTTAGTACACCTTAAAAGAACTTAGACAGAGCAAACGACGAAAAAAGGTAGGGGAAGGTGACCCTGGCACAGTGTTTGTGCAGGGCACCAACCCTTGAACTTTAGAGAATCAATCTCAGCGCACTGCTGGCCTGCCACGCCAAACCTTCTGGTGCAACTAGGGTGAGTCGTGCCAGCCTTTATCCAGATCAATCTGATAAATTTTTCTTCTCATTTTCTGACCCTAATTCAACTAGAATCAATCATTTTCCTCAAATTTTACTTAGATTCATTTATCCAATAAAAGTACACGAGAATCTACTCACTTTACCTTAAGAACAACCCTCAAAGATCGAAATCCTCACCTCGATAATTCATCGAACTCGATAAGCAAGACATGAAGAACAAAACCTCAAGAATTCAAATCATTCAACCTCAAGAACGAAATTAAGGATGTAATTTACATGGTTGGTATGCAGTTGAATGAACCCAACACTATGAAATCTTACATATCATAATTTGGCGAACTCTTTCACAAATATCAAGAATGTTGACGAACGCCTTGAACCTCTCCTCTTGAACTCCTCTCAAAACCTTAAGCATAATTTAGAGTTGTAAAAACTAACACAAGTCAGTTTAGACCCAAAAATATTACTAAAAATGTTTAAAGTTGATGGGGTAAGGAAAAAACTAAAATACCCGTCATTAATTCAGGTAAAATTTCTTAAGTGGATAGGCTGATTTGAAATGGACAGACCTCCCTCATACGAACTTGAAATTTAGCAAACTCGATGTCGGAAAGACCATTCGAAGACCTTTCACTTCATATCTTATGGGTTACCTAACGCATCTCATCATGTACTAAAAGTTATGGAGATTTTAAGTTGACCCAAACGTCACAACTTAAGCTTAAGTTGAACAAATCTCAAATTAGCTCTTTCCAAATGATTTCTTAGTAGACTAAGGGTGACAATACCTAACACCCAAATCTCAAATTAGCTGTTTCCAAATGAGTTCTTTGTAAGGCGGGATGTTACAATATATCCCCATTGAGAATATTTTTTCTCAAATGACATCACTCTTAGTAGACTAAGGGTGGCAGCATCTAACACCCAAATCAAACACCCAACATGAAAATTAACACAACATTTCATTTTAAAAAGTACCAAGAACATATATCTTAATGAGTACCCCTTCATAAGATAGGTTGTATTTAATACTAATATTTTCTATAGGTATAACAAGTGAAGGATCGTTATCCTATTCAATAGTCTTTTAGATATCTAAACAGTTTTGTTGAACAATTATAGTTCGTCTTAGACGTTTGTGCATTGGTGACACAAAATTTTGTGCATTCTTGATATCTTTCACACTTCATATATGTTTTTATGAAAGCTTGATATAAGACATATTACTCTATTAATTTACTTTTCTGCTTTATTGTTTTCTAGGTAATTTGTCAGCGCTTCGCGCGGTCATAAATAACAGTTGCATTGAATTTGCAAATATTTTTCACAAATATCTATTCATTAAAAATAATGGAAAAGTAGGTTATTAAAAACATATTGGCAATACTCCAACATAAATTTGATTATTTCTCATTATCACATAACTCAAGAACCTCATTAATGAATTCTTCACAAAATAATAAATCATTGGTTCTTTATTCAACATTAAAAAGAAAAATAAAGAATAAAATAATAGTATATATACAGAGGCATTTCGTAATAAAAAGAAATGTTTAAGTTGTATTGATTATACAATTGTGATATATATATCTGAGCATAAAATTCAAAAAATTGTTAACATATTCAAAAGAAATTACGTTTGGATATGAAATCAATTATTACTTTTGAACTTGCATAAATGAATTTCTTGAATTGATATGTGAGAATGTAACATCCCGTAACTCGTAATACCAAGAATTTGCTAAGAAACTAAAATTTATTATTTTTGGAAAGAATAGGAAATGTCTGGAAAATTTTCGAAGTGTAAGAAGTGAGTTTTGGTCATTTTCAAACAGTCATAACTTCTAGCTCGGGATGAATTAAAGTCATTTATTTATATGGTTGGATAGACCTTGGATATATCTTTCGAACAGCATCGAGTTTGCACAATTTCGATATTATATGAGTGAAATATGCAATTTGGAAGTTCTGTTGTTGGATTGGAAGGCCCCAATTCGGATTTTAGTAATGGTAAAGTAGTCTTTCCACCCAACTATTTCCTATTTCGTTTTAAAGATTTATTAGGGGTAAAACTAAGTCTTATGTCATTTTTAGAAAAGTATTCACGCTTAGGGCTTGGGAGAAAATAGAAGAGAAGAAGAAAAAGTGGGAAAAGTTCAAGAATTCATCAAAAACACCAAGATCTTGGAGTGAAATTCGTCGGGGGTGATCCTTATCAAGGTATGTGAGATCTTTCTGTGTTGGGCTAGTTCACCATACACCAACTTGTTTAATTCAGCGAATTTTGAGCAGATTAAATGATAAAAATTGATGTTCTTGAAGAACAATTGTTGAATTCTTGTTGGTTTAGTTGTACCATGCCTTTAGTTGATTTGATTCGTATTTTTGGGCTTTTTTTCGAGTCTAAAATATATTGGGTATTGAGGGTATTAGTGTTTCTAATTGTTTGAAAAAATATCCATGGAAGTTTAAAAGGTTTAGAGATAAAAAACAGAGAAGAAAAGTCGAAACTCCCTAACAGGTTCTGGGGCGCCACCCCTGCAAGATCCCCACAGGACAGTCTCTGTCCGACATACCCTGAGGTGCCGTACCAGCAAGAGCCCCTCAGGACAGCCTTTGTCCGTTAGGCTCTGGCGATCCACGCCTCTCAGAGCGCTAAGGGCGCATGTAGACCCCGTTCTTTCTCCATGTTTTCGTACTAGTTCCTAAGTGATGTACCCACATTTCTTAGTTGATTCCAACACTCTAAGGTACATCTAAACATCATGAAATCATCCATAAAAATGAGATCATGAACCTTGGATCCATAATTCAATTCAAGGAAAGATAAGATCAAAGTCAAAGTAGTTAAGAGTCAAGTCTAAAATTTAAGAAACAAGTCAAAGTAAGTTCTTAAAAGTTTTCAAGAGACTTAAGCAAACATTTTAAATTTGTTTTAAGTCTCAAGCTACAAAGAGCAAGGAGTAATGAGTTGAGTAAAATTCTCAAAAGTTATAAAGGAACTAAGTATTCTCGAATAGTTAAGTTGCAAGTTAAGCAAAGAGTAAAGAGTTAAGTTCATTTCTCAAAAGTTATAAGGGAACTAAGTATTTCTTAAGAGTTACAAATGGTTTTCACATTTTGAGCAAGAAAGGAAGCTAGACTTCCAACCGAGTCTTTGGCTAGTTTTAATAAAGAGGAAACCATGATTTCCAAGAGAGCTTTTAAAAGCTAAGTTTGAGCAAATTGTCTCAATACAAAGTAGAAGTTCTTTTTAAAACATATGAGCTAAGTATTTTGGTAGTAGTATTGAGCACTTATATAGGGACGCGAGTTCATATTAACTTAAATCCCCATAAACTATGTAGCCAACATGGACAGAGGAAGGGTCATAGTTTTTAGATGATTTTTTATTGCTTTTTAGCTTACACTAGTGGATTCACTTAATAGTTCAGGTTCTATACTGACGGCAAGGTATAGGATTGTCCTCTTACAACGTGAGGTAAGACGTTGTACCATCGCTTAGGCTCATAGTGATGGTTGTCGATTAGAGAATCTCCCACAGAAACTATATTACTTTCATATATAATTAAAGTTTAGTTTGTTATTTCATTTCCCACAGAAACTATATATATATATATATATATATATATATATATATATATATATATATATATATATATATATATATATATATATATATATATATATATATATATATATATATATATATATATATATATATATTGCATGTGTCTTTACTACTTTTCGGTCTTTTCATTATAGAATATTGTGGGGTTGGTCCCAACATTCATGTTAGTATTTTTAGAGGCTTCATAGACAGATAGTGTTAGTCTTGGGTCTTTTCATTTCATTTGTAAACGATGAGACTTAAATGTCATTTTGGCCAGACTATTACATTTTAAGTATTTCTCTTGATAATATCTTTAATTTTGTAATTGAGTTAAGTAAGTCAGGCCAATGTTTCGCTCAAGACCAGCAATGGTCATTGAGTGTCGGCCACGTCCAGGGTGTAGGTTCGGGACATAATAGAGAATTTCATATAGCTATGTAAAAATCGATAATCTGTAAGCTTATGTACAATACTTTTAAGTTATAGAATTCAATATAAAATATCAAAACATGAATTCTTGGATCTGTGTACAGTAATTATTTTCTGCACAATGAATATACGTACTATATCTGTATATGTTCAATATAATCGGAGACAATAACTTCGCAAAAACATAATAGAGTTTAAAACATGTATTAAAAAATAACAATTAATAACATATGTATAAATTAATGTGTTTAAAAAAATTCCAGGATATGTAAAAATAGAATGAAATCGATAGCAGTATATTGAGTATATTGAATGCACATTGTCGCTTAAGGAAATTATTTCCCTCCAATACCAAAGGTTTAAAGAATTACATCCTCTCAAGATGGAACAATTTTATTCACCAATTTATTGATACAAAATAAGTGGTGTCAGTAAGTCACTCAACCGGAGCAATACACTCGAATATTTAATTTTGTCGAAGTAGAAGAAGAAGATCAAATTTTTTGTTGTTTTAAAATGAGAAAAAATTCCTCTATTCGTAAACAAAAATAGGTAGCATGAAGAAATGTTTATTGTGCCTTATAAGAAATGTTACGATTATTCGGAAAATTTGCAACCCTTCGGAATGTTCACAACCTTTAATGAAAGTCTCAACTTTTCAGAAAAAACAACTTTTGAGAAAAGCCACAACTCTTCATTAAAGTCGCAACTTTTGATAACAGTCGCAACTTTTCATTAAAGTTGCAATTTTTCATAAAAGTCACATATTTTCATAAAAGATGAAGACTATTTAAAAGTAAATTCTTGCTTGTGATGGTGCCACGTAGGCGGGCCTAGGGTTCTCTTTTATATAAATATATGATTGTCGTTGTTGGGTGAAAGATTATCTTATCTACGTACGGGTTAGGATTAAAAAAATTATTATTTATTTTCTTATGATTGTCGAATAAAATAAATTTTAATAAATAAGAAATTATATATCGATTACATGATGTGTCACGATCGTTAACTATTAATTGCTATCATTTTCACTACATTAATTACAATCATCCTTTAGTTTTAAATTCCTTGACCAATCCAACAACTTTATATTAATTGAAAGGGATGAAGTAATTTCCAATTAAATGTTGTAACTCACAGAAGTTAATGACTAATATTGCAATGCAAATTGTGATTTATAAGAATTGTGAGAAGTAAATAATTTTTATAAATAACGTCAATCAAGAAAGTTAATTTTCATTCACCATTTAAGCTTTCACACCTTAGCTTTTTTTTTTTTTCTAATACAAAACTTTTTATTAACATTACGAAATCTCAATATTCATAGAGATATCATCAGATCATATTATCATATATTATAATAAGTGGAAAGCTCTAAGGTGAAAAGTTGAAATATCATTTTGACCTTCTACTAAATTAAAATTTTATTAGTTATTACTTAAATATAATTATTTTAATAACGTAAAGGTAGAATTTGAAGTCCTTAAGCCCTTTAATAATTAAATTTTTATTTTCTAGATAAATAAGTATATTGATATTGCTTTTAATCATAATTATGAATCTCATAACGGAAAAATATAAAAAGTTGTGATTGATAAAATAATTTAACCGAATTACTCTTGTGATAGCTACATTTTCTCTTCTAAATAAACTCTATTGTTTAATGCTGAAGTAAAGAATTTGACGAGGTGTCATTAATTAATAAAATAATACAGACAAATTTCATCTATAATGATTCACTAAGATGGTCATATTTGAACTAAGTGTATTCATCCTAATTTTATTCTTTTTTGAAAATAAGAGAGTTTTTTGTTCGGTCATTTATATAAGCTGTTTTCTTTTATGTTTGTATAGGTACTTTTGGCTGGAATTGTAACAACTTGAAGGTTGCTTGTAGTATTTGGTATAAATGTTGGGAATTAAACACACAACACACACAAATAATCTAGAGAAAAGAGAAACGGAACGCAAACGGGACACACAAGAATTTAACGTGGTTCGGTTTCCCTACTCCACGACTGTAACAGGAGGATTTTATTTCACTTGTGCTCCTTAAGAATTACAAATACAAGGATCATATTTATAAGAAAACCAAATGGTTAACCTAGGGTTTCAGTAATGGGTCGGGCCGGCTCACAAGCCTCCACAAAGCCCAACAATCTCCCACTTGGAGGCTTGAAGAATTTCAACTGTCATCCACTTAGAACACTTGTATGTCTAGTAATCTTTTTCAACTCTCTCCTGCTACAGCGGCCTTCTCATCAGTCAACTGAAAGGCCCGTTGAAGCTCCCCGAAGCTTCAACACATCAGTCACGGCTGAAACTGCCCTTGACTCGTCCTCGGTCCCTACCGGCTCCCACTTGAGACACGAACTGCCGGATCCTAGAACTCCCTGAGAACAAACACTCTCCATACTCAGCAAGATATTTTCTGGAGACGTATCAACAGCTGGAATACTGGTTCTCTTGACCCACTGTCTTCTAGGAGCCTTGGCTGAAGCACGGCCGGTGCTCCCACTGCCACAAACGCCTCTGACTGGTCTTCCTGAACCTTTCCTTGCTCGTTCATCCTGAATCTGACCTGTGGCTCTGGGTTTCTTTCTTGCAAAGACAACCTTCTTCTGCCCACGAGATTCTGTGAACCGGACTTTGTTTTTCTTCTGAACTGGGACGGTCACTCCCTCAGACGGTAATCCGACAATATACAACGATCCTCTTTTTGTTCCACGAGCCATGACAAGATTGCCCCTCACGACCTTCCACTGCCCATTTCCGAACTTCACATGATGTCCCTGTTCATCCAACTGCCTAACAGAAATCAAACTTTTCGTCAAGCTTGGAACAACTCTGACATCCTTCAAGGTCCAGAAACCGACTGGCGTCTTCAGCACCATGTCACCCATGCCCGTAACATCAAGAGCTCTATCGTCTGCAAGCCTTACCTTTCCAAAGTCTCCAATAACCAGATTCTGCAATGCTTCACTGCTGTGGGTAGCGTGAAAAGAAGCACCAGAATCCATGACCCAGGAATCCACATTGCTCTCCGCGCAACAGATAAACAAATCCTCGTTGGCGCTGTCTTCTGCAATGTTGACTTGTTTGTCTTTCTGGCATTGATTCCTGAAATGCCCCACCTCCTTGCAGTTCCAACATGTTACACCTGAGCCATCCCGAGCCTTCGACTGACTCCTTCTTCGGTTCCTGCTCCCACTACCTCTGTTATTTCCTCTGTCTCTGACGACGTTTAGCATATCACCTGATGATTCTCCAGAACTCCTTCTTCTGACATCCTCGCCAAGAACGAGATCACGAATCTTCTCAAAGGTGAATCCATTAGGTCCCACTGAACTGGCAACTGCTGTAACCGTTCCGGACCAACTGTCAGGCAATGATGATAACAGTAGTAAAGCTTGAACTTCATCATCGAACTTAATGCCAACTGACAAAAGTCTGGCTAAGATCGAATTCAATGAGTTGATGTGCTCGGTAACTGAACTGCCTTCCTTCATCTTTGTGTTCACCAACTCTCTAATCAGAAAAATTTTGTTTGCTGCAGATGGCTTCTCGTACATGTTAGACAAGGCTTCCAAGATGCCTTTCGCTGTCTTCTCCTTAAGAATGTTGAAAGCAACATTCTTGGTCAACGAGAGTCGGATAACTGACATAGCTTTCCGATCCAAACCTGCCCACTCTGCATCAGACAATTTTCCTGGCTTGTCACCCAACACTACGTCCAAATCTTTCTGAACCAGCAAATCTTCAATCTGCATCTTCCACCAACTGAAATCTGTGCCATCGAACTTCTCAATTCGGAACTTCCCATCTTCTGCCATCTCAAAGGACTAAATGAGATACTCGGTACAACTAATTTCAGATCTTGGTAATTTCGTCAGAAATATTGCACCACAAAAAAAATCGCACACACCTTCGGCAATTCCCTTAACGGCGTCTTGCACGGCTGTAGCTTGCGAACGGCGGCGGCACACTCCTTCCTGCACACAGTTCTTCACACAAGAACCCTAGGTGACAATTTCTCACAATTTGTGTTACAGTGTTGTTGAAACCTCGCTCTGATACCAATTGTTGGGAATTAAACACACAACACACACAAATAATCTAGAGAAAAGAGAAACGGAACGCAAACGGGACACACAAGAATTTAACGTGGTTCGGTTTCCCTACTCCACGACTGTAACAGGAGGATTTTATTTCACTTGTGCTCCTTAAGAATTACAAATACAAGGATCATATTTATAAGAAAACCAAATGGTTAACCTAGGGTTTCAGTAATGGGTCGGGCCGGCTCACAAGCCTCCACAAAGCCCAACAATAAATAACAAAGTCAACATGTGATGATGATAACTTTTTATTTAATTTTTATTTATTAATTTTCAATTGAAGGACGCTGAACAAATCGATGTACCGATTCTTTCTTGGATAATCTCATTGGATACAAGAAAGATCAATTTTCTGTATAGATGACATTCATCTACGTGCTTGTGATGTAATTTTTTTTTTAGAGATTTAAGATTTTTATTCTTTACAACAAGTTGGGTTGGGTATGACTGTAGTAATTGAATTACTAATAATTTGTGAATGTAATGTTCATTTTTATAAAAATTATCCTTCTTACTATAGTTACTTCATAAACCATCTCTAATTTATAAAGTAATTTTACTATGACTGAACTAACTATGATACTGTTACATATATTTCTTTGTAGATATATTTCATAAAATACATATATAATGATTTACTAGCAATTATAAGAAGACATATCTCTATACTACTTACAAAAAAAAATATTAAATTTCATTCCCCGCTACAACTTCTTATATGTAATCATAAAAAGGAGATAATAATTTTATTAAGATATATATTTTATTTGTACAGAGAAACATATATTTAAACACATCATATAACAAGTCCCTTTTTAAAAATTATCATCCTATAGTTACTTCATAAACCATCTCCTATTATACATGAAAATCAATTCACTTATGATTTATAACTTAAATGCATATATTTGTATGGGAGAAACGTGTTAGATTATCATTTTACCCTTTCAGTTAACTAAAATTTTCTTTCAGTCAATAGTAACATTTCATATTCTATTAATCTGAAATAAAATTTCTTTTCATATTCCATAACCATTGCAACCGGCCTTTAGAATGCATATTTTTAGTTTGTAGTATTTTAGAGGTTAGCCTCAATCAACAAATGTTTTAATCGTAGTAAAATCAAGAATGTTATTAATCACCACTAATTTATGGCAGCAAATCTCTTCATTTATTTTACAAGGAATTTGTAGAATTTGAAGGTTATGTATTAGAATTAAATAAATCAGCAAGTATTCTCAAGGAATCAACTTGCAAATTCATAACTATTACATATTTCTTTCTCGACATTAGCCAAGTCTTTTTCAAAGTGAAAATTTCTTTAACTTCGTTAAAGGATTGATCTTATTAGAGCAAGGAGCACTTGTTGTTTAAATAAAGAGAGTATTATTATATTAATATTATTTTTTTTATTTTCATTTTTAAAAAATATTTGTTATTTCTTAATAGTTAAATTCTGTAAGAATATCAATATTATTTTTTTGAACTTCCACTTTGTATTATGACACATTTAAATTACTACATTCTATAATATAAGAGTTCTTATGCTATAAATGATTTTCTATGTGCAATTTTTTTTACTAAAGCCCTTCAAATAGTTTTTCAGTTTGTTCATCCGAATTTCAAATTTAAAAAATTTACAAATGGTTGTTACTAGTATTTATTTTTCATACAAACGCTTTGATGTGCCCCTATATATATATGTCATGCCCCGAGCCTACATCCTGAGTGTGGCCTGCATTTGAGAACCATTGCTGGCCCAAATCGAATCCTTGGCTTTGCTCAATACTTTCAGCAGAACACTTGGTCAACATTTAAAAGTACTCAACAGAGAAACTCATGTAATAAACTCAAAAATGTTGTAAAGGAAAGTTTAACTGGTCAAAGAGGCAACTCAAGTCTTTAAACATTTAAAACTTAAAATGGAAAAGATTCCTGAACTACTGTCTATATCTATCTATCTATGAAACCTATACTGACTGAGATGGACACCAAGATTAGACCCACAACATCCTATAACAAAATGATATAACTGAAAGTAAATAGGCAATCCTTCGGAAGAAATAAAGCTCACCAAACAGCTTTGGGACTCAACCGTTTCAACGAAGCGCTGGATGTTGATCATGGTTACCTATATTTTCATCATAAATATGTAGGCCAAATGGTGTCAGTATATGAAATGTACGAGCATGCGAAGTGAAATCTAAACATGACATATGCTTAAACTAGGACTGAATAAACAACTTACCTCATCTCAACTCAACTCAACCTCAACTCAATTCAATATAAAGCAATAACGATGATGATATATAAAGAAAAACTTTTAAAATTGTAGATGATAACTCAATGTAATTTAAAATACAATATAACTCAATTTGTATGCAAAAATATAAAGTAAACTTTGTTTTTGAGATTCTCTAACCGATAACCATCATTATGATCTATGTGATGATACAACATCTAGCTACATTTCCCGAACTTTCCTATGCTTTTTCAGGGTATAGAAATTCTCGACTAAGTGGATCCACTAGTCTATGCTAAAAATCAATAAGAAAACATTTAAAAAGTATGACCCTTTCTACCCACGTTGGCTACATGGTGTTGAGTATGTAGAAAGAATCGATGGGAAATAGAGGGAAGGAGAGGAATTTGAAAAGTTGAGAACTTGAAAAATCCTCTTATACTTTAATGAAAAGGCATTTGTCCCTCATCGGTGATGGAAAGAAAAATAGGAGAGTTTAAATACATAAACATTCCTATTAATTGTTAAAAGGGTTGGAAAGAGGGACCCCCCTCGCGCCGTCGTCGTCGTCACTCGTTTCGGTTTCGGCTTCGGTTTTGGCAAATGATCGATCGAGAGCTTATTTTTTGTACAACGTTTATTTTAATTATTTATTTAATTAATTAAATGGACAAAAATGTTTTCAATTAATAAGTTGATAACAGAAGTTATAATTAACCGAAATGTTTCAACTGTTTAGTTGACCCGACACGACTCGGATCCGCGTGTGACCCGTTTTATTTGAACTTTCCCATTTTTATTTAAATTTCGCGCCATGACTGTTTTGAAAGGTTGAAACTTTCAGGAACAGTAAGTACCATTTGAAAGGTTGCAAACTTTCATTAATGGCCGTGTCAATTTTGAAAGAGTTGCAACCTTTCAGAACATATTCTTCTTACCTTTAAATACCACTCATTCTTCAGAATATTTCTTAACGAATTTCTGATTCTTCCTCTTCTTCTTCTAAACACATTTTTCTTCGTGTACTTTCCTTCTGTGGATTGATTCGCTGATCGTAAAATTTTTGGTATCTACACTCTGCTGATTAAGATCATTTTATCTTAGGAGGTTATATTTCAAATCAAACCTCGGTTACTAGAGGGGAATAATTTCCTTAAGGGAACACTGTGAGTTCAGTGGACTTGATCTTCTTTCAATTTAAAAGGTTATTTTAGATTATGGTACGTTTTTACAGATTTAAGTATTTTGTGAAATAAATTTATGTTCATCTCGTTTACTGGTTCTACAAATTTCAGTTACTTCGTGTTTTCGAATAATTTATTACAATCAGTAATTTCTGGTTTTGATAACACAGTTTGGAAAACAATCTTAAGGAAATTATATTTTTTAAATCTGTGTTTCTGGTGGAGACAAAAATCTTCGTGATTTTATACTCCTTTAAGTATGCAATTATAGTTTATTGCTTACTTCGACTATATCAATTTTTGTTTATCAGAAATGGCAAACAATGGTGTTACAGTGGCTGTTGCTGCACCATCCCGAACTCTTATACCACAAGCAGAGAAACCGGGTAAATTCACAGGTGTGAATTTCAAAGGATGGCAGCAACGATTATTTTTCTGGATTACCACTCTTGGTCTGCAGAAATTTACAAGTGAAGATACTCCAGTTCCTGCTGATGATATGCCAGATAGGGAAAAATTCATGATTATTGAAGCATGGAAACAGGCAAACTTCCTATGTAAAGGCTACATTTTGAGTGCTTCAGAGGATGACTTATATAATGTCTATAGTGCAATAACAACTTCAAACGAGTTGTGGGATGCACCTGAGAAGAAATATAAGACAGAAGATGCATGCTTGAAAAAGTTTGTAATCGCGAAGTTTTTAGACTATAAAATGGTAGATAGAAAAACTGTTGGATCACAATTGCAGGAACTTCAACTTATTCTCCATGATTTGATTGCTAAAGATATGGTAGAAAATGAAGCTTTTCAAGTGGCTGCAATGATCGAGAAATTGCCTCCTTCTTGGAACGATTTCAAGAATTATCTAAAGCACAAGCGTAAAGAAATGAAACTTGAAGATCTTATGATTCGGCTCAAGATTGAGGAAGATAACAAAAACGCCGAAAAAAGTCGCGTAAGAGTTCAACAATCATTGGAGTTAATATTGTTGAAGAAGCTCCTACCAATGACAAAAAGCGAAAGAAGTCCAACGGGCAGAAGTCAGAACAGGCCAAGAAGAAATTCAAAGGCAACTGTTACAATTGTGGAAAGGCTGTCATAGGTCTTCTGATTGTCATGCTCCAAGAAACGACAAAAACAAAGGCAAAGGCAAAATTCAAGAAAACATCGTGGAGAAGATGGAAGATGTAGATGGCTTGTGTGTAATGATATCGGAGCGTAACTTAGTTGGAAATACCAAGGAGTGGTTTCTTGACTCAGGTGCCACTAGACATATTTGCTCTACGAAAGAAGTCTTTGCAACGTACACTCCTGCTGAGTACAATGAAGATTTATTGATGGGAAGCACAGCAACAACAATGATTACTGATATACCGTGGTTTCACGGTATAATTAATACTTTTTCCTTAAGTTTAGTGTGTCCGAAAGCCTTTTTGTGATAATTTTGATATAAGTTTCTCTTTGTTTTGCAGGAAATCTGTCCAGAACTGAATGCGGAGATTTTGAGCGAAAAAAACGCAGAAAAGACCACCTACGGAGCTTATGACGGTCCGTCGTGCCTGTGACGGTCCGTAGGTGGCAGCGTAGTGCAGCTGCTGAAGGAAGATGGGGAAGTCTGACCAAGTGTGGGATTACGGAGCTTGTGACGGACCGTCATAGCCATGACGGTCCGTCCTGCAGGTCCGTCGTGAAGATCAGAGAAGTGATCCCAGTACCCAGATTCCAAGAGTTGAAGTATTTTGAAACGAAGACCCTCGACGGACCGTCGTGCCTATGACGGTCCGTCACACTTGCCGTCGAGGGAAAGAAGAGAGCAGCAGAAGAAATGACCAAGTATAGGACGACGGAGTCCACGACGGTCCGTCGCTACCACGACGATCCGTCGCGTGGTTCGTTGACCCGGTCGCGTTTTGGCAGATTTCCAGCAAATAAAACCCTTGTTCATTTAGTTTTTATTCCATCTTCGAACAGAGACCGAGAGGCGGCGAGAGAGCTCGGTTTTAGAGAGATTTTGTGACTCTTCCATTATAAAATTCCATATAGTTAGATTTTGTGAGATTAAACTTTGGCAAAATAGTGTTTGATTCTTGGATATTCTTACAAGCGATTTTCGGTGATTAATCAAGCAATTTTCGGATTTTATTCTTCCTCATTGTTGTAAGTACATGAATTCTCATTTAACATATTTGAATGTTGTGTTTATGGCTATGAGTAACTAAACTCCATAACTAGGGTTGTGGGAACCATAGGCAAATAATGAGATAAACCCTAGCTTGAATAACAATTCTAGATTAGTGTCTTGCATGTATTAATAATTCTTTCGCTTAGAAGTTTTTCTAACGGATGATCAACGTTAGAACTCGCCTTAATGCTACTTGCCGGACCAAGGAGGTAGATAATAGGAAAAGAATTATTAACATAGATTTAGTGTATACTATCTAATAGGCTAGTATTGATTGGTACGAGGTAATACCTTAGTCAAATATCGAATACGATGCTTAATATGAGGTAAGATAAGGTTTAGGAAAGCAACACACGTAGCCGGACCAAGGTGCGGAGTGAGATGTTCTAGATGCCGGACCAAGGATTTAGAAATACATAACTTATCACTTTGCATGCAAGATACTAGGAAAGAATTGTTATTGTTAGAATTATCAAGTTATGAACCCGTGGGGAACACGTAAACCCTAGTTACTTTAATTCATTGATTAAAACCAATATTAAAAGCTGTCAAGTGTCTCTTTCAATTACGTTAATTATTTTTACTCATTAGTTAATACAAACCCCCCTTTTATATTTTCACTTTCCAAGAAAGTTATCGACCAAACGATAGTAATACTAGGTTAAAGTTAAGTCTAGACTATTTTCCTCGTGGGAACGATCCCAACCTCACTAGTTGGGTTATTTACTTGACACGACCGCTTTACTTCACATTTGAGAGGTGAGTTTGAGCGTATCAAATTATGGCGCCGCTGCCGGGGAATTTAGCTTTTAGATTAACTTGAACTTCTTACTATAGTTTAGTCGATATTTTCTTGATTTTACTTGGTTTTATTGTTTTTGATTGGTTTTCAGAACTATCCTCCTTGTATGCCAAATACACGGAGAGGAAGAGAACTGTTGTTTCCCTACGATCACGAGCTAGAGCGTACACTGCGAAACATGAATCGTAATTTGGGAATCAATGATGAGGACCCAAACCAGAACATCCCAGCTCCGGTTGATGTTCATGGTCAGATGTTACCCGATGCTCCGGGTGAACATCAACAGAGGGGACAGAATCCCGCTCCACGGCCTCAAGCATACTACAGAGGCTATGATAACATAGCAGATTCAGATGGGCCACTGGTTTTGCCTCCTCTACCCACAGGCCACACTTTTGTGGTAACTAGTAGTCTGATGCAAATGCTCACTGCCAGAGGTTTGTTTTCAGGGCTACCTTCTGAGGATCCACATGCCCATATAGCTAAGGTAAGGGCAGTGTGTAAAAGTTGTGTGGGGAGGCCTGATTTGGATCTTGATGTGATAGGGCTCAGAGTGTTTCCTCTCTCACTGACGGGAGAGGCTGCTATGTGGTTCACTGAGCTCCCGTACAACTCCATCTTCACTTGGAACCAACTACGGGATGTCTTCTTAGCACGCTACTATCCGGTCTCCAAGAAATTAAACCACAAAGACAGGGTGAACAACTTTGTGGCACTACCAGGGGAGTCAGTTAGTAGTTCTTGGGATCGATTCACTTCATTCTTGAGAAGTGTTCCAAATCACCGCATTGATGATGAGTCACTGAAAGAATACTTCTATCGAGGACAGGATGATAACAATAAAGCAGTGTTGGACACTATAGCAGGTGGATCTTATGGAGAATGCCCTTATGCTGAGATTGCTGAGAAATTAGAGAAAATCTCCCGTAACAACAAAGCTTGGTGCACTAGGAAGTCCGATACAGGGAGAAACACCTTTGCAGTGCAGTCCACTCACAACCCAGCCACAGATGATATTCGTGAAGAAATGGCTCAGATGAGAACTGAGCTTGGGTTGGTGCTAAAACATGTCATTGGGGGTGCAGAAAAGATTAATGCAGTCAACTACTTGGCTAAACCACCACCTCCGAACGATGAGTGTTATTATGAGGAGGATTCCTATGCAGTAAATGAACAGATGGGGGGTTTCCGACCAAGTGCCCAAGGCTCTAATCAGGAAAATTGGCGCCAAGGTCAAGGGAACCAAGGTCGGAACTATGGTAACTACAATCGTGAGGGTCATTATGTCCGAGATGGAAACTACAATCGCGACAACAACTTTAACAGGGGTAGCTATGGTAACAGAAACGACAGGAATGGCCCTATGTTCCTCCTCAAAATCGTGAAGTTACTCCCAGGGATGGTGGAGGTAGTATGTCGCGAGTTGAGGATATGATGCATAAGATGATGAGGAGGTTTGATGCTAGTGATGAGCACAATAAAGAATTGAGGAATGATGTAGCGGGTATTGGGCAAAAAGTTGATACACATGCAATATCGATTAAGCAACTTGAGTTACAATTGGCCCAATTATCTGCAACTGTGAACACACGGCAACCGGGCACCCTTCCTAGCAACACTGTCCAAAATCCGAAAAATGATGGACATTGTATGGCAATTACTACTCGAGGTGGCAAGCAAACCATTGACCCACCTATGCCATCTAATGAGAACAAGGTGACAAAAGATACTGATAAAGTGGTAGAGGTTGATGCTGAATTAGAGGATGAGACTGAGAAAAATGCTGAAGTGCCCAAAAAGGTAATTCCTATGCCTAGGCCACCACCCCCATTTCCTCAAAGATTAGTGAAAAAGACCGAGGATGGCAAATATCGGCGTTTTATAACAATGTTGAAGCAACTTTCTATCAATGTCCCTTTGGTAGAAGCTTTGGAACAAATGCCCGGTTACGCCAAGTTTATGAAAGATTTGGTCACAAAGAAAAGATCGGTCACTTTTGAGGATGATGATAGAATGCAGCATTGTAGTGCTATTGCTACAAGATCTCTGGTCCAAAAGAAAGAAGATCCGGGTGCGTTCACCATTCCTTGTACAATCGGGCTATTACATTTTGCGAAAGCATTATGTGATCTGGGGGCAAGCATAAATCTCATGCCCCTCTCGATTTACAAGAAGTTGGGTTTGGGTGACCCAAA
>JAPDHL010000029.1:0-125000 GCA_032847665.1 Solanum chilense | reverse complement strand
CATGTTCATGAATGTAACAAACATCATGTAAGAAAAACATCATATAGGAACAACACATATACATTTCAAGATATCATACATGCATAATTACATAAGAAAAATCCCCTAGGGCATCCCTCATTATAAACCTGTGCAATGCATAAGTAGAGTCCCATGCCCCTTTCTACACTTTGTAGAACCCGTTAAGTCACCCTAGTTAGAGTTCAAATCATTTCTTTGTTCATTTATTCAACTTTCACGAACAATTGCTTTAAACGAACTAGACCATGTGACCTATACATGAAATCTATTGTGATGAACCCTACATAGAAAGAAGGTGCTCTAATTGCCAAGGTAGAAGTAAAACATGAACATATTTTTTCTTGGTGGATCCACTAGCCAGTCTTCCTATAGGGGCGACGTAGTTAAGGAACTAGGAGATATGTATTGAACCGTCTACATGACTATTAGCATTGGAGTCTTAATCTTATGAGAACCATAGGGTGAATCTCCGTCCAATGGGAGTAAACACCTCATGTGGAACTATAGAGTGAATCTCCTTCAAAGGGAAGTAACCAGCTCTTATTGTCATGTTTACTTCATGCTAAGATAAACTCCTTTTTTTAAAGTGCATTTAAGCCTTTCTTAATCCTCTTATATTAGTGTAGGCCATAGGAGAGTAACCCATTGTATATTCATAATCATTAGCCCATTAGTTATTACATGAGAATGTCTTTTCATAACAACCCTTCATTTGTGAGATCAACACATCATAATCATATAATAGTAGGAAACACAAGTGATTCACATTCAACCCTGTATCATCATAACCTTAACATGATGTCACAATTCACATTGTTAAAATAGTTTGTCATAATAACCATATAATCATCTTCTTTATTTAATTACATCGAATACTTTAATTGAACATCATCATCAAGAATACACCATCATTATTGAAGTAGAGAACTCATAATCATAGAAGTCTTACCAAATACTTCCAAGACCTTCTTAAAGATCTTACCCTCAATTCAACAAAATTAATCCAATGATCCACTCATCACCATAATAATCATATAGTAAATTAAACAATACCATAATCAGTTATAGCAATCTTAATCACCTCCAAGTCCAATTGATAACTAGGGTTAATGAAAAAGGTTAAATCATGAATTCTTCATGAACCAGATTCAATACCAACATAGTTTGACCCTGCGAAGTTCATACATTAAATATAATAGTTAAGACAAGTGGAAGAATAAATACATTCATCAATTCATAAGAAAGATCTATGATTTCGGGAAGTTGGGGAAAGAACATGTTCTACAAGAAATTCTCATTATTTAACATCAATTACTCAACAATATCAACATAATTAGCAATGGTTAATCACAGTTATTCATAATGAATCATATATTTCAAGTTTAGAAGAAAACCCAATTGTAGAGAAAAACCCTTTGAATTGGGTGATTTAGAAATCAACTTTTAATGAATCTCTTGGGGAAGGAATGACAAGAGTGAAAGAATCTATACCTTATGGAGACTTAATAATTTATGGAATTTTTTCTTCTTCTTTTAACTTATAGATTCCTTTAATGGAGGTTGAATAGAGATAGAAAGTAGAGAGAGGTGAGAGATTTTGGGGTTTTTTCGGGGATTTGATTTAAGTTAATGTGAGTTAAAATGATTTAATATCAATATAACATTCCAATAAAATACCCAAAATACCTGTCACATAAGTTGACCTTCTGATGAAGTCAAACTCAAAGTCTAAATTTTAGATTTTCGTCGGGAACCATGTTCGCAACGCGGAGCTATTCCCACAAGATTTTAAAAATTGATTTTCGAACTAAGGTGAACTAAGTGTCCTCGACGCTCTAACACCCTAAAATTGAACTAAGGTGAACTAGAGCTTCGTGAATGTTTCGAGAGTTATTTTTGTGTTAAAATGATTTATAATGGTGTTCTTAGGCAGTGTTTGTGTGTCACGTCCCGAAAGTATCCCCTAGAAATTAAGGAGAACATGTGGATCATCACAAGATGTAAATGACCCTTTGGGGTAGTGTACAAAACCTTTAATTATCGTTTATTACGTATCACATGAAAAGTAATGTCAAATTAAAACTTTTCACAACATTTAATATAAAAAGGAAATCTTTCATAAATATTAAGAAAATCTCATCATCACAAAACAACGTAAATACACAACATAATATCTTAGGGACACAACACTTTTTATCTTGGGATATACATAATAAGTGTTTAAATAAAAAAACTAAGAGAATAGGACTACTCCCTCGGATATATGAAGACATAATTTATCTTGAGAGGATCGTTTCCAACCTTTCCTTCTAGACTTCAACCTTGCTTACAAAACCAATACTTATAGAGTATAGAAAAGTATATATTAGGATAATACAATGTATTAAGCATGACATATAAGAAAAACATGCAAAAAGGGACATATTAGTATGAATACACATTAAGGAAAATAAGTAATATCTTCATGAATTTAGAAGTAAAACAACATAAGAATCATCATTTAACATTTGGAGAGGGATTTCCGTAATTTTTATAAAACGGAACATTTTATAGTGAACTTACCAAATTATAGTGAACCATTTTGAACATTCAAGTGAAATAATTTATTCTTAAATAGTACACTTCTTATGTCAAGCCAAGAATATGTAACCTCATTTTCGTAGGAATTTCCCTAGCTAAGGTTATCCTAAGTCTCACCAAGTTAAGACATGAAGGAATCACCCATACACATCCTTCAATGCACACCTAGGTGATCCCCAAGACTACCCCTTCTAGGCTTACTCACCATAGGAGAACAAGTACCCACTCAATGACAAAACGTTGGAAGAATGGCCAATCAACACAACAAGACTTTCGGAATTCCTATTTAGTGAAATGAGTAGATGACGTCCCATTCCAACACCTCCCCAAAGTAGTACACTCTTTTAGAAGACTTAGCTCATCTAATTCAAGTAAGAAACACCAAGACTCAACTTTCAGAATATCTATCGAGTGCAATGAATAGATGGTGTCCCTTTCCACCACCTACCCTGAGTAGTGAACTCTTTTAGAATACTTAGTACTTTCAGTTCATATAAGACACACAATGACTCCTCTTTCGGAATGCCTAGCCAGTGCAATGGATAGATAGCGTCCCATTACACTACCTAACCTAAGTGGTACACTCTTTTAGAAGACTTACTACTTCCGTTACTTTTGTGGAGTTTAGCTTAACCGACATAGACCATGAGATATATACATGAAATCCCGATACTTCCCTTATCGGAGAAGGTTTTACCCCACTTGCCTAGAATGAGGTCTTTCATTTAGCTCTTACATGGCTTTCCCAATAGCTACACCTATTTTGGAGCAGAGTTAAGGGATAAGAAGATTGCTACTAATTAACTCATTCTCTACTAACGAGGAGTACTCTTCTCACGAGGTACATTGGAATACAATGTCTACACTCTCGAAGTGTAACCACCTATTCTTCATATCCTCTCAATGTTAGACATAACTACCCAGAGACTCTCATCACAAAAAATAATAGGTTAAGGATACCTACAGGACACCACATTTAAATTCACAAAGGGTATCAATCCTTCTACTTATATTAGAAGGCTCTTGGAAGATAACGAGGTTGCTACTAATCATTTCAACTCAACTCACGAAGAGTGTTCACCCCAAAATCTTCCTTTTCATTCACATTCTTTACTTCGTTCATTCATTCATTCAATGTGTGTGGATGTGTGCGTACCTGTGAATACACGTTACACATAAGCATCATTTCATTTACATTAAATTCTATACATGCTTAGACATTCATTAATCACATCACACATTTTAACATACTCCATATAATCATGTAATTAAGTTAGGCATACTCTCTAGACTACTTCACATATTAAGCTTCATAAATCACATTTATCAAGAATAGCATCATTATCATTTTATTTCACATAACATGCCTTCAAGGCCTCATTCACAATTCACACCTAGCTTTACATTAACATATATACCAAGTAAATATCTCCACCAAAGGTGGACCATACCACTCGAGGGCATTTCATAATTAAAGCCAAACAAGTTAACCAACATACCCTTTAATCAAAGATATCACCACCCATATTAATTCCTTCAATATTTAATTATAATATAGCCCTTAGGGCAGTAGCTAAAATACAATATCAATAAAAGGAAACCAAAGCTAAAAGACTACAATATCATGCTCATTCAACCCATTTATTAAGCAAACATTGAAAAAGAATATTAACATGATTTAATTGAAGTTTTAGAGTTAAAAATAACAAAATTACATTACAAACCTCATATTTGAATCATTAGAAACATTTTCATACGAGACTTATACTTAGAGTGAAAGATAGAAGATGTTAGGGTTGGAAAACTCTTTTTGAAATCTCTTAGAAAGGGGCCCCTAAATTAAAGAAAGTTGAAGGATGACTACCATACCTAAAATAGAAGAAACCCCACTGATTTTTATGAAGAAACGTCCAGCAGTAGCCCCTCCTAGCTCATTCTTGACTTCTAGCTTCTATGGAGTTTTGAGAGAATTTTCTTGAGCCAAGGGTTTTGGGTTGAAGGAAAATGAAGTATAAAATTAGGTTTTAGTATTTGAAACACTTTAATATGCCTAAAATACCCTAAAACTATCACCCTAGGTTCGTAAAATACTTGGGGTGAATTTACCAAACACCCCAAGTCATTACAGGGAAAGTGACAACTTTTGATAGTCTTCATAGACGGCTCCAACAATCGGATTGTTGTCCATCAATGGCCCATTTGTAGGGGGGGTAGTTGGTTGGGACATAGACTCATTCAAGATCAGAGTAGCTTGCATTTATGGTCAAGTCAACGCCCATGGTCGACATACAATTTGTTTACAAACAGTGCCTCTTGGGTCGTCGTTTTGTCACTGCTTTGCAGCTTCTTATCAAGAGATGGGGTCCTCATCTAGATCCCCTCGTGGGTCCTAGGTGGGGTCTTCCCCAGACGTTCAACCCATAAACATAGTCGTCTAGGTACTAGAAACATCCCACACCAATTTCAAACAAAACGAATACCTAAAACTCACTCAAACGTCCAAGAACTTCCATGATATTTTGAAGGTGTTTTTTATAAGTTGCTTGAGTTTCTTGATGTGTTTTTGTGAGGTTTACGTGTTCATTTAAATCAAAAATGATGTGGGATGTTCCTAAGACCTATAAGACTATGCTTTTGGGTTTAACAATCGGGTATGACCCTACCTAGGACATACGAGGGGTCCTATAGAAGACCTAAGACTTAGTACCCAAGCATCATATTCACTACTCAATCGATTCCAAGCAGCCTACAGGCCGTAGTCAAAACAATGCCCTGTTGTTTAGGGGCCTAGATAAAGAATTGGCATGGGAGCTCAGCACTCTAGCTGTTGCTGCAGACCCAAACGATGCCCATAAATCAAAGACCGTCGTTCAATCAACGCCCGCGTTGCTTGGGTCCATCGATGGGTCCTTCAAAAGCTGTCACGTTTCCACTGTGTTTTCTTGGTGTGTTTTATAAATTTACCTGAAGTCTTTAATTATCCTAGGATAATATTTTTAGGGTTTTTATGTTATATTAGATTAGTTCTATGTCTTAGACCTACACAAGACCCCTCACTTAAAATGTTAAAACTTTCACTCACAAGACAAACTTTCTCTTAAACTACATGAAGCTAGTAGTCAAGAATGAATAGGAGGGTTGTCTTTCTGGAACGGATGGTTGCTTTGGGTTGTAGTAAGGAAAATAAGATGAGGGACTGCCATAAAATAAAGGCATGGAGGAAAGAGGTAAATCAAGCTCCTCAAGGTGGTCTAGATCCCAATGCTCCAAAGAAGAATCATCACTATGGGATGGGAGCTAGGAAAGAGAACTAATACGGAGTTGATAGTCACAGTAAGTCTTAATCCTTTATGGTTGTTGTGTTTATGATATGAGATGAGTTTATATGGTTTATATTTCTTATGAGCATGATTTCTAGATGAATTTATTAAAGGATGAATTTTTGAACTTTCTAGCATGTTTCACTGTGTTAACAATGATCCTCAGTGTCAAGATTTTGATTTTTGAAAAAATATACATTTTCTTGAATTGTTGCTTAAAAGTCTGCTAAAGTAATATATATGAGCATGTTAAGTGTTTGAGAAGGTAGTTCTTCAATAAATGAAGAATGAGGGTGAATTTTGAATTGTGAATGTTCTTGCAAAGTGTTTGAAAATGTGAAATTGTTCTTCTTGTTAGTTGGTCCCTTCACTATGAATGTTTGATCATATGATTTTATTGTGATTTGTGCTTCTAATTTAGTCCCTGATATTCTTAAAGGTTTTTAGTGTCATTCGAGGAAGAATGTTGTTTTAAGTGGAGGAGAATGTAACACCGTAAAAACTAATTAAGGTGAACTACATCTTCATGAAACTTTTGAGAGTTAGTTTTTTGTTAAACTGATTTATAATTGTGTTCATTGGCAGTGCGTGAATCTTGTTTAAGTTTGGAGGAAAAAAGGTCCGAGAACATCTTTGACGTTCAGAAGGTGTGCTTTAGATTGTTCTTGAGTGTCTTCATATGAGTTGGTGAGATTTACATGTCCATTTTAATAAAAAAAATGATATGTGATGTTCCTAATATCTAAAAGACTAGTCTTATGGGTTTAATGTCCGGTTAATACCCCACCTAGGACCCACGAGGGATCCTAGAAGAGGACCCAAAACATAGCACCCAAACTGCAAAATCAATGCTCAATCAATGCCTAGCAGCCTGCGGGCTGTAGTAAAGAGGACACCCCGTCGTCTAGGGGCATAAGTCAAGACTTGGTGGGGAGCTCAACACTCCAACTTAATAATAAAACCCAAACGATGAACATGTAGCATGTGCTGTCATTCAATCAACACCCGGTCGTTTGGGTCCATCGATGGGTCTTGGAAAAGTTGTCACGTTTTTACTGTGTTGGCTTTTGTTGTTTTGCAAATTCACCCCACATTTTTTAAGACACTAGGATGACATTTTTAGGGTTTTAAAGCTACATTAGATTAGTTTTTAAGTCCTATACCTAGACAAGACCCCACAATTCAAATATTCAAACTCTCTCTCTAAAGTCAATCTCTCTCTAAAACTCTATAGGAGCAAAAAGTCTAGTAGGAACTACGATGGGTGTTGGTGGACGTTTCTTCATCAAAAAATCAGTGGGATTTATTCTATTAGACGTATGGTTGTCTTCTTTGAACTCTCTTCCATTCAAGGAGGCCTTTCTAAATTATTTCAAAAAGTGTTTTCCAATCGTATCTTGTTCTATCTGTAACACTAAATATGGATCTTTCATGAATTTTTTTTTAAATGATTCATGTATTTTGTTTCTTATGTTATTTGTTGATTTTAATGCTAAAACTACAATGAAAACATGTTAAAGCTTTTTATCAAATTTTGAATTAAGGAATGGTTGAAATGAGCATGCTTTTGTACTCTTTGATCTTTGATCTTTGATTTTTGATAGGGGATGGAAGTTTGGATAAAGGGTAAGTTTTTTATGTTATTTAGCTTTATTATGAAATGCTCTTGAGTGGTATGGTCCACCTTCTTGGTTACGGTATTTACTTGATGAATTTGGATATATTTCGTATTTATTATACGTGGGGATTTGAAGACCTAATGTGTGAAATGAAGTGATGATGAAGATTGTTCTTGTAATGTGTATATGAGCTTGTATTGCATGTTTTGCTTAGACTATTCCTAAATGAAGTAAGGGTATATATTGAACATGTTAAAGTGTGTAATGTTATGAATGAAGGTCTAAGCATGTATAGAATGGAATGTAAATTAAATGATTCTTATGTGCATGGTGTGTTCACATGTACACACATAAACACACTTTGAATGAATCCATGAATGAAGTTAAAGAATGTGAATGAAAATGTGAGTTTTGGGGTGAACACTCTTCATGAGTTGAGATTAAGTGTTAAGTAGAAATCTCATTGTCTTTCAAGATATTTCTATGATAGATTGGAGGATAGATACCGTTCGTGAGTTAAGATGGGGTGTCACTAATTATCCTTAACCAATAGTATAAAATGTTGTGAATTCATGAAGAGTTATGCCTAGCATATAGAGAATATGAAGAAGGGGTGGTTACACTTCGTGAGTTATGATCTTATATTCCAATGTACCTTTTGAGATGAGTACTCTTCTTTTATAGAGAATTAGTTACCTAGTATCAATCTCCTTATCCTTTAACTATCCGCCCACATAGGTATAGCTATTGGGTAAGCAATGTAAAAAATCAGAGAGTGACCCCATCCTAGGAAAGTAGGGATCCTTAATCCGATACGGGTACTATCGGGATTCCATAACTATCTCTCACGGTCTATATCGGTTAAGTTCACCCCCACAACAATAATGAAGGTACTAATTCTTCTAAAAGAGTGTACTACTTAGTATAGGTAGTGGAAAGGGATTCTATCTATCCATTGCATTAGGTAGGCATTCCCAAAGTGAAGTATTGATGTGTTTTATATTAATTGAATGAGTTATTTCTTCTAAAAGAGTATACTACTTAAGGTGGGTGGTGGAATGGAACGCTATCTACCCATTGCACTAAGTAGGCATTCCTAAAGGGAAGTATTTGTGTGTCTTATGTGAAGTGTTTGAGTTTTATTCTAATTTCTTTTCATTGAGTGGGGAAATTTTCACCCGAGGTGAGTAAGCCTAGAAAGGGTAGTCTTAGGGATCACCTATGTGTGTATATTGAAGGAGATGTATGGGTGTTTCCTTCATGTATTACCTTGGTGAGTCATAGGATAACCTTAGCTAGGGAAACTCCTACGAAAATGAGTTCACTGTAATGCTAAGGGTTAATTGTAATATATTGTTTAGTTCACTGTAAAATATTACTCTTTGCTAAAATCATGGAAATCCTTCCCTAAGTGTTAAATGATGATTTTTATGTTGTTTTACTTCTATATTCATGAACATTTTATTTAATTGGCATGAAAGTGTTTGTATACTAAAATATCTATTTGTATGTTCCATATTTATTACATTACTTGTACTAACCCCATACTTTTCTATACTTTATAAGTATAGGTTTGGAAGCAAGGTTGATGTTAGAAGACAAGCTTTGGAAAGACTCTCTCAAAACTAAGTGTGTCGTCCTCATATATTCGAGGGCATAGTTCTATTCCTTAGTTTTGTTATTTCAGGCTTATTATGTATTTTCCTTCAAATTTAAACAGTGTGTCCCTAATACATTATTTCGTGTCTTTATGTTTAACTTGTGACGATGATATTATATTAGTATTATGAAAGAATTGCTTGTATATTAAAGGCCATAAAAATTTTCAATTCCGCGCTACTTTTCATTAGTTATGTCATGAACGATAGTTAAAAAGGATTGTATATGACCCTAAAGGGTCAAGTACGCCTTGTGATAATCCAAGGGTTCTCCCTAACTTCTACAGGGTACTTGTTGGTCGTTACATACTTTGTATCAGAGCATAAGTTTATGGGAAATAGTTTAGGGTCTAAAGTGTCATAAGGCACGTCTATTAGAGTCTTGGTCATTGGTGTGAGTCACGACACATCCATCGAAAAATAGTCAATAAGATTATAGAAGTTTTACTTTCTTCGTTATCCTAATGTCGTGCCTTTAAGTTAGATTTATAGTTATCTCTGTCAACCTCTTCTCTTTTTGATTAAAGGACATGATTACAAGGATATCAACCTCTGGAACAGAGGAGTGAGGTGTTGCTAATGAGTGGAGGGAGATGATACGCTCAAACTTACATCTCAAATAAGAAGTAAAACGGTCGTCTCAAGTAAATAACCCAACTAGTGAGGTTTGGATCGTTCCTACGAGGAAAATAGTCTAGACTTAACTTTAACCGATTATTACTATTTTTTAGTGAATAACTTCCTTTGAAAGTAAAAACATAAAAGGGGGTTTCTATCTCTAAATAAGTGAAAATAAATAACAAACTTGAAAGAGACACTTAACAGAATGTTGGGTTTTAATCAATTAATCAAAGTAACTAGGGTTTACGTGTTCCCCACAGGTTCATAACTTGATAATTCTAACTATAACAATTTTTTCCTAGTATCTTGCATGCAAAGTGATAAGTTATGTATTTCAAAATCCTTGGTCCGGCATTGAGAAAATCTCACTCCGCACCTTGGTCCGGCTACATGTGTTTCTATCCTAACCCTTATCCTTACCTCATATTAAACATCGTATTCGATATTTGACTAAGTTATTACCTCGTACGAATCAATACTACACTATTAGATAGTATACACTAAATCTATGTTAATAATTCTTTTCCAATTAACTACCTCCTTGGTCCGGCAAGTAGTATTAAGGCTAGTTCTAACGTTGGCCATCCGTTTAAAAGACTTATAAACGAAAGAATTATTAATACATGCAAGACACTATTCTAGAATTGTTATTTTTGTTAGGGTTTATCTCATTATTTGACTATGGTCCCACAACCCTAGTTATGGAGTTTAGTTACTCATAGACATAATCACAATATTCAAATATGTTATATAGGAATTCATGTACTTCAATGAGAAAGATTAAATTCCGAAAGTTTGATTGATTAATCACCAAAAATCACTTGCAAGAATCTCAAAGTAATCAATGTTCAATAATCCAGAGTCTAATTATATAATGTCTAACAATACAGAGTCTAACAATCTAAGAGTCTACTCTCAAAAACGAGGTTTTTCGAACTATTTATAAAAAAACAAAAACCTAATTAAACAAGTATTCTAATTGCTGGAAATCTGCCAAAACGCGGCTAGGTTGACGGACCTCGCGACGAACCATCGTGGTCGTTACGGACCGTAGTGGACTCCGTCGTTCCATACTTGTGCACTTTCTTCTTCTGCTTTCTTAATTCCCCTAGACGGCAAGTATGATGGACCGTCATAGGCACAACGGTCCGTCGAGGGTCTTCGTTCTAAAACACTTCAACTCTTGGAATCTGGGTACTAGGATCACTTCTCTGATCTTCAAGACGAACCTGCAGGACGGGCCGTCATAGCCGCGACGGACCGTCATAAGCTTCGTAATCCCACACTTTGTCAGACTTCCCCATCTTCCTTCAGCAGCTGCACTACGCTGCCACCTACAGACCATCATAAGCACGACGGACCGTCATAAACTCCGTAGGTGGTCTCTTCTGCATTTCTTCGCTCAAAATCTCCGCATTCAGCTTTGGACAGATTTCGTGCAAAACAAAGAGAAACTTATATAAAAATTAGCACAAAAAGGCTTTTGGACACACTAAACTTAAGGAAAAAGTATTAATAATACCGTGAAACCACGGTATATCAGGAGAAAAAGATGGTTTAACTCATGAACCTTCGTCAAGGAAAAATGAGTGTGCAAAAGTACTCTCTTAAATTTACCCAACTCTCTAAGTATGTCCCAACCATGGTAGCTAACCCTAGGGCTAGGATGAACAAATTTGTTATGGGAGTGTCTAGCTTATTCTAGAAAGAGTGTTGTACGGCAATGCTTCTTATTGACATGGAAATTTCTAGGGTCATTGTGTATTCCCAACATATTGAGGAGTCCAAAATTATGTAGATATGGCAAGAGGTTAAGAGGCCCATGTCGGATGATTCTAGTCACCCTTAACCTAGGAAAAAGTTTTTTCACCAAGATTCTCCCATGGGGAAAAAGGATAGGACTCTAAACAAAATTCAATGAGGTGTCCATACTTTTGAGAGGACTAGGTGTGCTTCTTGTTGAAAGCTACACTAGGGTAAGTGTCTTTACCTAATGGATGGTTTCTTTAACTGTATAATAAGGGCCACAAGATGAGGAACTACCCTAAAATCAATGAATAGAGGAAAGAGGTCAATCAATCTCCTCAAGGTGGTCTATATCCCAATTCTCCAAAGAAAAATCATCCCAAAAGGATGGGATCTATGAAAGAGAACAAATCTAGAGTTCATAGTCCAAGTAAGTCTTAATTCTTTATGGTCATCGTCTTTATGATATTATATGAGTATATATGGTTTTATATCTCTTATGATCAAGCTTTCTTTATGAATAGCTTAAAGTATGAAATTTTGAACTTTCTAGCTCGCTTCACTGTTTTAAGAATGATGCTTAGTGTATAGATTTTTTTTTTTGAATTTTTTTGCATTGTAATGATTTGTGGATTCAATGTATGTCAAAGTAATATAGATGAGCATTTTAAATGTAGGATAATGTAGTTCCTCCATAAATTAAGAATGGGGGTGAATTTTGGATTGTGATAATTGTGCAAAGTTTCCTGAGTTTAAAAGTCTTAGAAAATATGAAATTGTTCTACTTACTAGTTTGTGCCTTAATTATGAATGTTAGATCATGATTTTTATGTATTTTTTTCTTCTAATTGATTCCCTGATGTTCTAAAAGGTAATAAGTGTCATTAGAGAAAGAATTTTGTTCTAAGTGGAGGAGAATGTAACACCCTAAAACTAATTAAGGTGAACTACAAATTCATGATGGTTTCAAGAGTTTGTTTTTTGTTAAAATGATTTATAATTTTGTTATTTGGCTGTGTGTGAAGATTGGTTAAGGTTGGATGCCAAACTTCAGAGAACGTCGGTGACGTTCAGAAGGTGTGCTTTCGATTATTATTGAGTGTCTTTATATGGTTTGGTGAGATTTACATGTCCGTTTTAATAAAAATGGTGTGTGATGTTCCTAATACCCAGAAGACTAGTCATATGGGTTTAATATCCGGTTAATACCCCACCTAGGACCCACGAGGGGTCCTAGAAGAGGACCGTAAACATTGCACCCAAACTGCCAAATCACTGCTCAATCAATGCCTAGCAGCCTGCGGGCCGTAGTAAAGACGACGCCCCGTCGTCTAGGGCCATAAGTCAAGACTGGGTGGGGATATCAACACTCCAACTTAATATTAAAACCCAAACGATGAACATGTACCATGTGCTGTCATTCAATCGACACCCGGTTGTATGGGTCCGTCGATATGTGCTGAAAAAGTTGTCACGTTTTCACTGTGTTGGCTTTTTTTGTTTTGCAAATTCACCCCATGTCTTTTATGACCCTAGGATGATACTTTTATGGTTTTAAAGTTATATTAGATTAGTTTTTAAGTCCTAGACCTAGAAAATACCCCACACTTCAAATATTCAAACTCTCTCTCTAATTTCAAACTCTCTCTAAAACTCCATAGAAGCAAAAAGTCTAGTAGGAACTAGTAGGTCTGTTTGTGGACGTTTCTTCACAAGAAATCAGTGGGATTTCTTCTATAAGAGGTATGGTAGTCTTCCTTGAACTCTCTTCCATTTAACGAGGCCTTTCTAAATTATTTCAAAAAGTGTTTTTCAATCGTATCTTCTTCTATCTATAACCCTAAATATGGATCTTTCATGAAATTTTTTTAAATGATTTAAGTATTTTGATTGTAATTTTATTTGGCGATTTTAATGCTAGAACTACAATGAAAACATGTTAAAGCTTTTTATTAAATTTTGAATTAAGGAATGGTTGAAATGAGCATGCTTTTGTACTCTTTGATCTCTGACTTTTGATCGGGGATGGAAGTTTAGATAAAGGGTAAGTTGTTTATGTTCTTTAGCTTTATTATGAAATGTTATTGAGTTGTATGGTCCACCTTCATGGTTGCGGTGCTATTTGTTGAATTTGGATATATTTTGTATTTATTTTAAGTGTGGTTTTGAAGGCCTAATGTGTGAATTGAAGTGATGATGAAGATTTTTCTTGTAATGTGTATTATGAGCTTGAATTGAATATTTTGCTTAGATTATTCCTAAATGAAGTAAGGGTAGATGTTTACCATGTTAAAGTGTGTAATGTTATGAATGAAGGTCTAAGCATGTATAGAATTGAATGTAAATGAAATGATTCTTATGTGCATGGTGTGTTCACATGTACACACATATACACACTTTGAATGAATCCATGAATGAAGTTAAAGAATGTGAATTAAAATGTGAGTTTTGGGGTGAACACTGTTCATGAGTTGAGATTAAGTGTTAAGTAGAAATCTCATTATCTTTGAAGATATTTCTATGATATGTTGAAGGATAGATACCCTTCTTGAGTTGATATGTGGTGTCACTAATTATTTATAACCTATGGTTTAAAATGTTGTGAATCCATGAAGAGTTATGCCTAGCATCGAGAGGATATGAAGAAGGGGTGGTTACACTTCATGAGTTAAGATCTTGTATTCTAATGAACCTCTTGAGATGAGTACTCCTTGTTTGTAGAGAATGAGTTACCTATAAATCTCCTTATTCTTTAACTATCTGCCCGCAAAGGTGTAGCTATTGGGAAAGCCATGTAAAATTTCATAGAGTGACCCCATCATAGAAAAGTAGGGATCCTTTATCCGATACGGGTACTATCAGGATTCCATATCAAGATCTCATGGTATATATCGGTTAAGCTCACCCCCACAAAAGTAATGAAAGTACTTATTTTTCTAAAAGAGTGTACTACTTAGAATAGGTAGTGGAAAGGGATGCTATCTATCCATTGCATTAGGTAGGCATTCCGAAAGGGAAGTGTTGATGTGTCTTATAGGAATTGAATGAGCTATTTTTTCTAAAAGAGTATACTACATAGGGTGGGTTGTGGAATGGAACGCTATCTACTCATATCACTAAGTAGGCATTCCGAAAGGGCAGTCTTTGTATGTCTTATGTGAAGTGTTGATTGTTATTCTAATGTTTTTTCATCGAGGGGGAAATTATCTCTCTAGGCGAGTAAGCCTAGAAGGAGTAGTCTTAGGGAGCACCTATGTGTGTGTATTGAAGGATATGTATGGGTGTTTCCTTCATGTAATACCTTGGTTAGTCATAGGATAACCTTAGCTAGGGAAGCTCCTACGAAATAGAGTTCACTATAATGCTAAAGGTTAATTGTAATATTTTAGTTAGATCACTGTAAAATGTTACTCTTTGCTAAAATCATGGAAATCCTTCCCTAAGTGTTAAATAATGATTTTTATGTTGTTTTACTTCTATATTCATGAACATTTTATTCAAATGGCAGCGAAGTCTATGTATACTAAAATGTCTCTTTCTGCATGTTTTTGTATATGCCATATTTAGTACATTATTTGTACTAACCCCATACTTTTCTATACTTTACAACTATAGGTTTGGAAGAAAGATTTATGTTAGAAGGCAAGCTTGGGAAAGTCTCTCTCAAAACTAAGTATGTCCTCATATATTCGAGGGCATAGTTCTATTCCTTAGTTTCGCTATTTGAGGCTTATTATGTATTTTCCTTCAAATTTAAAGGGCTTGTCCCAAAGACATTATGTCGTGTCTTTATGTTTGACTTGTGATGATTATATTATAATAGAATTTATGAAAGAATTGCTTGTATATTAAACGTAATGAAAAATTTTAATTCCGTGCTACTTTTCATTAGTTATGTCATGAACGGTAGTTAAAAAGGCTTGTATAAGACCCCAAAGGGTCAAGTACGCCTTGTGAAAATCCAAGGTTTCTCCCTAACTACTAGAGGGTACTTGCCGGTTGTTATACACTTGGTATCAGAGCATTAGTTTATGGAAAATAGTTTAGGGTCTAAAATGTTATAAGGCACGTTTATCATAGTCTTGGTCATTGGTGTGAGTCACGACACATCCATTGACAAATAGTCTATAAGATGATAGAAGTTTTAATTTCTTCATTATTTTAATGTCGTGCCTTTAAGTTAGTTCTATAGTAATCTCTGTCAACCTCTTCTCTTTTTGATTAAAGGACATGATTACAAGGATATCAACATCTAGAAAGGAGGAGTGAGGTGTTGCTAATGAGTGGATGCCTCCACATGTTGACAAAGTTCCTATAGTTTGTCTTGATGGGAAAATAAGAAGGTTCCCTTTCAAGAACCTCAACTGCATTCGGAACCTCAAAATCCTTATGTCCCCTAAGTTCCTTATATGCTTCAAGGTCCTCAAGCTCCCTATGTTGAGGGGAATATGACTAATGCGGAGTTGAGGGCCTCCCTAATGAAATTGATCCAACTCATGTCTTCTTAAGGTCATGTCGTCAATAATCACTTTATTGCCTAAGCTAACCAAGGAGGTGGACCTTAACCTAACCCTAGTACTCCTGCTTTTAGAATTCGGGATTTCATGAAGACGAACCCTTCTACTTTTCATGTCACTAAGTTGGATGAAGATCAACAAGGTTTCATATATGAGGTGTTCAAAGTGGTGGATGCTATGGCTTTGATTCATTGGGAAAAAACCTTGCTAGCCGCTTACAGACCTTAAGGAAAAGGCTCAAGTGTTGTTTGAGCAATAGAGAGACTCTTTAGATATGGTTCAGAATATTAGGAAGTGTTCAAACAAACTTTCCTCGATAGGTTCTTTTCCTTAGAGTGGAGGGAGAAGAAGATGGTTTAATTCAGAAGCTTCATCAAGGAAAAATGAGTGTGCAAAAGTACTCTCTTAAATTCACCCAACTCTGTAAGTATGTCCTAGCCATGGTAGCCAACCCTAGGGCTAGGATGAACAAATTTTTGATGGGAGTTTCTAGCTTGTCCTAGAAAGAGTATTGTATGGCAATGCTTCTTATTGACATGGAAATTTCTAGGGTCATTGTGTATTCCCAACATATTGTGTAGTCCAAAATTAGGTAGATACGGCAAGAGGTTAAGAGGCCCATGTCGGATGATTCTAGTCACCCTTAACCTAAAAAAAGTTTTTGCACCAAGATTCTTCCATGGGGAAAAAGGATAGGGCTCTAAACAAAATTCCAAGGAGGTGTACATACTTTTGAGAGGACTAGGTGTGCTTCTTCTTGAAAGCTACACTAGGGTAAGTGTCTTTCCCTAATGGATGGTTTCTTACACTGTGTCGTAAGGGCCACAAGATGAAGAACTACCCTAAAATCAATGAATAGAGGAAAAAGGTCAATCAAGCTCCTCAAGGTGGTCTATATCCTAATTCTCCAAAGAAGAATCATCCCAATAGTATGGGATCTAGGAAAGAGAATAAATCTAGAGTTGATAGTCCTAGTAAGTCTTATCACTTCATGGTCATCGTAATTATGATATTATATGTGTATATATGGTTTTATATCTCTTATGATCATGCTTTATTTATGAATTGCTTAAAGTATGAAATTTTGAGCTTTCTAGCATTCTTCACTTTGTTAAGAATGATGCTTCTTGTAAAGATTTTGATTTTTGAATTTTTTTTGCATTGTAATGATTTGTGGCTTCAATGTATGTCAAAGTAATATATATGAGAGTTTCTAATGTTGGAGAAGGTAGTTCCTTCATAAATTAAGAATGCGGATGAATTATTAATTGTTATATGTGCAAAGTTGCCTGAGTTGCAAAGTCTTTGAAAATGTGAAATTGTTCAACTTACAAGTTTGTTTCCTTCATTATGAATGTTTGATCATGATTGTAATGTGTTTTTTGATTCTAATTGAGTCTCTGATGTTCTAAAAGGTAATTAGTGTCATTCGAGGAAGAATGTTGTTCTAATTGGAGTAGAATGTTACACCCTAATACTAATTAAGGTAAACTACAGAATCATGAAAGTTTCAAGAGTTTTTTTTTTGTTAAAATGATTTATAATTGTGTTCTTTGGCTGTGTGTGAAGCTTGGTTATGTTTGGAGTCGAAACGTCTGATAACGTCTATGACGTTCAGAAGGTGTGCTTTAGATTGTTCTTGAGTGTCTTCATATGGTTTGGTGAGATTTACATGTACGTTTTAATAATAAATGGTGTGTGATGTTCCTAGAACCCATAAGACTAGTCTTATGGGTTTAATATCTGGTTAATACCCCACCTAGGATCCACGAGGTGTCCTAGAAGCGGACCTAAAACATTGCACCCAAACTGCCAAATCACTGCTCAATCAATGCCTAGCAGCCTGCGGGCCGCAATAAAGACGACGCCCCGTCGTCTAGGGGCATAATTAAAGACTTTGTGGGGATATCAACACTCCAACTTAAGATTTAAACCCAAACGATGAACACGTAGCATGTGTTGTCTTTCAATCGACACCCGGTTGTATGGGTTCGTCGATGGGTCCTGGAAAAGTTGTCACGTTTTCACTGTGTTGGCTTTTTTTGTTTTGCCAATTCACCCCAAGTATTTTATGACCCTAGGATGATATTTTTAGGGTTTTAAAGTTATATATAGATTAGTTTTTATGTCCTAGACCTAGACAAGACCCCACACATCAAATATTCAAACTCTCTCTCTAATTTCAAACTCTCTCTAAAACTCCATAGAAGCAAAAAGTCTAGTAGGAACTAGGAGGTCTGTTGGTGGACGTTTCTTCATAAAAAATCAGTGGAATTTCTTCTATTAGAGGTATGGTAGTCTTCCTTGTACTCTCTTCGATTCAAGGGGGCCTTTCTATATGATTTCAAAAAGTGTTTTTCAATCGTATCTTCTTCTATGTGTAATTCTAAATATGGATCTTTCATGAATTTTTTTTAAATGATTCAAGTATTGTGTTTCTAATGTTATTTGGTGATTTTAATGCTAAAACTACAATGAAAACATGTTAAAACTTTTTATAAAATTTTGAATTAAGGAATGGTTGAAATCAGCATGCTTTGTACTCTCTAATTTTTTATTTTTGATAGGTGATGGAAGTTTCGATAAAGGGTAAGTTGTTTAGCTTTATTATGAAATGATCTAGAGTGGTATGGTCCACCTTCTTGGTTGCGGTGTTTATTTGATGAATTTGGATATATTTTGTATTAATTGTAAGTGTGGATTTGACGGCCTAATGTGTGAAATGAAGTAATGTGAAGATGGTTGTTGTAATGTGTAATACAAGCTTGAATTGACTATTTTTGTTAGATTATTCCTAAATGAAATAAGGGTAGACGTTGAACATGTTAAAGAGTGTAACGTTATGAATGAAGGTCTAAGCATTTATAGAATTGAATGTAAATGAAATGATTCTCATGTGTATGGTGTGTTCACATGAACACACTTACACACACTTTGAATGAATCCATGAATGAAGTTAAATAATGTGAATGAAAATGTGAGTTTTGGGATGAACACTCTTCATGAGTTGAGATGAAGTGTTAGTAGAAATCTCATTGTCTTTTAAGATATTTTTATGATAGGTTTGAGGATAGATACCCTTCGTGAGTTGAGATGTGGTGTCACTAATCATCTGTAAACAATAGTATAAAAATGTTGTGAATCCTTGAAGAGTTATGCCTAGCATTGATAGGATATGAAGAAGGGGTGGTTACACTCGTGAGTTAATATCTTGTATTCCAATGTACCTTTTGAGATGAGTACTCCTCGTTTGTAGAGAATGAGTAACCTATAGATCTCCTTATCCATTAACTATCCGCCCGCATAGGTGTAGCTATTGAGAAAGTCATGTAAAAGGTCAGATGGTGACCCCATCCTAGGAAAGTAGGGATCCTTAATTCGATATGGGTACTATCAGGATACAATATCTAGATCTCATGGTCTATATCGGTTAAGCTCACCCCCACAAAAGTAATGAAAGTACTAATTCTTCTAAAAGAGTGTACTACTTAGAATAGATAGTGGAAAGGGATACTATCTATCCAATGCATTCGGTAGGCATTCCAAAAAGGAAGTGTTGATGTGTCTTATATGAATTGAATGATCTATTTCTTCTAAAAGAGTATACTACTTAGGGTGGGTGGTGGAATGGAACGCTATCTACTCATTGCACTAAGTAGGCATTCCAAAAGGGAAGTCTCTGTGTGTCTTATGTGAAGTGTTTGAGTGTTATTCTAATGTGTTTTAATTGTGTGGGGAAATTTTCTCCCGAGGCGAGTAAGCATAGAAGGGGTAGTCTTAGGTATCACCTATGTGTGTGTATTGAAAGAGATGTATGGGTGTTTCCTTCATGTAATACCTTGGTGAGTCATAGGATAACCTTAGCTAGGGAAACTCCTATGAAAATGAGTTCCCTGTAATGCTAAGGCTTAATTGTAACATTTTGGTTAGTTCACTGTAAAATGTTACTCTTTGCTAAAATCAATGAAATCCTTCCCTAAGTGTTAAATGATGATTTTTATGTTTTTACTTCTATATTCATGAACATTTTATTTAATTGGCATGAAATTTTATGTATACTAAAATTTCTCTTTCTGCATGTTTTTGTATATGCCATATTTAGTACATTATTTGTACTAACCCTATACTTTTCTATACTCTATATGTATAGGTTTGGAAGGAAGGTTGATGTTAGAATACAAGCTTGGTAAATACTCTCTCAAAACTAAGTATGTCCTCATATATTCGAGGGCATAGTTCTATTCCTTAGTTTCGCTACTTGAGTTTATTATTTATTTTCATTCAAATTTAAAGGCGTGTCCCTAAGATATTATGTCGTGTCTCTATGTTTGACTTGTGATGTGTATATTATATTAGTATTTATGAATGAATTGCTTGTAAATTAAACATCATGAAAATTTTTAATTCCACACTACTTTTCAATAGTTATGTGACGAACGATAGTTAAAAAGGCTTGTATAAAACCCCAAAGGTTCAAGTGCGCCTTATGACGATCCAAGGATTCTCCCTAACTTCTAGAGGGTACTTGCCGGTCGTGACATACTTGGTATCAGAGCATATGTTTATGTGAAATAGTTTAGGGTCTTAAGTGTCACAAGGCACGTCTAGTAGAGTCTTGGTCATTGGTGTGAGTCACGACACATCCATTGAAAAAATAGTCTATAAGATGATAGAAGTTTTACTTTCTTCATTATTCTAATGTCGTGCCTCTGAGTTAGTTCTATAGTTATCTCTATCAACCTCTTCTCTTTTTGATTAAAGTACGTCAATATAAGGATATCAACCTCTAGAAGGGAGGAGTGAGGTGTTGCTAATGAGTGGATTTCTGCAGGTGTTGAAAAAGTTCCTATAGTTTGTTTGGATGGGCAAAATGAGAAGGTTCCCCTTCAAGAACCTCAATTGCCTTCGGAACCTTAAGATCCTCATGTCCCCCAAGTTCCTTATATGCCTCAAGGTCCTCAAGTTGCCTATGTTGAGAGGGATATGACTAACGCGGAGTTTAGGGCCTCCCAAATGAATTTGATCCAACTCATGGCTTCTTAAGCTCATGTCGTCAATAATCACTTTATTTCCTAAGCTAACCAAGGAGGTTTACCTTAACCTAATGTTAGTACTCCAACTTCTAGAATCGGGATTTCATGAAGATGAACCCTTCTACTTTTCATGGCAATAAGGTGGATGAACATCAACAAGGTTTTATAGCTGATGTGTTCAAAGTGGTGGATGTTATGGCTTTGACTCCTTGGGAAACAACGGAGCTAGCCACTTACAAACCTTAAGGAAAAGACTCAAGTGTGGTTTGAGCAATGGATAGATGACAGACTCTTTAGAGATGGTTTGGTATATTGGGAAGTGTTCAAACAGACTTTCCTAGATAGGTTGTTTTCCTTAGAGTGGAGGGAGAAGAACATGGTTAAACTCATGATTCTTCGTCAAGGATAGATAAGTGTGCAAAGGTACTCTCTTAAATTCACCCAACTCCCTATGTATGTCCCAACCATGGTAGCCAACCCTAGGGCTAGGATGAACAAATTTGTGATGGGAGTGTCTAGCTTGGTCTAGAATGAGTGTTTTACAGCAATGCTTCTTATTGACATGGAAATTTCTAGGGTCCTTGTGTATTACCAACATATTAAGGAGTCCAAAATTAGGTAGATAGGGCAAGAGGTTAAATGCCCATGTCGGATGATTCTAGTTACCCTTAACCTAAGAAAAAGTTCTTGCACCAAGATTCTACCATGGGATAAAAGGATAGGGCTCTAAACAAAATTCCAAGTAGGTGGCCATACTTATGAGAGGACTAGGTGTGCTTCTTCTTGAAAGCTACACTAAGGTAAGTGTCTTTCCCAAATGGATGGTTTCTTTCTCTTTTTAGTAAGGGCCACAAGATGAGGAACTACCCCAAAATCAATGAATTGTGGAAAAAGGTCAATAAAGCTCCTGAAGGTGGTCTATATCCCAATTCTCCAAAGAATAATCATCCCAATGGGATGGGATCTAGGAAAGAGAACAAATCTAGAGTTAATAGTCCCGGTAAGTCTTAACTCTTTATGGTCATTGTGTTTATGATATGGTATGAGTTTATATAGTTTTATATCTCTTATGATCATGCTTTCTTTATGAATTGCTTAAAGGATTAAATTTTGAACTGTCTAGCATGCTTCACTTTGTTAAGAATGATGCTTAGTGTAAATATTTTGATTTTTGAAACTTTTGCATTGTAATGATTTTTGGCTTCAATATATGTCAAAGTAATATAAATGAGCATTTTCAATGTTGGAGAAGGTAGTTCCTCCATAAATTAACAATGAGGGTGAATTTTGAATTGTGATAATTGTGTAAAGTTGCCTGAGTTGCAAAGTCTTTGAAAATGTGAAATTGTTGTACTTGTTAGTTGGTGCATTCACTATGAATGTTAGATCATGATTGTAATGTATTTTTTTCTTCTAGTTGAGTCCGTGATGTTCTTAAAGTTTTTAGTGTCATCAAAGACGAATGTTGTTCAATGTGGAGAAAAATGTAACACCCTAAAAACGAACTAAGGTGAACTAGATCTTCGTTAATGCTTCGAGAGTTAGTTTTTGATTAAAATGATTTATAATTGTGTTCTTAGGCAGTTTGTGAAGTTGTTTTAAGTTTAGATGTAAAACGTCCGAGAATGTTAATGACATTAGGAAGGTGTGCCTTAGATTGTTCTTTAGTGTCTTCATGTGTTTTTGTGAGATTTACCTGTTTGTTTTAATAAGAAATTATGTGGGATGTTTATAACATCGTGACGACTATGTTTACTAGTTTAACATCCGGGTACGACACCACTTAGGACTCGCGAGGCATCCTAGAAGAAGACCCAAAACATAGCACCCACATTACAAAATCATTGCACAATCAATGCCTCAAAGCCTAAGTGTCGTAGTTTAGATGATGCCCGTCGTCTAGCATCGTAGGTCAAAACTTGGAGTGGGATCTCAAAATATGGCTGCATGTGCAAACCCAAACTACGCACATGCAACACGGACTGTCGTTCAATCGACACCCCGTTGCTTGGGTCCGTCGATGTATTTTACCGAAGTAGTCACATTTTCTCTACGATTACTTAGGATGTTTTGTAAATTTACCTTAACTCTTTTATGACCCTTGGATGATACTATTAGGGTTTTTAAGTTATATTGGATAGGTTTTAAATCCTAGACCTAGACAAGACCCCTCACTTCAAATATTCAAACTCTCTCTCTTAAGGCAATATATCTCTAAAACTCCATAGAATATAGAAGTCAAGAAAGAACTAGGATGGTTGTTGGTAGGCGTGTATTCATATAAAAATCAGTGGGATTTCTTCTAATATAGGTATTGTAGTCATCCTTGAACTCTCTTCCTGTAGCATTCTAGAAAATGTACTTGTCTAGTGAAGAGTCTATTAGGTTTTAAGAATATGTATTTGGGTAAATGGAAATCTCAATACCCAATATTGTGTAATATTGGGCATATTAGAGAATATTTGCTTAATGGTGCTAGCCAATTTCTATGCGTTAACAAGTAACATAAAATATATTTTTGGTTCAAATGCCCCAATCAAGCTTTTTATAGAATTGTAAATGCAATGAAGACCCTAAGCGAAAAAATTTTAATTTCAGAAATATTATCTTTCCACACATTAGGTATGATACATCCAAGTGTCAAGCCTAGGTACCATAAAACCTTATCTTTTAAAATGATTATGTAGATTAACCAGTGACCAAGGACATAATGAGGGTCCTTGTACATGAAATCAGCAGCAACACATGTGCACGCACATGTGCAAGATTAGATCTAACCGCCAAGAGACCAAGCGACCACCTCAACCGAATTCGGTTTCGGCGGTTAGGGGGTAGGTGACCCTAGCATTCTAACAAATTCTAGACTCTAACTAACTTAACCAACTAGCTAACTAACATATGAGTAACAAAAATTTACTAACTAGTGTACCAGAAATCCTAAGATCTAACCGGGTGACACTAGCCGAGTAACTAACTCAAGAAACATCCTAGTGCCTAACCTAGGATGGTCCAAAGGGGTTGGTTATGGTACTAATTACTTAGGGGAACTTTAGTAATTACCATGTCACTTGATTAATTAAATTATCCACTTAATTAATTAATTACATTTCATAGTCAAAGCCGAAACCCTTAGAAAATTTTTAGAATTTGGCTAAGTCAAATGCTCTCCTATTTTTAGTCAATTTAGGAGGGGAGTTTTCATAATTTATGGGGAGAGTCTTTTGGGGTAATTCATGGGACGACTATATATGTAATTTAGGTAAGATTTAGCCCTCTTTTTACAAGTCCCAAATCAGTTCAAATGAAATTTCATTCTCTCTCTCAAGAAACACTCTCTTTTATAAAACTCCATCGAAGAACAAGAAAAGCTAAAGGAAAAAGATGAAGGTTTTGAAGTTTCTAATCAGATTTTTGTGGATTGTTTATTTTTAATGTACGAGTTTTTCCCTGTTGGACTCCTTTCCCCTAGAGGTCCTTTCAAGATAAGTTTTCAAGAACATCAAATACTAGGGTTTTTACCCGACAAAATAGATTTTTTTCCTAACCCTAGATTTATAATTTTCAATGAAAAGTAAACATTTTCTATATTCAATTTTGCATGAATTGTCAATTAATTGATTGATAATGTTTTAATATCATGTGATACATGATCTTTCTCTATGTGATGATTTCGAATGGGTAGTTTGTAGTGTTTGATAACGTGAAAATGTTAGGGTTAGAATTTAAGGTTTGAATGAAGCCTATAATGATCCGTTTACCTTCTCCTATGCGATGTATTAATATTGTAAATGATTTTATGAGTTGTTCTTGCTTATGTTATTGGATATTTAACTATGTATGATTATGAATATTGCGTGATGAATAAGATTCTTTGAAGAAAGAGGTAAGTGTTCTTATTGTTATTACTCTAAATCTTTATGTTAGCCTATAAACTATGATGCTATGTTATGAAAAGTAAGTATGATGTTGCTATGTGAATATTCTGGGCTATGAACGTGTTACTTTTAATTATATGATAAGAATAAAAATATGGAAGTTATGATACTCTGTTGTATGCTTTACACAAGATGATTATGCCATGTAAATCTCACTTAAGAAAGGTTACGATGAAAGGACAATTCCCATCTAATGTAAAAGAGATCATGATCATGTTATACACGAATATAATATCCTATGACTTATGATAAGTTTATGATAAAAGAATACTTAAAGATTATTTAAAGTAAGGGACTTAATCTAAGCACCGATGAACTTGATATGTTAAGTGTCCCTTCCCTAGCGGGAAGGTAGGTTCACAATAATTCTCATGAAATTGAGGATACCTTGTAATGTAGAACTATGGGTCTCTAATACATCTCCTAGTTCTTGAACTATGTTGCCAGTATTAGATACGAGCTAGTGGATCCACCTAGAAAGCTATGTCATGTAGGTTCTACTTTTACCGGTAGACCACCTCTTTTCGGTGTGAAGAAGAAACCGGATTACATGTTTAAATCACATGGTTAATGTAGGTTAATGTGTATGTTCCCTCATGTAAAAATAGAATACAATTAAATGAACATTGATTAGGTTGACTTGAGGAGTTTTCGTAGTATAGATTGTGGTATGAGAAGCTACTTAGACATTGCATAAGTTGATTCTAAGGGACGTCCTAGGAGATTGTTGTTTATTAATATGATGATATGAAAGATATATGTTTATGATATATGATGTTACTCTTATATCAACGTTTGTTATTACGATAAATATCTTATTATGTTATGTTGTTATATGAAGTGATGACTACTTATTTTATAAGTTACATGAACCAACACTTTACTTATGGTCTCCTATCTTATCTACTTGGTTGTGTGGGGTTATGGGGCTTCACATGACCATTGCACTTGTAGGTTGGGGATGAGATCATTGGTTAGATTTTTGTATGGTATGTTTATATTATTTATTTAATATGTTAACATGAATCTATGAAAATATGCCTTTGATCATGATATTGTTGTATGTTTATGGTATCCTTAGTTTGTACCCATTATATTGTATGTGCATTGAATACTTTCACATGACTTTGCATTTTTTCTAATGAAACGATAAATTATCCTTTTTCATGCATGTTCTTATGTGTTATGTGTATATACCCATGCCTAGTACATGTGGCTTACTAACCCCATTACTTTATATTACTACAACTGTAGATTCCGGCTATTGAAGTTTATGGAGGCCGATTTGAAGAAGCTTGGAAATCTTTCTCAAAGTCTTGGTATGTCCTCATGTTTGGGACACTATCATTTATTTTCCCACATATGAAGACTTCAGTAGATATTAGGGTTATCTATTTCCTTCATGTTTTGTTTTGGATTTTTTTTTATTGAGGCCTATATTTCATATTGACTATTTATTTGCTAAGTCCAGATTTAAGCTCTTAAAATTATTATATATATATATATGAGAGAATTCCTTAGAATATTTTATGGTTTATGAATAATGTTAAGTATGAAGTCTAAGTATACTTCAATAGTATTTTAAAAGTTTTTAAATTTCTTCAAATGTTAACTAATGACATGTTACGATGAACGGTAAGACGCTTGTCTGAGTCCTCTGAGAGGACGACGATGCCGGTCTAATCCGGGGTATGCTCTCTGGGTGTGACAGACTTGGTATCATTGCATGGGGTTAAATATCCTTGGGATCAATGTCTTACTAAACCACATTACCTAGTATCTTGTTCATGGTTGTGAAGAGCGTCACAATTATGTATGAGAGACTATGTGATGATTAGGAAACTTCTCTTTCTTGATACTCCTATGTCTTGTCTATAGAGATTTGACAATGTGTGTTTTAGAATATAATTCTTTTCTTGACAGATTCTTCCCAAGGGAAAAAAAAGAACCTAAGGTAGAGGAGTTCAACAACCTTCGTCAAAGAGGTATCAGTGTTAAGAAATACTCCTTGAAGTTCATTAAGCTGTCCAAATATGCTTCTTCATTGGTTTCCAACGCTAGGAATTGAAATGACCCGTTATATAACGAACGTGTCCAAAGATATTGAATAAGAATGTCTTGCAGCCATTCTTCATGACAATATGGATCTTTCTAGGTTGATCATTATTGCTGAACAAGTTAAGGAAAGTCGCCTAAGGAAGAGAATAAGGACTCGAAGGAGGGAAAGTCTTTCAAAGGTAGTTCTTCTAAGAGTAGGCTTGATGTTTAAGACAGGCCTACGTTTAAGAAGAGGTTTTCAAACCAAGTTCCTTCTAATTTCTCGAAGAATCCCAATGATAGAGGTTCTAGTCCTAACCCACAAGAGGGGAAAAATGTTGATCCACTAAATGAGAGACCAACTTATGGTAAGTGTAGTAAGAAACATGCGGGTTAATGTCTTGTTGGAGGCTAATAGTTGCTATGGTTTTGGAAAAGGTGTCCATATGATGAAATATTGTCCTATTGTGAAAAGTCAAGGTATGGGTAATAGCCAAGCTCAACAAAGTGATCCTAGTTCTGAAGATCCAAAAAGGAACCATTTCTATGCCCTCAAGGCTAGGGGTGAACAAGAAAGCTCTCCCGACATGTGACAGGTATGTTACAAGCTTCTCTGTTAATGTCTAGGCATTACTTGTATGGCGTACATGTTGATGTGGTTACTAACCATATGAGTTTGAATATGTGTTCACACAAAAGGAGTGAAATCTCTGATAGAGAAGATGGTTAGAATTGTTAAAAGATTATGACATGAGTATCCTTTACCACCCTGGCGTATCCAACGTGGTTGTGGATACTTTGTGTCGAATGACTATAGGCAGTGTGTCTCATGTGGAACAAGAGAATAAAGAACTTGTGAAAGGTACTAGGGTCGTTCCCAATCAAATTGTCAAATGTTCATATTGGACATGTTAGAGAATATTGGCTTAAGGGTGTTAGCAAATTTCTACATATTGACAAGTAACTTAAAATACACTTTGGTTCAAATGCCCCAATCCAAGCTTGTTTAGGTATTGTACGTGTAATGAAGACCCTAAGATAGAAAAACTTAATTTGAGAAATATTTTTTTTCCACACATTACGTACGAGGCATCCAATTTTGAAGCCTAGGTACCATAACACATTATCATTAAAAATAATCATTTAGATTAAGCAGTGCCCAAGTACATAGTGAGGTTATTTAGACAAGGAATCATCAGCAACACATATGCAAGCCCATGTGCACTGCCAAGAGACAAGGCGACCAGCCCAACCGAATTCGGTTAGGGCGGTTAGAGGGCAAGAGCTGCTAGATTCCTAACCAATTCTAGACTATAACTAACTTAAGTAACTAGCTAACTCACCTAGTACTAACAAATATTAACTAACAAGTGTGCCCGAAATTCTAGTACCTTACCAGGTGACACTAGCCGAGTAACTAACTCAAGAAACATCCTAGTACCTAACCTAGGATGGTCCAAGAGGGTTTGTTATGGTCCTAAGGACTTAGGGGTACTTTATTAATTACCCTAGGTAAATTAATTAATTAAAATATAAACATAATTAATTAATTAAATTTCACTGTCAAAGCCAAAACCCTTAGAAAAATTTCAGAATTTGGCTAAGTCAAATGCTCTCCTATTTTTAGTCAATTTAGGAGGGACGTTTTGATAATTTATGCGGAGAGTCTTTTGGGGTAATTCCTGAGACGACTATATATGTATTTTAGGTCATTTTTAGACCACTTTTTGCACATCCCAAATCATATCGAATGAAATTTCATTCTATCTCTCAAGAAACGTTCTATTTTTCAAAACAACATTGATAAAGAAGAAATACTTAAGGAAGAAGACAAAGGTTTGGAAGTTTCCAGTCAGATTTTCGTGGATTCTTCATATATAAGGTATGGGTTTTTCCCTCTTGGATTCCTTTCGTTAAGAGGTCCTTTAAAGATAATTTTTCAAGAACTTCAAATACTAGGATTTTTACTCTACAAAACGAATTTTCTTCCTAACACTAGATTTATGATTTTCAATGAAAAGTAAATGTTTTCTATATTCAATTTCACATGAATTATTGAGTAATTTATTGATAATATTTGAATTTAGTGTGATACATGATCTTTCTCTATGTGATGGTTTTGAATGGGTTTTTTTGTAGTGTTTGATAATATGAAAACGTTAGGGCTAGAATATAAGGTTTGAATGAACCCTTTAATGACCCGTTTACCTTCTCCTATGATATGTATTTATCATGTACATGATTTTATGAGTTCTTCTTGATTATGTCATTGAGTATTTCATTATGTATGATTATAAATATTGTATGATGAATAAGATTCTTGAAAGCAAGAGGTAAGTCTTTAAAGTGTGATTACTCTAAGTTATTATGTTAGCCTATATACTATGATGCTATGTTATGAAAAGTATGTATGCTGTTGCTATGTGAATATGCTGGGATATGAACATGTTACTTGTGATATTATGATAAGAATATGAATATGCAAGTTATGATACTCTCTTGTATGCTTTACACAAGATGATTATGTCGTGTAAATCTTACAAAAGAAAGGTTACGATAAAAGGAAAATTCTCAGCTAATCTAAAATATCTCATGATCATGTTATACAAGCTAATAATCTCCTATGACTTATGATAAGTTTATGACAAAACAAAACTTAATGGTTATTTCAGGAAAGGGACTTAAGCTAAGCACCGATGAACTAGATATGGGAAGTGTCCCTTCCCTAGAGGGAAGGTAGGTTCACAATGATTCTCATGAGATTGAGGCTGCCATGTAATGTGGAACTATGGGTCTCTAATACATCTCCTAGTTCTTGAACTATGTTGCCACCATAGGATACTAGCTAGTGGATCCACCAAGAAAGCTATGTTATGTAGGTTCTACTTTTGATCGTAGACCACCTCTTTTCAGTATGGGGAAGACACTGGATTCATTTTTAGCTCACATGGTCTATATTATTAATGCGTATGTTCCCTCATGTAAAAATAAAAGAGAAGTAAATCAGTGTTTACTAGGGTGACTTGTGGAGTTTGCTTAGTATAGGTAGTGGTATGGGACACTACCTAGACATTGTACAAGTTGAGTCTAAAGGAAGTCCTAGGAGATTTTTCTTAAGTAATATGATGATATGAAAGATATATGTTTATGATATATGATTCTACTCATATATCAACGTTGGTTATTATGATAAATATGGTATTTGGTTATATTCTTATATGAAGTGATGACTACTTATGTTACAAGTTACATGAAACAACACTTCACTTATGGTCTCCTATCTTATCTACATGGTTGTGTGGAGTTATGGAGCTTCACATGACCATTGCACTTGTAGGTTGGGCATGAGATAATTGGTAAGATTTTTTTATGTTATGTTTATATGATTTATTTAATATGTTAACATGAATCTATGAAAATATGCCTTTGATTATGATCTTCTTGTAAGTTAATGGTATCCTTAGTTTGTACATGTTATATGGTATGTGCATTATATACATTCACATGACTTAGCATGTTTTCTAATGAAACGATAATTGATCATTTTCATACTTGTCGTAATGTGTTATGTGCATATACCCATACTTAGTACATGTGCCTTACTAACCCAATTACTTTATATTACTATAACTGCAAGTTCGTACATTGAAGTTTAAGGAGGCCGGTTTGAAGAAGATTGGAACTCTTTCTCCAAGTCTTAGTAGGTTCCATGTTCGGGACGCTATCATTTATTTTCCAGCTTATGAAGACTTAAGTAGATATTTGGATTTTCTATTTCCATCATGTTTTCTTTGGATCCTTTTGAATTAAAGGCCTATATATAAGTCCAAATTTGAACTCTTAGATGGTTTTATATATATATGAGACAATTTCTTAGAATATCATATAGTTTATGAATGTTAAGTATGAAGTCTAAGTATACTCAAAGAGTATGTTAAAAGTTTTTAAATTTCTAAAATTTTTATCTAATGACATGTTATGACGAATGCTAAGAGGCTTATTTGAGTCCTCTGAGAGGATGACAACGCCGGACTCATCCGGGTATGTTCTCCAAGTATGACACTTCCATTTAAGGAGTCATTTCAAAAAGATTTAAAAAAGTGTTTTTCAACCCTAACTTCATCTAACTTTAACTCTAAATACGGTTCTTGTATGAGAACGTTTCATATGATTCCAATATGATTCTTCTAATGTTAGTTGGTGATTTTAATTCTAAAACTACAATGAAAACATTTTAATTCTTTTTATCAAATTTTTACTTTAGAAATGGTTTAAATGAGCATGGTTTTGTAGTGTTTGATCTTTCGAATCCTTATGTTCATATTTTTTGTTTAACTACTTCCCTAAGGGCTATAATATTATGAAATTTTTAGTAAAATATTATAGGTGATAGAAGTTTAGATATAGGGCAAGTTGGTTATGTTTTTTAGCTTTATTATGAAATACTCTTGATTGGTATGGTCCACCTTCTTTGTGGTGGTGTTTACTCGATGAATTTGGACATATTTTGTATGTATTGTATGTGTAGATTTAAAGTCACATTGTTTTAAATAAAGTGATGATGAAGATGGTTTTTGAAATGTGCATAATGCCTATTTATTGGCTAAGTCCAAATTTGAACTCTTAAATGGTTTTATATATATATGAGACAATTTCTTAGAATATCATACGGTTTATGAATGCTAAGTATGAAGTCTAAGTATACTCAAATAGTATGTTAAAGGTTTTTAAATTTCTATAAATTTTAACTAATGACATGTTATGACGAATGCTCAGAGGCTTATTTGAGTCATCTAGGAGGATGACGACGCCGGACTCATCCGGGTATGTTCTCCGAGTACGACACTTCCATTTAAGGAGTCATTTCTAAAAGATTTAAAAAAGTGTTTTTCAACCCTAACTTCTTCTAACTTTAACTCTAAATATGGTTCTTGTATGAGAACGTTTTATTTTGATTCCAATATGATTCTTCTAATGTTAGTTGGTGATTTTAATTCTAAAACTATAATGAAAACATTTAATTCTTTTTATCAAATTCTTACTTTAGAAATGGTTTAAATGAGCATGGTTTTGTAGTGTTTGATCTTTGGATTCCTAATGTTCATATTTTTTGTTTAGCTACATCCCTAAGGGCTATAATATGATGAAATTTTGAGTAAAATATTATAGGTTATAGATGTTTAGATAAAAGGCAAGTTGGTTATGTTTTTTAGCTTTATTATGAAATACTCTTTATTGGTATGGTCCACCTTCTTGGTGGTGGTGTTTACTCGATGAATTTGGAAATATTTGGTATGTATTGTATGTGTGGATTTAAAGTCACATTGTGTGAAATAAAGTGATGATGAAGATGGTTCTTGTAATGTGTATTATGAAGCTTGAATTGCATGTTTCACTTAGATTATGTCTAAATGAAGAAAGTCTATATGCGTGATGAATGAAGGTATAAAGATGTATAGAATGGAATGTAAATGAAATGATGCTAAAATTAACCATATTAATGTGATGAATTCAAGATGAGGCTTGTTTGCGACCTCTGACAGGTCAACAATGCCGGTTGCGATTCGAATTCCAGAATATGTATCGTGATAATAATATAGTAACCAGGGAGTCTCTTGAAAGGTATTCTCAATTGTACTCTAAACTATCTTATGCTTGAATATTCTATGTCAATATGAAAGATTTTTAGACAAGATTTTTGTGGATGAAAGGACATTCTCATCTATAAACTATGAGCTAAGCATATGAAGAGTTAAGACTCGTAAAGAAATTTTTATGAAGTAATGTTAATAAATACTCTTAAATAAAGGAACTTATATTTGCACAGAGTGAACTTGAAGATGAGGGGTTCCCTTTCCCAATGTGGGAAAGATTGTTCAACATAGTGCTCACCAGGTGGATAACTACAATACCCTATACTCATAAACAATGTTTCCATTTATACCTTTATGTTTCGATAATTATGTTTCCCCAGAAGACCTAGCTAGTGGGTCTATCTAAAATCCCATAATGATATTCATGTCTTACCTTGGCAAGTAAGATACCCTCTTTTGGTGTGAGGTGACCACACCAAATTCCATGTTTTGCCTACATGGTCTGAATGTTGGTTAAGGTTAGGATTTTTCTAAAGTTAAATTGACAATGAAAGTAATGTAATTAACCCTAACTAGGATAACCTATGGGAAGATGCTTAGTGTAGGTGAGGGTATGTGATTTTACCTAGGCATTGTACAAGTAACTTTTGAATGGATTTCTAGGAAGGTGTTCTACACGTCTATGAACTTTTATATGTATTATATGCTTCACATTGTGGTATTGACCTAATTGTAAGATAATATGCATGGAATGAGTCTTATAATGTCTATATGATGATGTATTACCCTACATGCATAACGTTGGTCTTATTGGCTACATGATGAGGTCTTACCTTAAATATGCATGATGTTGTTCTTTCTTGTCATTTGCTGAGGGTCCTACTTATGTATGTAGTTGATTATGGTTTTCATGTCGACGTTTATTAGTAAATGATTCTTATGGTATCCTAGTGTCTTTAATAAGTATGTGTGAGGTTATGGGACTTCACATGTGCATTGCACTAGTAGGCTTGCTTGGGATTATGAATAGAGTTCTATGATGTTTTATGTGAAGTGAAGTTAAAGTATGTTAATGTTCAATATTTTTTCACTATGATGATATTGGAATTTTTGTCCTTTATGTGTTCTTGTAATGTTTTTTATATGTAGTTCATCAAGTATGTTGGGTCAAATGTGAAATATCTGTATTATGATATTTTATGCTTCTATGAATATATGTGTTAGGTTAATGAAGGTTGTATGTATGTTTACCTTGTGGCTTTAAGGTGGTGCTTGAGTGTGGATAGTGGAATGGTACATTTTTCATACATTGCACCAAGTATAACTAGAGAGTCACATGGGAAGTGAAGGAGTTAAGGTAAAAGAAGTTTATTGGGAATGAACTAAGTGTGCCTTAAATGCAATATATGGCCTTATGATATGTTATGACCATTGTTCATGTATATATGAAGTGTTTGAGTTGTAGGATGAATATAGTATCATGTTTTATGAAGTTTTGACTAAAAGGCATGATGAATGCTTTTCTAACCAAATGTCCTCTTTAAATGCATGTTTTTGCATGATTGTCATACCAAGTGCACTCTTGTATTAACACCATTTTTATTTTTTTTACACAAAATGTACGTTATGGAGAATAAAAGGATGTCACTAAAGTGAACGTCTTGATATGTGTTTCCCAAGCTCAAGGGAAGGGATCCTTAAGCTCAAGTATTCATATGTCATACTAAATTCAAGTTATGTAATGGCTAACTTAATGTTTTATGTTGTAAGGGTCGTGTCTCTAATATAAAATAATGTTATTGAATTTAAGATGCCAAAGTGCCCAAGCGTACAACTATCTACTTATGTTATTTTTATATTAATGGAAGTGATGATTCTAGCATATGATGTGCTATGAATGTTTTGAATTTTCCGCTAAATTAACCTATGACAATGCGATGAATGATGACTATGGGCTTGTATAAGACCTCTGAGAGGTAAAGTATGTCATGTTACTTCTAGGGGTGCTCCCTCATCTTGACAATGTGGTATGGAATCATGAGGATCCAAAAGTTATTTCAGGGTCCAAATTCTCAAATTTTCTTGTCTAGTAGATTCTCGTTCATCCGTGGTGAGTCACGATACATCTACGATAGAGAGGCTAGAGGATTAAGTTTACATTATCATTATTCTCAGGTCGTTCCATGGAACTAAAATCTATAAGATCACTCCCATATGTTTTCTTTTCTGGTTGTCTTATAGATGTCATTGCTTGGATGAGATGGTATCTCAATGCTTGAGGGAAAAAGTTGGGTTTTGATGCTTTTCTTGGTTTTACGTTTTGATGAGTATCTGTGAAGGTGAATATTGTTGTGTTTTGATATGATACCATTTATGGCAATATATGTGATTTATGAAGAAAAAAAAGGTATTATGTTGAGAAGTTATTCTATTATAGCGTTTACACTTTAAATCCTTTGAAGAAATGTGATAAATAGCTAAAAAATGCATGTTGCCTTTATATAGGTATAATGACTCAAATGTGACCTTTGTATATGTGTAAATATTTTATTATTGCCTTGGTATTTGTGAAATTCTACATGATTTTCGTGTATTGATTGGAGTCCTTTGGTGTAGGCTTGATGATAGAAGTGAAGGTAGGGTACTTACCTTATGAGGTTATTGTAGAGTATGATAGCAATTGCAGAACCCTTATGAGTAGTTGACTAGTTCCCTTATGAACCTATTCTAAGAACGTGAAAAAGGGAAGAAAAGAGTTTTTGTTCCATAGGTGGGATTACGTTGTGCCTACAGTTGACCTAGAGGGTATCATAAATCCCTTAAACCTCAAAGAGGAAGAAAAAATTGATGTTGACCTACATTGAAAATAGTTAATTTTCTTTTCAGTTTGATCTTAAGTATGGTCATTTTAAAAGTGTGCTTAGATTTTTCACTTGCCCATTGTTTGTTGGAATATTCCACCAAATATATGAGTGTGGGTTTAAATGACCTATAAATTACCTTGCCCTAGTGTTGAATTAAAAGAAAGAGGCATTTATGGCTAAGTTTCCCCTATTGTTTCTCCTATGATTTTCATGACCATTGGTATTCATGTTATGAGATCTCATGTGGTTGAATATGACCTAACTTGATTGTTATAGATAAATCTCGGGCAATGATACATCACCACACCACAATTTTTTTTTTTAATTTAACTAATCGACCTCCACCTTCAAAGTGGCTATTTTACCTTTTAACTCTACCATCTCAGCAAAAGCATTGTCACTCTACTCATACTATTCAACCCCAGCGGTAAGGCTATAAAGTTTTTACTAATAATAAGTCGATAATACTCCATATGTCACAAGCTCAACTCATAGGGTTGATTAGCATCCTATATGCTGAAAAGTATTATACTTGGTAGCTTCTTCTCAAGTTGAGATGCCCTATTATTCGTTGAATAGTCAAGGTTGCCCATCTGGTATATCAAGGCATATATTAACTAAGGCAGCGATAAAGGCTGAGCTGCAAAAGGAGTGGGAACAATAAACCCCAAACGTATGGATAGAGTAGGACTGATACTAAGGGCTTCATAGTGGGAGCATGATGAGAAACATCATAATCAAGGGTAGAAGGGTCTTATATTTATGTGGTGTAAGGTGTGATAGACTTCCTTAAATCCATGTCATATCTGAAGTTATAAGACTCACACATCCATCTTTTTTTTCAGAACAAAAATCCAACAAACTCATATGACTTGGTAATCAAAACTAGGAAGGGCAGTGAACTTTTCTTTTCCTTAGACCGTATGAGCATTTATGTTGCAACCATCAAAATGAAATATGATAATCTAGAGTATATCATGTTTTTAATGACTTAATAATGTGTTAATATGATTAATAATAGCTAATGGGGCAGTTTTAAGGAGTTTAGAAGTGGAACATCAAAGAACGACCAAGAACTTTGGAAACTAGTCTTGTGTGTGCTAGGGTGTTTTTGCATGTTTCATGTGTTATTTGGAGTCTTAAATGATAAGCTGGGGATATAACATCATTTTTAAGGTCGAAAGATTTGGGACGAATCCCTAAGGACCATCCTAGGTGTCCTTGAGGAGGACTCAAGCATTGGTCATAAAGATGCCAAAGCAATCCCAAACCACAACCCAAGCCCTTTGATCGAAAGATGCCCCATAATAAGGGGGCGTGGCTCCTGTAAAATACAAAGGCTGCACCCTAGTATATATGGTACTCTCGGAGTGCAAGTGGCTTACTTGACCTCTCGTAGATCTTGTACAAGCCAATCTGTATCGTTCATCGCATATAAACATATTAAAAGTAGTGCGAAATTAAAACATTTCAAAAACATTTGCATAGTCTTTAAAATCTCTTTCATATGTAACTCATAGGAAATACTAGGTCTCATACATCAAATCTTAGACAGAAGATTACTATGGGAATATATTACTATTATTCTATTATAATATTTCAAAGGAGAAATAAAGACATCTATGCCCTCGAGTGAAATGAGGACATACATCAACTTGCTTGAACGATCCTCTAATCCATACTTAGCTCTCAAAAAGCACCTTCACCAATGAATCAATTTAGAGATAGAGAAATTGTAACGACCTGTTTAGTCGTTTGAGTAGCAGAATTTATTTTTGGGAAAAACTGGCTGAATACGACGGACACCACGACGGACCGTCGTGGGCACGACGGACCGTCTAGGGTGTCCCGTTCCAAAACACTTGCCATTATGAAATTGAGTGTTGAAACTGAGTCTCTGAACTCTGTGACGGACCTGCAGGACGGACCGTCACAGTCACGACGGACCGTCGTGAGCCCCCGTGTCAAAACACTTAGACTCTTGAGAAATTGGTGCTGGAAGCAACTCTCTGTCCGTCGTGACGGAAGTGCAGGACGTACCGTCGTATGCACGACGGACCGTCACAGATTCCTTGAAGGAATTTGAGTCCTTGACGAACCTGCGTGACGAACCGTCGCAGGCACGACGGACCGTCACAGGTTCCGTAATCCCCGTCGGGGTCAGAATTCTGGCTAATTTTAAAGGGGTGTTTTGGACTATTCCGGCTTTAATTTATAAAGTTAGTGAGTTAATGTTATTAGTTCAATTCCTTGGGGGTTGAAAGACTAACTTTGAGTAACTTGGTGGGTTGGTTTCATTACTTTTGAAACTTGAAATCTTGTGATTTAGGGTAAGAAGAGAGGAAGGTTGGAGGAAGAAAGAGAAAGAGAAAGAGAAGAGAAAAGAGGCGCTTGAGAGAGAAGGAGCAAGGTTTCTTGAAGATTCTTGCTTGAACACAAATCCTTGGTGAAGGTAGGTTATGGTTTATGCTATTTGTAGTAAACTCTCAATAGCAAATGATATGTATTGGGTATTCTTGTAAATCCTTCTATATGCTTAATTGTATGATTGTATGAGTATGATTATATGTTTGTGATGAAATAAGCATGATGAAGCTTGTGAACCCTAAATCTTGATGAAACCCTAATTTTACTTGTTATGAGATTTATGATGCCTTAGTATAAAAGAAGGCTTGATGAACTTNATTCCGGCTTTAATTTATAAAGTTAGTGGGTTAATGTTATTAGTTCAATTCCTTGGGGGTTGAAAGACTAACTTTGAGTAACTTGGTGGGTTGGTTTCATTACTTTTGAAACTTGAAATCTTGTGATTTAGGGTAAGAAGAGAGGAAGGTTGGAGGAAGAAAGAGAAAGAGAAAGAGAAGAGAAAAGAGGCGCTTGAGAGAGAAGGAGCAAGGATTTCTTGAAGACTTCTTGCTTGAACACAAATCCTTGGTGAAGGTAGGTTATGGTTTATGCTATTTGTAGTAAACTCTCAATAGCAAATGATATGTATTGGGTATTCTTGTAAACTCTTCTATATGCTTAATTGTATGCTTGTATGAGTGTGAGTATATGTTTGTGATGAAATAAGCATGATGAAGCTTGTGAACCCTAAATCTTGATGAAACCCTAATTTTACTTGTTATGAGAATTGTGATGCCTTAGTATAAAAGAAGGCTTGATGAATTTGTATTGTCATTGTGATGCCTTAGTATAAAAGAAGGCTTGAGGAAATTTGTATTGTCATTGTGATGCCTTAGTATAAAAGAAGGCTTGAGGAACTTTGTATTGCTATTGTGATGCCTTAGTATAAAAGAAGGCTTGAGGAACTTTGTATTGTTATTGTGATGCCTTAGTATAAAAGAAGGCGTGAGGAACTTTGTATTGTTATTGTGATGCCTTAGTATAAAAGAAGGCTTGAGGAACTTGTATTGTTATTGTGATGCCTTAGTATAAAAGAAGGCTTGATGAACTTGTATTGTTATTGTGATGCCTTAGTATAAAAGAAAGCTTAATGAACTAAGTGTTGTATTGATGATGCCTTGGTATAAAAGAAGGCTCGATGGGTATGAGGATCGGAGTGCCACGTTCCGGCACCGGAATAGAAATATGGATCGGAGTGCCACGTTCCGGCACCGGAATAAAATATGGATCGGAGTGCCACGTTCCGGCACCAGGATAGAATATGGATCGGAGTGCCATGTTCCGGCACCGGGATAGAATATGGATCGGAGTGCCACGTTCCGGCACCAGGATAGAAATAGGGATCGGAGTGCCACATTCCGGCATCGGAATAGAAATAGGGATCGGAGTGCCACGTTCCGGCACCGGAATAGAAATATGGATCGGAGTGTCACGTACCGACACAAGAGGAAGAAAGACAATGAATCTTGAAAGATGTTAATATGCTACATCTAATGAACCTGTTTTTCCTTAATGAGTATGGTATTGAGGCGTGAGTCCTCCTGGATGAACTTGGTGATACTATTGATGATTGTAGTATTTGTTGTTACTACATGTTGAGTATTATAGTTGATTTGTGAGATTAACTGATATATACTGTTTCCTATTCTGAGTTGGCCGATGATACCTACTCAGTACGTGTGGTTGTACTGACTCCTACTTGTTTGTTTCTTTCTTGTATTTGTGGAGTGCAGCAACCTTGCCATCGTCTTCAACTCGACCGCGATTCTAGCCAGTCTTCACTGTACCGGATCTCAGGGTGAGCTATGCTTCTAGCTTGGACTGGATCTTCTTCTTCTCGTCTTGATGCCTTGAAGTTCCGGCATGGACTAGCTTTCATTTGTTTAACTTCTTAGAACACTCTTAGTTCTGTAATGTGATCATAGATGTTCTTGTGATGATGACTTCCGGATTTTGGGGATATTTATAGTATTCGTTTTCCGTTATTGAGTTAAGTCTTCCGCGTTGTATTTTATTAATTATGTTTGGGTTTAGATTAGTTGGTTCGCTCACATAGGAGGGTAAATGTGGGTGCCAGTCGCGTCCCCGGTTTTGGGTCGTGACAGAAATTCTGAGTTGTCTAGAAGGGATAACTTAGTGGGTAGAATAACTTCTACTTAGGCTTATCAAGCAATATAGGTATTGCTTGATCGTGAGATTAAAAACTTTTTCTCACATTTGTGTAACTGGTTTTACGTTTGCTTCCGTAAACTAGTGAAACAGTTGTGAAAATCCTGTGAGACAGGTCGTGGTTTTACTCCCTTAAGCAAGGATGTTTCCACGTAAAATTGATGTGTTGTTAAACTGCATTTACTCTCTGTTCATACTTGTTTGTGTGTCAAGGGACCTGGCCCATTGACTAATAAGTGGACGCATAGATTCTAACACAAAAACTTTGTAATCACTAATGTCTCTTGAAGCAAATAAATTAGGAAGATGTGAACTAATACATCAGGTAATGTGATTATATGGAAATACAACTTTTTTTAACAAATATAGTTGTTAAACAAAAATATAATTAGTTACTTTTAAAGGAGTAAAAAAAGTGAGGAAATTTTGAAAGTTCACAAAATTTGTGTATCATGAAAAGGAAAATCAATTAAATATCTGTTGTTTTACAAAGTCCTATCTAATCTATTATAAGTATTATTATCTTTTTTACCTCTGATCTATATATTATTATTATGATAAAATGGAGCATACACTAAAAGTAAGCTAACTTTAGATTTATTCCATTACTATTTGTGGTGTTTTAACTTAGTTGAGGGGATTTATTTATTTATTTATCCAAGAGTAATGCAAGATGTTTAAGCCATAGAAATGAGATCAACAAGTTCTAACTTCTATGGTCATTCTTCCTTCTCCGGCGGACTTACGCCATCTCTTTAGTTTAATTCAAGTATGAGTCCCCACAAAAAAAGGTGCTCGGAAGTAAATTAATTCATCAAAAAAGCAGAAAGCTATCTCCGAAATAAGTACTAATAATGAGATAAATGTAGGCTTCTACTCAAATCAAAATGATTAATTGATTGGTTCCCTGTGTTGTAGAGATTGGTAAGAATCGCAGAAATCCATTCGATCTGGATTAGCAAATATCACATTTTCAACAACCCATGACAGCTCAATCATATACAAAGCATCCACATCATTTTCATTAAAGAAAGTTGCACCCTTGTGATATTTGCGGGCAGAATGGATTTCTGGGATTCTTGCCAATCTCTAGCACGTGCACGCGCGCACACAATTTTATCAATCATTTCTATCTGCGTTGAAGCCCAAATCTCCAACACCTACATTTATCCCATCAGCTGTACTTGTTTTGGAGATAGTTTTCTGCTTTGTTGATGAATTAGATTACTTCAAAGCACCTTTGTTCTGAGAAAATCACACTTGGATGAAATTAAAGTTATGGGACAAAATCCGCTGGAGAATGAAAAGTTACCATAGAACTTGTTGGCCTCATTTCTATGGCCTATACATCTCTTTGGGTGCAATACTCTTAAATAAATAAATCCCTTCAACTAAGTTAAAAGACCACAAATATTCATGGAATAAATATATAGAATTAGGAAAAAGAAAGTTATCAGATATTGTAAATCTAAAGCTAGCATATTTAGTCTCGCTTCATTTTTTTGTAACGGTAATATACAGATCGGAGGTAAAAAAGAAAACAATATTTATAATTGGTTAGATAGGATTCCGTAAAATAGAGATTTAATATGAATTTTTGAAGTTTAAAATATTATTAAACAACAAACTGAAATTGGTTTTTTTGGGGATAGGGAATGCTAGGGGTGGGGGGTTGAGGGTAGGGGTGAAAAAATGAAATTTTGAAGTTGAAAATATTTTTCCAAAAAAATCAATTTGAATTTTTGTAGGGGTAGGGGGCTGGTAGGATGGGTGGGGAGGGGATGGTAGGGGTGGGAGGTGGGGGCTGGTGGGGTGAGTGTGGGGCGGTAGGGGTGGGTTAGGGTCTGGTAGGGTGGGTGGGTAGAGGGGAGGTTGGAAGAGAGTTTCGGAAAATGATTTCCTTATGATTTGGAGGGAAGTCATTTTTCTTAAATTTGAGGGAAATGAGTTGATTTGGAAAAAAAATTGAACCAACCAAACATGGGAAAATTGGATAACATTTTCCGGAAAATGTTTTCCTCCATACCAAACACACCCTTAGTCTACTGAATTTTTTCTTATTGATAAAAGTATGCTGCTTTTGTAAGAGAAATGGACATTTACTCTATCCTCTACCGGTAATGCTTCAGTATATAGTCGCTAACAGCTCAAGACTTCGTAAGAGAAAGGCTAACTCCATATTTTTCTCAGTTGGAACTTGGAAGATGTTAAATTACAAAGGAAAAGCTTTATCTTTTCTTTTCTTCAGTTTCTTTTACAAATTTAATTTCATAGTTATGTGCATACATTTAGTTATTGTGGTTGGAATTTAGTGCTGCTATTGATTACCTAATTATGTTCTTCTCTCGTAATGTTGTGGTTGTAGGTATCAGATTATGAAGCTTATTCCAATAAAAAGAAAATATGTCCAGGCAATCCATTGTTGTGGGTTGGCTTTACACTACTCTTCCTCTCTTATCATATATCACGGTAAACTTTTACCACATTCGTGTTTATCAAACAACTTAACCACATTACTAGTGGGGTTGATGTAACACTTAGTCATGGTTAATGATAAATGTGTTACATATACATCTCTTGCATCGTAGGGTTGATGTAAACCTCAAGTGTGAGTAAGTCTTTAACGACATATCTCCAAAATATATTGTTGAATATGACCACATTATCTAAGCTGATATGAAAACTCATAAGAATCTTATAAAATTCATACAATGTTTCACTTCAGGCAATGATAGAGAGTCAAAGAATGTAGATACAAATTAATTCCGAAGAAAGTGTAAAACCTCGAAAAATTGAACTTGGATGGAAAAGAGAAAAGGATAGTCCACGGACGGGTTCACGGGCCGTGAAGAGGTCCATGACCCGTCACCCCACCAGTGAAGTGTACGCGGTAACCATGAAGGATCACAGGCAGTTAGACAGTCCATGAAGCTTCACAAGGACTATGAAAGGGACTCATCAACTTTTAAGTTTAGGGTCAACTTCAAATGATCATATCTCTTCGCATAAAATGAATAAGGTGTCCCATGACCTATCAAATTGAAGGTTTTTGAGTCCTCTCTCTAACACCACAAAGTTTGCCTAATTTTGATCTCTTAGTAAAAATTTGTGCTCATTTTAGTTCATGAATACACTTTCTAGGTCAGATTATTCAGATATACATGCCTCGGTTAAGAATGGTTCATTATCAGTACATTAATGTTGCATTTTGAGTTAGCATTTCAGAATATAGAGTTATCTAGTGTGTTTTAGTTATATTATGTTTATACAATCTATTGTGAGTAAGCTTAGTACCTAACTGAACTAGGGTCTCTCACGCTTACAGTCCTAGAACTACATGCGCCTGTAGGTTAAGTCCCCTCTGTTGAGAGTTTAGTGATCACGCCAGTCATGCCTCTATACCTCTTACAGAGTATATTCACTTCTCTATATGGAGGCATATATATCGGACTCCATATTTATCTCATGTAGTTTTATGTCGTTTATTAGGAGTTCCCATAGAAAGATTCTAGTGTATTGACCATGTTATCAATTACAATTCAGTATTCAGTTTCAGCATGTCATAAACATGGTGATTGCATTCATTAACTTCATGTTGAGTTTTTTTAGTATAATATTATGCTCATCTTATATGATTGCTCAATTTTATGTTTTGTTCAGTTATGTATATTGTTCAACTTTACTATATCTTGTATGCTCAATACCTTTTGAGAACTGACACATACTCTACACTACATCTTCTCATGATGTAGGTTCAACTCCTTAGCATTTAGGTCACGCATATATCAGTTCTATCTCTCAAATTCAGCAGCATTATTGCTGAGTCCTTATTTTTCGAGGACAATTGACATCATTATCTTTCTACTTACGGTCTTTAGTTTTAGTTTTTCTAGATTTAGCTGGGGGCATGTCGCAACATCTCTCGTCAATTAAAGGCTTTATTTAAGGCATAGTTAGTTTCAAATTTAGCTTTGGATTTTGATCTTTTATTAATCATTAAGCTCACATTTATTTATTTATATTATAATGTGTATTCCCAATCTTTTTAGTTATATGATTTTTTTAAGATTCCACATAGTATTCTCTTATTTCAGTAAAGTGATCCTATGTACCATGTCCACATCCTGAGGGTTGATTTGGGGCGTAACTCACATGGAGTTGTGTTCGTTCATCCACGCACCAATCATGATTTAATTCAGTAAACTATGTTCTTAAAGTATAGAAATAGATTTCTTGATGGATTTTTGTTGAAGTTCTATTTGGTTCTTGATTGTTGAAGTGGTTGAGAAGTCCTTGAGTGAAATTCATGAAATTTCATGTTTTTAAGTAGATTCTTTCATATTTTGGTTATGAATTCGAATCTAAGTGTTTGTGGGTAGGAACCAATCGATTATACAGGGTTTAGAGTTGTAAAACGAGCCAGAAAATTTGGGTATTTTTTGGGCAGAGGTCTAGGGCGCTACACAAGCAAGAGTGCCCCACTTTGGGGTCTGTAGTTTTGGCTCTGGAGCACACACCAGCCAGTGTGCCTTAACTAAGATTCTAAAGTTTTGCGTCTGACTCCCCATGCCACCTAGATCACCAACGACCCCAGGTCTTCTACCGTTTGAAACTTCTTTGCATTTAAGTTCCCTTGAAACGTACCTATGTTTTCTAGTTGATATCTACACTCTAAGGTTCCTCTAAATAATATGAAAGCATCCATAAATGAGATCATGAGCCTTTAATCCATAATTTACTTCAAGGAAAGTTAAGAGTCAAGTCAAGAGAATTCATAGCGTCTTCAAAACGACTTTCAAAAGTGTCTTAAACTTGTTTTAAGACTTGAGTTTTGAGTTAAATAAAGAATAAAGATGGAAATTCGTTTCTTCAAAAGAGGATGACTATGTATTCCGTAAGAGTAAAAGTTTTAACATTTAAACAAGAAAGGAAACATCGATTTTCAATAGAGCTTATCAGATAGTTTCAGTAAAGAACAAATGCTTTCGAAATTAAGCAAGAGAGGAAACTTTGATTTCCAAGAGAGACTTTGAGCTAAGTTTTAACAAATTATCTCAAACCACAAAAAAAGTTATGTTTTAAACATATGAGATACTATAGTTTGGGAGTAGTATTGATCACCGATATGGGGAATGTTCAGAAAACTCACAGCCCCCATAAACCATGTAGCCATCATTGGTAGAAAAGCATCATACTTTTTAGATTATTCCTTAGTGGTTTTTAGAATAGTCTAGTGGGTCCACACAGTGAGTTAGATTCTATGCCCTTGGGTAGGCATGAGACGCCCCTCGCAGCGTGAGGTAAAAGGTTGTATCATTACATAACTCTTAATGGTTGTCGGTTAGTGAAACTCACATACAAGTATTTTGCATTCTTATATACATAAAGTTAATTGTATTTGATATACATCTAGAGTTTATATTATATCTTTGCATATATACAGAGTTACTATTGTATTCCTAAATACACAAAGTTCTCATCCATGTTTTAAAAGCTATTCTTTATATTGAATTTATATTATCGCTTTATATTGAAATGAGCTAAGTAGAGTTGACTTGAGCCCAAGTATTTTCTTTCAGTTCCCTTTTCAAGCTTATGTCTTGTTTTAGAATTCCTCTTGCATACTCGTACATTTAATATACTGAAGTCATTTGCCCTACATCATTATAATGATGAAGATATAGGTAACTATGATCACCATCCAACGCTTCGTTGATTCAATCAATCATTCAAAGTCCTGTGGTGAGACTCGTTGCTTACCTAAGGATCCCTATTTATATTGCTTAATAGTTTTTAGTTGTTCCTGACATCCCTCGTAGTTTTATCGGCTTCATAGACAATTAGTAGTTCATTTGTCCTTATCGTTTTATTGGTTTATGTTAAAACTTGTGTTACCATCTTGGCTAGTTGAATGTTTATTTTAAGACATTCTAATTTATTTCATGAGTTTATCTTTTGAGACTATTTTCTTGTTATTTAAGTCTTCTATTAAGTAGTACGCCAGGCCAAGGGTTCGCTTGTGGCCAGTAATGATTCTCGAGTGCCAGCCACGTTTAGAGAGTAGAATCGGGCTGTGACATAGCTTTTCTTTGAACTAAGTAGTCAGACATGTCTTTACATATATAATATCTCGTAGATAGTCGAGGGATTTCATGCATGGACCTTCGGGCATGGAATCTATATTGTTGAATATATGAATAGTCGTGGGTTATAATAATAATAGTCTTGGTTAGGTAATTTTTACTTTGAAGTAATTTCTAAATTCTATGCTAGGGGAAAAGATGTTGGGTAAAATGGATCATGAACAGGGAACATTCGCAAAGGAGTCCTTCTAATAAGTTAAGGTTGTTTTTTTATGTATGTATTCATGTATACTGTCACTATTATGAAACCTTTACAATACATTTTGGGGAAAACATAAGGATTGTATATAAAGTGATAAATTGTTGACAATCTCATGCAATAAAGGTGCTTTTGTTTACTTGTCTTTACAAGTGTGGTTGTATTTCATTGAGATTAATATTGTGTTTGTGTGACTAATGTTTGACTCTGATAGCCTCATATAGGATATTCTCATGGTTAGCTCTTGCACCATTTATGGTACGTACTAATGGTTGGCTCGGGTACCACACTTGGTATAAGGGTGTCATGACCCAAATTAGGTCTGTGACTGGCACGAAAGGAAAGAATCCTAAAGCAAGCCTTAACATAAATCTACAGAAAATCAGGCAGAGTTTCCTTTGTTTTTAGATCTATCTTAAATTTTACCAGTCTCAAAAATACACCACAAAAATAGTCACAACTATAACCAAAACATAATATCCATTGATCTAATTCCCACGCAATAATACCAATTTCATCTCCAAGGTTTGAGTCTGATGGTATGCTCTTACTGTATTCAATCTTAACCCAAATTCTAAGGTTCGGGTTCTATACCCCTCTATGGGGAATCTCATCCCAAGAATGTTGCTCTTTACCACCACATTCATCCAATATCAAGATCATATCAAGAACCACCAAATGTTTAACAAAACCATATTCAATCTTAGTATCTCTATTAACTCCATGGCCTCTTACCATACAAACTAGAATTTCCCGCATTACTACTCGGAACCAACTAAGGGTTCTCATTTAATTGTTTCTCACAGTAAAACCTCATCGTTCTCTTCCTATACATTTGCAACCTTAGATCAAATTATCACACCATCATTATCACGATAAGAATATTAACCTTTGTCTTCTAACATCACTCCACTACTAAAAGGACCTCTGGAAAAATATCTTTCTTACTATTTTTAACTCATTGTTAACTTATTCTCAACACTTGACTTCATTTCTCATCGTATCATTTCCCCTTAAGGTCTAAAGCTCAAACTTGAAAACTATGGACCTATTTTATCATCTCTACACCGGTCTACATCCCCTTAACTCTAACACTCGGTAAAAGTTTATCTCCTGAATACCGAACTCATTAGCAGGTACTAAGACCTCTTTTTATAATGTTTCTCTTAACCTCAATTGGGACAGCATCTGTCTACATACCTTCTCGGGTGTTCCTCTTACTACTCAGCTTCATTTCTCTCATATATGCATCATAATGCCACATTCCCATTGTGGGGTACCACCTTTATCTCCTCATCTAATTCAGGTCAAACCTACTAGATCAGATCTCAAAACTTACATTGTGGTCCTCATGTTTGCATCTTTTGATCACTTCACTCATCTCAAATTCAAGCTTAGTGTCTAGTACTAAACACAATAATCAATAGGATTGGTCACACCTTATACTACTTGCGACAACCAGGAAAGTCCAGAAACACTCCCCCACTAAGATTTCAAAACAAGTAGGAAACCTACCAACCATTTACCTTCACCTTTTATTTCACAACTTAAGTACAATTGACTCACTCAAATAGTTCTATCGTCTTATAAATACTATTGGTCTCCCCTTTCAAATAAGCCTATCTTGGATCTATCACCTCATAGAACTATTCCTCTTCTTTCTATCATGAACTCTCTACAACATTATTATTCCTTTTCTACTCATAAAGGAACTCATCACTTAAAACTAACTGGGTACATGATTGAAATAACATAATCTACCCCTTAACTATCTCCCTTTCTTAGATTACTATACCTCTGCATGTTATTCTCTAGCTTTGGGCACTTTAAGTACTACTACTCGTAATCTTGAAGCTTATGCTACCTTTCCAGGCGAAAATATTACCCCAAGCTCTACAACACACCTCCTCATAAGTATCTCAATTGGAACAAGGTTTTAGAGAAGAGAGTACATCTCACTTTTAGTATTGAACGCATGATTCATATGAACATGAGCACATTTTTTGAAGCTCAACACTTAAATCACTCATGGGCTTCTCTCAAGCCCCTCTGGAGTCTCATGACTTCCTCAATATTTTTCTAAAATAAACTCATCGATTAAGAACTAATTTTGCTTTTCAACCACCTCTAGTATCACGGGTAGTCGAATGGATATGAGAATACATGAGTTAGAATAAATCTCTATGACATAGCTCTATCGGACGATTAAGAGTACGAAATAAGGGAAAATTTTCTTAAATTCATGTAGTCCCTTATTTATAGAAGTGGGGACCTTACAAACATAAACAAGAAACGGCTTCATAGACACCCTAAGACACCTGAACTCTGTGCTTCAATACTAAGTTTTTCACACCTCGAGCCTACACCCTGGACGTAAATGTCACTCGAAAACCATTGTTGGTTCCTAAGAGAACCCTTGACTTGACTCATTACTCAATGGAAGACTTACTCATGAAAAATGAAAATCGTGATACAAAGATATCTTTAAGAACTTACTTTAAATTCAATCCCAATAATCGTCTGAAAAATAATTTAACAAGTACTAGTTAAATTCCAAAAGAAAAAATTACAACAACAAAGGAAACAATAATAATCTCCTCAACTTTTAAATTGTCTATGAAATCTCTATTATTACAGAAGGATTATCGGGACAAGACCCACAACATCCTAACAACTGAAGGAAAATGGAACCATCTGGACGCAAGGAGGCTAACCAAAGCTAACTATAACTGCAAGTGGTCACAATGGAGCATCTTTGATGACCCTCAATACCTGTATCTGCATCATAAAAAGATGCAGGAAAAATGACATCAGTACACAGAATCTACGACATGTAAGGGGAATTCTAAAGCATAACAGATGTTTGAACTAATAGAACAGGGCATACTTACCTCTTCTCAAATTCATTTAACTCAACTCAAACTCCACTCAATAATAGGATACTCGGCTCAATATACTCAGGAATAAAGTAACAACAAAGATGCAATATATGGAAAGTTTTTCAAACAGTAGATAATAACTCGGTTGTATGTAAAAATACAACAATAATTCTTATTTGAGAGATTCTCAAACTGATAACTATCACTATGAGTTATGTGATGATATAATATCTCGCCCACGCTGTCAGAACTGTCATATACCTTGATGGGGTAGAGAACTCCTCAACCAAGTGGATCCACTAAGTTGTGCTTAAAACGCAATAAGGAATCATCTAAAAGTATGTCCATTTCTACCCATGTTGGATATATGGTTTATATAGACTTTGAGTTATCTGAACTCGTCCCCATATCGGTACTCAATACTACTCCCAAAACATAACTTAGGTCATATGTTTAAACACATTTCCTCACCCTCAAACTTTGAGATTATTACTCAAAAGATTAACTTCTCTTAAAAGAGATAGTACTTAAACTCCTAATGAACTAATTAAGAAATCGATGTTTCCCCTCATTTTAGATGAAAAAATATTTACTCTTGGGAATAGTTAGTTCTTATGTACTCAATTTGAAAAAAATGAAACTCAACTCTCCTCATCCTACTCAAGTACTCAACTCGTAAAATAGATTATAAATAATTGTAAAAGACTTCTAAATAATATGATTCATGTCGAATAATGAAAGTGAACGAATTAATTAAAGATTTTCAATAACCGTATATAAAACTCAACAACTCCAGAACTCAAGGACTCAATGATTCTACTCAACCAAGAATGCTCGACTCATAGGATTCATGCAGAATTATAGACATGAACAACTCAACTCAAAGACTTTTATATGTAATATGTAGTAGTTCAATATTAGGAATATAATCTCAAAACGGTTATGAACTCTATACTCAAGAACATAAAACACAAAGATACTCCTCATCTCAAAAGATACTAAATGTATGGAGTTTAAGCGGAATTTATGGGAATGAATGACTCGACTCAACGATCTCAATTTTAATGTAGACTCATGAATAAATTCTTCTCATTGTCATACTCACTTACTCGATTCTTGCAACAATTTATAAATAATTGTAGAAAACTCCTCGAAAATACACAAAAGGACTTTCCCAAACTTTACTCTTAACTCTATGTTGAATTGGAATTATGAATTCAAGAGTTATAAATTCGATAGGCATGATCTCTCAAGGGCTAATGAAGATTTTTATTGTGAAAAGTAGAAAACATAGGTATGATTTGAGGGACTCATGCGGAAAAAAGGACGGAAGGGTAGGGGACCTGGCGACCCTTGCCCCAGACCTTAACCTATAGAACACTAGTTGTGACACACTGTGTGGCGCGGAGTCCCAAGCCTATGTCAAGAGAACCAACGAATTTTCTTGCTCAAAGTCATACCCTAACCCATCTACAAGGGAGAGATTTCCCTCAAACTTTTTTGGTTCTTAAATCTAACATTATTACAACGAAATCTACACCGAAACCCACCAAGAACAATACTTCTTTGCAACTCTCACCTTAAGAACTCAATAAGAATTTCATTATCAAAGAACGAAACAGAAAAACATCAAGAACGAAACAAAAAAAAACATCAAGAACTCAACAAGATTCTCAATATACTCAATCTCTTGGATGATATTCGTAAAAAAAAAGTCATGATTGGTGTGGGAGAATAAACCCAACACTATGGGAGCTTACATACATCTTAGGATCAAATCCTTGGTGAAAGTCCTCGAAGATTGCAAGAATCTTGATCATTCATTTTCTCCTCTTTTCCTATTATTCAACTACTCTCAAAACCCTAAGAGTAATTTAGGAATGACTAAACTGATTCCAATAAGTTTACACCCTTAAAAGTTTAAGGAAAATGAGATAGCTAGTAGGGTTAGGAAAAGACCAAAATACCCCTCATTAATTCTGGTAATTTTCCTTAATTGGACAAGCTGAACTCAAACAATCATATATCCCTCATCCAAACTCGAAATTCAGCAAACTCGGTAGCATTGGAAAGAGAACTTAGAGATGTTTAATTTGATTGCTTATGGGTCTCCTAGATCATCATGTACTAAAAGTTATGGTCGTTTGAATTGGACCCAAAATTTAGAAGAACTTATTAATGACTTGAATGAATTCTCTTTAGTTCTTCTTAGAACTCAAGGTGCTACATTTAGTGACCTTAACATTTAAGAACATTAAAATTCCTCAGTATAAACTCACACACTATGAATAATGGTTCAGGTCTTACCTCAAGAAAATACAGGGCTTATGCTACTTGTTTAGTGACAATCATTGAACAATCAGTTGAGTTGAAATTTTATTTTTCATGCAAGGACTAAGCATGTGGAAATATATTGCTACTTCATATGAGAAAAAGTAATACAAGAAGATATTGACTTGAAGCATATTAAAACTGAGCAACAACATCAACATATTTTCTTTTATTTTACGAAGTCTTGCAGTAGCTATTTTCTAGCAGCTAGTTGTCATTTTATCATTTGATAGTTTCTGATATTTTCTTAGTTGTAGTTAGTGAAAAAAATATTCCTAGAGTTCAAGGAAAGTAGTTTAGTGGGATTATGATTCCACAAATTTTGTAAGCGTATATTAGGCTATTGAAAGTATTAAATAAAACATTCAGCAACTCTTTCTTTGCAAATATAGTTTCACGGTTTATCTTCCTTCTTCATTGTTATTTGTCCTTTGATTACTACGCATTATGTTGTGTTTAGTTCTTCCTATTGAGCACTTATTTGGGTAAGAGTTAAGACAATGCAACCCTATAAATTGTGTCGCTACAGTAGATAGGATTGAGCCATTGGTTTAGGCGACTTCTCACCCAGTCATGTTAAGGGCTTTTTAGATTAATCCATATGTTCAATTTTGTCGTCCTACGTTCTGGCTAGGTATAGGATGGCTATGTCAACGTGGGTTAGATGTTGTATCATCACGAGACTAATAGTAATGGTTGTTGGTTAGAGAAACTCTCTAAAAAAGTAAAGTATATTATTTTGGTATTTTGCTAATATTTCCGGGTTGTTAACACCTAATTTTGCTCCCCGTTTTCCTACAATCATTTTTCTTCATGTTTCTTAGTCCTGAATAATTTATTTAAATTGATTTGCCTATTTTTAAGTTGACTTCAACAAATTCTAGAAAAGTTATTATCTTTGTCTTATTTTTGAATATTTAATTATATATGCTTGAGTATATGTATATGTATATACATTTCGCATTTTCACTTTTTACTTTTTAATAATTTAATAAAAAAAATTTAAAACTACATTTTTTATTGGAAATTTTGTCCCCTTGAAATTCAATTTGATTACGCATATTAAATTAGTGAACTTGAAAAAAAAAATGTATTTTTCTCACAAGTTAATTCACCAACACATTTTGGGCCATTAATATTCTTTCTTTAGCAAAAAACTGCAGCCCAACCTTAAAAAGGAATATGAAATGTTAGCTAACTAGTCAAAAGTCATAACATAATTACTAAAAATATCTACACTTTCAAATAATTATTAAAAATGTTAGTATGTCAATATTTTAGCAAATAAAGTTTATCCTTATATAATTATAAACCTTTCTTTTATTTCTCAAATTTGGCTCACTTTGTACTCCATTACCATTGAAAGAAAAAAAGAAAACCTCAGTACTCACTTTTCTCTCTCTAATTTTTCTATCCAAATTCTATCATTTCTCTTTCTTTCTCGTACGATTTCTTCTATTATTGTGTCTTCTCATGTAAAGCATTACTTATAAAAATCAAAATTTTGTTCAATTTTTTGATATAGCTCAGAAACCATTCAAAATATTTTCAACCTTTTATATAGATAAATACATTATCGTGAAGTATTTTTCCAGATTTTCGATATTTTGGATATCTATTATTTTTCACAATTTCGACTTTATAGTTTGATTTTCTTCCGTGATTTGTTTTTTGTATAGGAAATATAGTAGTTCATTAACATTCATATAATATATATAGATTGTTTGATGTTGTGTGTTTAGTAATTTTGAGATTTGTATATAGGATTTAAGTTAAGGGAAAAGAATTTAATTTTCACTATAATGTCTGATTGAAAGAGGTATACTAAATAATTATCAACTTTTTTGAAATTTTCCATATATTGATTTATACATTACCCAAGGATTGTTCGAAATGTATGCTCTGCATCTAAATGATTTAAGAGAGTAGATAAAAAAAAAAAAAGAGTTCTAGGTATGGAAGTTGATGAACAAGTTTAACAATATTTTTATTCAATATTGATAAATGTATGTATTACTTTCATACTTGTATCCCTCTGTAAGTAATTGTACCCCATTGATTAAAATTGTTTAACATAAATAGAGACTCGCGTTCGTTTAACAATATTTGTATTCAATATTAATAAATGTTTGTATTTACTTTCATACTTGTATCTTTGTGTAAATAATTATCTCTCAATGATCAAAATTGTATAGACAAATGTCTATGTATTTGTATCTTTATCAAATAAGTATAAAATTATACTACAATTATCAGAACATTGCATTTCAAACAACCACTTATAATATACACTATAATTATCGTAATTTTTTTCGACACTGGATATAAACAAAAAAAAAACCAGCCAAACACTTTATCAAAACGATTCTTTTTAAGATTGTGGATACAATATTTATCAAAACGATAACGAATGTAATATTAATCAAAAGGATTCTTTGATTGCATTAAACATTAGAAAAAAAATCTACAAATATTTCATATTCATTCCAACAAATTAAAATTAAAGCTACCAAACAAAACTAATGCTCCCACTTAGTTCATAGCAGGCACAATTTAAAATTATCAAAATTTTCCGTAGCCATTTTTGAATCAATGGAATGTTAAAAATCTATATTCGAAATTCGATGAAGAAGGGGAATTGGCGCCTTAGTCATTTACTTTTGAAATTGTAAGTAATAAGAATTTTAAGTGATATGTTCAAATATTCTTTTCGTGATTTTCTCCTCTTTGTTATTTAATAATTGTATTGTTTCAAATCAAACAAATAATATATAAATAAATTAGAAGAATAACTAAGTCAAAGATTGACATTTTAAATATAAAAATTGAAAATGTTGACAAGAGGTTTTATTCAATACTAAAGTATTGACATTTTGAAAATTTTCCCAAAAAAATAATTCCTTTGCGCCCAAACTCAACTTGATCTACCAAAAATACCCTGAACCCTTCTCTTGCTCACTTATAGCTGTCAAAATGGGCTTAACCCATGAGGCCGCCAACCTAACCCATTATTAGTGTAGGCTTGAGATATGATTTTTCAAACCCATTTAAAACTATGGCTTAAGAAGTCCGGCCCCTATAAGTCCTTAACCTTTGAGGCTTGATCTGGGCCGGGCCAGAGTCGGCCCATGGGCCGAAACTATTTATATAAGGTAGCTTACAACAATCTCACTAGTATATAAGCTAATTACTTATATTCGAGCTATGTTGTTATATTACGAATCTTATCATATTTTCGTACATCTAAATGCATGTATCGTGATATAGATAAACTCAAAAGTAGGTTAATTTGTTCTAGATACACCCTATCCTAGTGGAGTCACATGTATCTAGAATACATAGATAAATATGCGCCCTCGCCTCCCTTCCATTTCACTTGTCACTCTCTTTTCTCACTTGTGTATATGGGATACATTACACCAAATACATGTATATCGCGTATCTAATATCCTAGATACATTCTAATTACACTAAATTATTTGCAAGTGTTATTGAAGCAACACCATTATTGGTCATATTTGATTTAAAAATATCCTCATTTCTTGATGTTATAGAATTTAAAATTTGCAAAGAAAAATATGGGGAAAAAAAAAGGCTAGCCCGCCCCAGCCCTTGGCCTTTCTAGGGTTAGGTTGAGTTGAGCACTTTTAGGCCCTTCCAAATGAAGGACCAGCTCTCCTTAGCCCATCAAATTCTTTGGCCCGTGATACTTTAGTCGGGTGGGACTGGGCTTGTCCTTTTTGACAACTCTACCTACCTCCATCATCTTTACACTCCAAGGAGCTGATGAAAACCTAAGCCTATCTTGCCACTTATCTCCCTCACCCGGAGAATCCGCAAGATTCTATGCTCAAATCTCTGCCACCCCAATCAATCATCTCTGAACATCAATAGTGCCCTAGATTCTCTAAAATTACTGAATATGTCATTCACACATACAAATCTCTTTAAAACACCAAATACAATTCAAAATCTGCGATTCAGATTAATATGCTAGGTTTTTATATTTATTGCTTCTTCCAGTTCATCTTATCTTTGTTGTCTCTCAATCTATTCAAAGAAGTGACTCCTTTTTTTATTAATATTTTTTAATTGGTTCTTCACTGTAAATAGGGCTCGTAAACTTTCTCAACGGACAGAGATTTAGACATCAAAAAGTCTATTCTGAGTTTCTTTTGACTAAAGTCCTCCGGAAAATTTGTCTGGAGGGAGTCGATAGCGAAGTATAAGACTCAAAAGCACTAATTTGTTGCCCCGGAGAAGGTCGGTATTTCTCCTCTACCTTATATAATTCATAGAGCAAAAATAGTCTTTTGAATGAATCAATTTTCTTTTAATTTCACCATCTTTTGAGTTGGGAAAGTCATTTGTTGTTCCTGCGTGAAATTAATATATTTTTCGATTAATTTTTTAACTTAAGTTAGCTAATCACGATATTACTTTTATCTTTCTAAAACCAATTAGCACCTAGTTATAATAGATATTTTAAATTCTATAGTTATTTCAAAACCTTTTTAAATTTAACATAAGTTTGATCATTTAACGTATCTTAAAGGATACTTAATATCTTCCCTTTAATAACTAGAAATCTTACATAGTACTCCCTCTGTCCGAAATTGTTTGTCATGGTTTCTATTTTTAGAGTCAAACTATAAAAACTTTGACTAACATTTTGAGATGTATTTTTTCATCATATTAATGTGCAGAAAATTGTACTTTTAGCACTTTTCATGTAGTTTTAGAATATTTTTTATTATTTAAAATATCAAATTAATTTGATATAATTTACCTTAAAAAATTAGTCAAATTGACTTTCGATAAGCGTAACATGACAAATAATTCTTGACGGAGGCAGTATCACATAAGTTAAGTAGACCATTAATTGGAGTTAATGTTAACATTACATTGGTTAAATAATTAGGGTTTCCGAATTTACTGCAAAAATAATTAGGTGGCGACTCATTAAGTTAATTAATTTAGGAATCACCAATTTATTGTACAGTATTTGACGCAAGTTAAAATGGGGTACAACAATGGTACTTTCAATTTATTTTTAGGTCATTTATTGGGATCAACTATTTATTTATTTACTTCATTTTGTCTATATTACATACCGTACATTCAATATACTGATGGCATATGACTTTACACATTTTATAGTGAAGTTTCAGGTACTCAAGATAGCAGACCGTTCAGTTAAGCGTGTAACAAAAAGAAACAGTCCACAACTCATGGAAGCATACCAAGACTGTCATGAGGACACCATGAAAAGTTGAATGCCTCTCTATGTTGTGAATTTGTGCAGAAATGTGATAAGGTTAGAACATATGGAAGTCACAATGAATCTTCTTCAGCTTTGAACGATGGAGCTTCGAAAAAATACTACAATATTTGTATTGGACTAGAATTATAAAATAGTAAATAGCTTATCACAATCAATGTGTTGTGGCAAGATACTGCCTTGAAAGCGTATTTAGCTCGATTTCAGCCCAGCCTTCTTTGATGCAAATCATTGTAGTCGGTTGCTCCCCAAGTTTTTGTAGTTACTCTCAAAAACATGCACTCAGAGCTTAAAGTTTGGAGTTGCACAAAAACAATTGTCCGGAAATCCACAATAGGAAGAAGGATTATTTAAGCCAATAAAAGAATTAGTGAAGGAGATAGTAAATAAAAGAAATGACTATTGTTTTTCTTCCCAGTATTTAGCTTTCAAATGATACTCCTTAAAAATGGAAAATCATTCACGTTTCCATTAATCAAAAAATGTAAGAAACTAACCTATAATATATATATATATATATATATATATATATATATATATATATATATATATATATATATATATATATATATATATATATATATATATATTTACTTTAATGACAATATTTTTATAATAAAAAAGTAACTTCAAGTCTTCTGAATGCTTACTATATTTTCTTTACAATGTTATGAAACTAATACTTGAGATACATTTGAACCTATTGTGGAAGTAACTTTCCTATTTCACATATGCTAACGACTTGACAATGTTTAGGTAGATTAATTACGAAAAGTTAAAAGATGTAACCTATCCTTTGCATTAAAAGAAAAGAAATATTATCCACAATCCTCCACTAATGCAAAGATAAAGAACAAGAATAATCTCTAGGAAAAAGAAAGGAAAATGTACTTAAGTATCAATGTATTTTGATTTGAATTATCACGTAGTCAAATGAGGCAACAACACATATCCACAAAGCAAAGTATTCTTAGACTAAATTGACATACCCCACAACACATCATATCCTTTATTTTACTCAAACTATGTGATCCAACAAATTAATTTATGGTCATGCACACACACCTTGGGTCTTATTATGCTTTAGAAAGATGACCCAAATCTTTGATAAAAGCAGACCACCCATTTACACTCACGTTGGTGATTCCATCAAGCCTATCTCAAATAGATTACCTTAAGGCTATAGAATCATAAGAGAAAATAAGTTCAACCTGATAAACACTGCCTCACGCCATAGGGATATAAAAATGTGGCGTATGTTGACGCCTAAAAGATCCACAACACTATCTGAAACTATGGGATTTAGCCCCATCCCCCTCGATGTTTCACGAATTATTTTCCTCTCCAAACATTTGGTCATGAGATCCACAACTCTTTTTTCATTATATACAATATTTTTTGCTATTCAAATTGCAGTCTTTGAGTCACAATGAAGAGAGACGGGTGAAGCTTGCTTTCTCCATACTAGAATATCCGCCAAAAGATTTTTCAATCACTTAGCTTCTTTCCTTGCCAACTTGAGAGCAATGAGTTCAGATTTTGTGGTAGAACGTGTTATACAAGTTGGAAGACTTCCATGAAATATCACCTGCTCCCAAAGGAAACACATAGCCACTAGTCGAGCTAATATCATCATTGTCAATTACTCAGTTTGCATGTACAAAAATCTTCTAAAACAATAGGAAATTTATTAAAATGGAAACACCAATCAATTATACCTTTTAAATACATTAGCAAGCAATGAAGAGCCCTCCAACATTCACTAGTGGATTATGAGTATATCTACTCAATCTACTAACAAAATAAGTTATATCAGGCCGAGTATAGCTCATGGGAAATATTACACTCTCAATTATTTTAGGATATTCATTTTGAGAAACACTAGATTCTATATTTTTTCTTAAGTGTATGTTAGAATCATAAAGAGTTCTCACTGGAACTACATCAAAGAAATCAATTTTTGTCAACATCTTTTCAATGTAATGAGCTGACATAAAGAGAAACCATTAGAGGTTCTTTCAATTATAACTCCCAAAATCACATCTGCTTCACGAAGGTCTTTAATTCTAAATTTAGAAGATAAAAAATTCTTAGTCTCATTAATATCATTCACATTAACACCAAAATTTAACATGTCATCTACTTATAAACATATAATTACTCAATCTGAACTTATAATCTTAGAAAGAACACAGGTATCAGATATTGAATTTTTCTTACTACTTTTTTAGGTGTTTGTTTTAGTCCATACAAGGATTTTCTCAATTTACCATACTTCATCCTCTTTTTGTGAAACCACAAACCCTCAGGTTGAGTCATATAGATGTCTTCCTCTAAATCACTATTAAAAATGTTGTTTTGACATCGATTTGATGTCCCACTAAGTCATGAATATTTGCTATAGCAATAAGGGTCCTAATGGTCGCTATTTTAGTCACATGAGAATAAGTATTAAAGTAATCAGCACTTTTCTTTTGTTAAAACACATATTCACAAGTCTAGTTATATATCTATAAATTGTACCATCAGGTCTCAATTTCTTCTTAAATGTATACTTGCTACTTATGGACTTACACCTTTAGGTAAATCATACAAGTCCCAAGTGTGATTAAGAACTATAGAATCTAATTAACTTTGATAGCCTCTTTCCAAAAAAAAGAGTCTATTACTATCATTGCTTCATAATAAGTCTTAGGTTCTGCTTCTGTTAAATAGATAGACAATAATTCATCAATTAAAATATTAATATTAAAATTTTCAGTTAAAAAGGGAGTGATAAAATCAGGAATAAAACTAGTCTCAATTAAACGTCTTTTACTCCTTCTAAGTTCATTTTCATGCTCCTTAGAAATAACATTAGAAGAAGGTGCAATACGAAAATTAATAGACATAGATGTAGAAACATTATTTTGTATATCAATTGGTACATTATTATTCAAAGAAAAAATATGATAAAAAAATTCAGCATTGCTAAATTCACAAAATAGAATGGTCCTTTAGAGACATAAATGTATGTGCAACAAGGTTTTGAGCATTACCAATAAACACAATATCAAAAGTCTTAGAATCAACATTTACTCATTTAAAATTAGATAGACCAATCTTAGCGAAGGAACCTCAAACTTTCAAAAATTTCAATATAGGAGCAAACTCTTTACACAAATCATATGAGGTCTTCTCTAACTTCTAACGGGCGACACTATTATAATTATAGAATGCAAACAAAACCGCTTCTCCCCATATATTTTCATATAGTCCAGAGCTTAAAATCATAGAAATTGTTATTTCTTTAAGGGTTTGTTTTTCCATTCGGCTACACCATTTTGTTGGGGAGTATTAAGGAGCACTAACCTTATGAATAATACCATTTTCTCACAAAAATCTTCTAGAATCTTAGTGCTATATTTACCGCCCCATCATATTTAAATATCTTGATTTTTCTGTCTAATTTATTTTCCACTTTTGCTTTGAATTCAAAAACATGTTTTCAACTTCATCTTTAGACTTGAGAAGATATACCTAAGTGTATCTCAAAAAGTCATCAACAAAAGTAATGTCATACGTTTTCCCATCTTTGGCAACAATGTTCTTAAAATCTTCTAAATCTGAATATATTAGTTCAAGTAATTTGATCTTTTTACTAATAACGAATTTAAAAGGTTTCTTGGCATGCTTTGCTCTAGACACAAGAAATTTAGAAAAATCATCTGTTTATCTAAGTCTTTTAATAGAAGCAATGTTAACATGATCTAGTCTACCATTACACAAATAAATCGACTCAACAATATACAGATTTTTAAAATACTTGAATTATTGACAATCTCTTGAACAATGATTAATACAAATAATCCTCCACTAAGATATCTTCCCAATAAAGTATCCTCCACTAGAAATAATTATTTTATCATCTTCTTTATGTCCTACTCTATTGATAAGTGCTTCAAAAACTATGTATACACGGAGGGAGGTAACATACAAAATATTGTTCAAGGATAATATTTTTTCAGAAGTGATTAAGTAAAAAATTTCATTTACCCATAAATCTAGTAGTACTGGAGTTACCTATGTAAATCAATTCTCCATCAGAAAGTTATGGAATTCTCTTTATTGGCAACAAAATGTCTTGAAGCGTCTAGTACCTAGTCAATTTTGTTTGCCACCATATTTGCCTCAACAACTACACCAATAATCACTTCATTACCCTCAACAAGATGAGCTTGTATATCACTTTGTTCTTCCCTCTTTGAGTCTTGTGCTCTTTTCTTTGATAGCATTTGACAGCCCTGTAACCAAGTTTTCTACAAACAAAACAAGGATATTTAATTTTTGAATTTGACACTCCGACTTGCTTAAATGATTTTTGTTCTTCGCATGTTCCTTTTTTAAAATTTTCTTCTGTTTGACTTTGATTATTTCTTTCAAAACTATATCAGAAGATTCAACAAGATTAGCTTTAGAAGAATTAAAAGGAAGTGATTTCATCTTATCTTTGAGATGGTTTGCCTCTTCAGTCATCATATAACTAATAAGTTATTGGATAGTTAACTTTTTTTTCCTTATGTTTCAATTGATTTTTATAATCATCCCAAGATAGTTGGAATTTTTCAAGTAAAACATTAGCCTGAAAAAAATCTAAACATCTTAATATCCTTGTTGAGAACATCAGCAGTCAAGTCCGCATATTCCTGAATTGTTCCATTCTTGGCTTATAATCAACCATTTGGAATTTAACCCACTGGCTGACAACAATTTTTTTCTTTCTTACATCATCAACACCATATTTCTTTTTCAAACTATCTCATATTTCTGTAGCAGATTTTTAGGTAACAAATAAATCAAATAGAGTATTAGTCATATGATTTATCAAATGTCTTCTCACAGTTTTAGTATCCTTTTCAAACTTCATTATTTTAACAATATCATCAACTACCACAACATTTCTGGAATCAGTAGTAGTAAAACAACCATCTATTAAAGATTTGTTAAATGAAACATACTTAAGTTGTAAAAGTTTCAAGAAAAGTAAAAGTTTTTGTTACCAGCGTTAAAAATTGGTTTCATCCAGAGGCTCAAGATTTGAAAAATCAAGAAAAAATTTGTTTAAAGAAATAACTATTTATAAATAATGTATATAAGTAAAATCTCTTTCAAATTGTTGGGAAAAATACTAAAATATTGATATTGGATTAGAATTATAAAGTAGTAATTAGTTTATCACAAACAATGTGTAGTGGCAAGCCGCTGCCTTGAAAGCGATTTGGGCTCGACTTCGGTGCAAATCGTTGTAGCCGCTCGCTCCAAAAGGTTTCATAGTTACTCTCAAACACATGCACTAATGGATGAAAGTTTGGAGTTGTACTAAATAATTGCCCAGAAATCCACAATATGAAGAATTATTATTACCAATAAAAGAATTAGTGAAGGAGATAGTAAATGAAAGGAATGACTTTTGATTTACTTCTCTTTATTTGGCTCCCAAATGATACTCCTTAAATAGGAAAATCATTCACATTTTCATCCATCAAAAGAATGTAAGAAACTAACATATGATGAATGTTATCTTACTTTAATGACAATTTTGTCATAATACAAAAGTCATTTTTCAAGTCTTTTGAATATGTCCTATATTTTCTTACAAAGTTATGAAATTTACACTTAGATAAATTTTAACCAATTATATTGACTAATTAACTCTCCTATTTCACATATTAAAATGACTTAGCAATGTTCATATGGATTAATTACAAGGATTCAAAAGATGTCTTATCCTTGCATTAAAAGAAAAGGAATACTATCCACATGGATTTCCCACCGAAAGGGATGCCTTGGTAGCTAGAATCAAAACAGGTAAATGGAAAATAAGGAGAATTAGACGGAGATGAAGGAATATGTAGTTAAATAAATGGGTGACACTAGAGAGCAAGTACAACAATGACAAATTAGGTGGTTGTAAGCTTAAGTTGCCTGATAGTTAAGAACTTGCAAGTGAGATTCCAAAATGCAAATAAGCGCATATGCTAGAATGACATACCATGATCTTGATACTTCCATTTAGGTTGATTAATCCAGATTTGTATGGTGTGGGGCTTAGTAAAAGGGAAACACTCCTAGGACCAGGATTTTCCCTAGGTTCAATCCAGTCCATATGAGTTAACTCCTGACTCTTTGGATTTGGTGACAAAACAACATCTAGGAAAAGGGGTCAACAATTTAACTATTGTTTCCTATGGATCAATAGATCTTTGTGTTTTGCCTGTTTTCTAAGTAGACTACTCTTATCTACATATGGGAAACAAAGCATTGAACTGTTTACTACATAACCAATTATTTTTAACGTTTATCATGAGATTTAACTTATAAGTAATTATGCAGTGCATATTCTCAATCTTTCGTGCTAGCATAATCAAATTAATGTTCCCAGTTCGTGCAAATTAGCTAGATCGTCGCATGATAATTTCTCAAATTCAATCTCATGAGCAATATTGAACAATCAATCTGTAGCCATCACTATCATATATCATGTTCTTACTGTAACTTTAATTTCTTGTGTTACACTTGGATAATGAAATTTAACACCATCCTCTAACAGAAAAGGATAATTGAATCCTTTTTGCTTAATCGTTTGGTTTGTAAACTATTACACCGTACAATTCTTCTATCTACAATGTTGACCGCATGTACAATATCACATGTTAAAGTCGAAATATAATTCGTTAACGAACGTTTATATTTCTCTTTAAAATAATCCTGGTTGAAAACTTCCATGTACTGAGTTTTGTTCCTTTGATGTTTCTGCTTGTGAATTGATAGATCAACATTTTTAACCAGTTGTCTCAAATATTCTCAAGAATCCATACCCTTTTTGGACAAGACATCAATGCCATGCGCTACACCTATATGGCTTCTTCCTCAGTGTAAATAAAATGTGCATCTTCCCCGAGAGGCTCTTTGTTAGATTTTGTTATTTAAAAGAGCCAGACACCATCCTCATCTTGAAATTCCTATTAAACGAACTTGAGACATTACTACTCTCATCCCAAAATTTTTACATCCTCATCTATATCCATCTCCTCTATAACATCTATCTCATCAATATACCTCTCATATTCAATTTAGGGAACTAGTAAATAAGTGAAAAAGTCAAAAATTTATATAAGGGGATTCAAAAAGAATGACCAGAGTACTATTTGACATATCTTTATTTTTATACTTTTTAGGGAACTAAACAATTGCTTTATTTTAAACTTTTAAGGAATTGTTTAGTTTCCACTTTCCATATGATATGTTTAAGACCATAAAATTAATTAAATTTTATTTGACATGTCTTTATTTTTATACTACAAGATTCAAAATTCTTCTTTCTTTTCTTAAGCTTCGTGCCAAGTAAATTGGTCAAACATATTGAAACAGAAAGATTACTTAGTATCCCGAGGTGTAATTAAGGTCCATAAAATTTTTTGGCGTTTTGCGCGATTTTGGGAAATGGTTTATTTATTTTCATTAAATATGAACTAGTATATTAACATGAAGAAGTCCGTCGAGATTTGACTTTTTGTAAAGGAAATTCAAGAATTACTTTAGGTCACAAGTTTAAGTGCGATAATACTCTTGTAATTCTTTTTCATACCCTTTAATAAATTTTAAGCTTTGTCATTTCTTTACTAGTTTCTTTAATGGCTATAGACTAGATGTATATAGATGAGATAGATAATCTAGACGAGATAAATATAAATGATTATCCAAAATCCAAGATTTTGCAGTGAGAGTAAAAATTTCTCAAGTTTTATTAATGGTAATATCAAGATGAAGATGACGGCTGACTCGTTTTACAGAACAAAATCTAATAAAGCACCTCTTGGGGGGGATATGCACATTTTATTTGTATAGAGGAAGAAATCATAGGTGTAGTGGATGGTGTTGGTGGTTGGGAGAAAAAGGGTATCGATTCTGGAGACTATTCGAGACAGTTGGCTATAAATTGTGAATTGTCGATTCACAAGTAGAAAAATCAAATGAACAAAATTCAGGAAATGGATATTCTAAATGAGGCTTATTTCAACACGAAAAGTCAAGGTTTTTTAACAACTTGTATTTTGACTTTAATGTGTGATATTATACATGCGGTCAACCTTGGAGATAGTGGATTTGTTGTTGTAAGAGACAGAGTAATTAGCTTACAAATTGGAAATTCAACAAAAAAGATTCTATTATCCTTTTTAGTTAGGGAATGGTGGTAACTTTTATAATTCAAGTGTGGCACATGAAATTAAAGTTACAGTAAGAACTTGGGATGTGATAGTGATGTCTACAGATGGATTGTTCCATAACGTTCACAACATAGAGTTGGAGAAATTAGTAGACGATGGGCTAGCGTTTGTGCAAAATAGTAGTATTTTGGAGAAATCGTCCATGTGGATTAGAATAAATAAAAGTCCTTAGTGAATAATTTATAAGTATAAGGAGAATTTCTTGAAAGAGCTTAGAACTTTATAGATTTGCATGGAACATCCTTGGATTCTTCTAGTCGTATAGAGAGTTTTAAATATAGCGTCTTGTACATAATTAATATGCACAACACTAAGTTGGAGATATTATTAATGTGGAAATCTTATATTGGAAGAACAATAGTCCTTAATAGAATATTCTAGAAATATAAGGAGAAGTTCTTAGAAAACCTTAAAATTCCACTGATTTGAATGGAATGTTCTTGGATCCTTCTCGATATGTAGAGAATGTTAGAATAGGGTCTTGTACGTAATTTATAGTTTCAAATTATCCCCTAGGGGAACCCATTGGTAATGACATCAAGCAATAAAACATATTATTCCCCGTCTTAATGAATACATAATTTATTTCTTATGCCACTCCCCCCCTCTCCCCACAAATAAGCCCACCCCCTGCCACCCCCGTTAATTTTTTTGAAAGAATAGGTAAATATTTCAAATTTAAATTATTTTCCTTTCTTACGCCACCCCGACCCCTACTCTCCCCACCCACTCCATCCACGTCATTTTTTTAAACAAAACTCGTTTTTGGAAAATATTTCAAACTTTTTTAAAAAATCATATTCATACCACTCCCTACCCCTACCTCCCATCCCCATCCCCACTACCTCCCACCCCTACCCTACCCCTACCCCTACCCAGGCCACCCCAATCAAAAAAAATATTAAAGAAAATTGTTTTTGAAAAATATTTCAGGTTTTCTTTAATAAAAGTATATGCCACCCCACCACTACACCCCTCCCTCCCACGATCCCGTCAAGTTTTTGAAAAAAAGAAGTTCATGGTTCATGTCGTGGGTCGAAAGTCTCGGTCATATCTCATGATCGGATTTTAGAATGGTCATCAGGGTCTTGTCCTAGTTTGGTATCGGAGTCAAATCCTAGATCAATTATCACGGTTGATTTTTTGGTTAAAAAATTATTTTTCTAAAGAGTAATTTTTAGTCTAAAGCTAAAATAAAAGATATTTTCTAAAATAAATGTTTTTCATTCACCAGCAAAACATCAAAAACTATTTTCTAAAAAATATTTTCAACTCACAAACCAAATATGATAAAATAAGTTAGAAATCTACTTGTTCTCCAAGAAAACATTTTCCTTCATACCAAACATACCCTTAGTGTTTAGAGGCTTACTTGAGCATGCAATATTGTGAATGATTCGTGACCGAGTTGTTAAGTGCCACGCGGTGTGCTTAGTAGAGGTCTAAGGCCGTGACATAGTTACCCGTATTTTTCCCTTGTAGTTTTTAGGGGTTTAAGGTTTATGATTTATGGATTGTGCTTATTGATGATGTAAAATAAGGCTGATCAAATTCACCTACATGAGTTTTGATGAACTTTCTTATAATTTTTTGTTATTGATGCTCATAATCTTCTTGATGAGTTTAAATTTTAATTGAAATTACTTTTAATCAGACTCAAATTTCTCATATATTCATGAAGGCATGGTTATGCTTGTGTATTTTCTTTATGTGTATACCATTTTATGTTAATTATTAGTTTTCATTTAAAATTTGATTCACAATTTTTATACATAAATGTTAGGTTAGGAATAAAAAATCCGAGTTGAATAAGTTGTGTATGGATGAGGATATGATCAATGTTGAGTGCGACGCAAGTATGGAATCTTATTGCAAATGCAGACCTTTTGGTTAGATCACATATCTGAAAAGTAGATCTTGGTCTTGTCCTCACAATGAGGCCATAAATTGCAAATTTTTTTGATGGAAAAAAAAGGAGAGAGTTAACGAAATATCTAAATTTATTCCTCCTCTATTGGTGAAAAAGATTAAGGAGTTAGAATAATAATACAAGTGTGTTAATATGGAACCGAAACAGCTTGATAATTCCAACATGAATTCAATAGACATTGGACATTGAACATCCTAAATAATACAAATTTGCTTGGATGAAGTTGGAAATCTTCAAATTCGGTATGAAAATCCCAACGTCAATTCAAATAAGAAGTGTATCAATGTAAAATAAATTGATGATTTGGAAGAGAATCATATGAATATGATTAGGGATGAAAAAGAAGGAAAGAAGTTGTCGACTTGTTGGGAAATTCTTTTGATGTTTGAAGATTTGTGTCTTTGTTATATATGTTAGTTTCTAATCAAAGTACCTAAGTTGAAGAAAAATCAAATGAAATTGTCATAGTATGATATGTAATAGAACAGAATTTTGTGTGGTATTGAATATATACCTCTACGGTCTACCATAATGAAAATTTCAATTTTCTTGTTTCTGAATTGTTTTACTTCTTTGTCGTTTTCTGGAGAAAAAAATGATTCATTGAGTTTAAGAGTTCTACCATAGGATACAACTAGCAATACTACTAAAATAAAAATAAAGCTTCACAGAAACAATACAACTCATGATTGTAGGCCAACTGTGAACACCTAATTTTTGACGTGTTTATTCTACTCCTATAATATTTTTTGTAAGAATTTTTTTTTATTATTTATTTGAATTTTTGGTATTTATTAGTTTATTGGCTCAAATGACCCAATTTTGTTTAAATTGGGCTGATTTAAATCAATTCTGATGGCCCAATTGATCTTGACCCGGTCCATAGAAATGGTCAAGATTGAATCTCAACCATTCATGATATTTTGATCCAAGGGCTATTATTGGACCCAAACAAAAATACAAAACTCTAAAAAAATAGCATTTTTCTTTTATTTTTTATTTTAGATTTTTGTCCCTTTCTTCTTCCCCTTACTACCATGACCGCCGGCCGACCACCGCTACCGCCACCGTGCCGCCGGCCGGCCACCCCTTTTTGGCCGAAATTTTTTTAAAAAATTTACCATCTTTTCCTTTCATCCTCCTCTACCTAAATCTACAAACCTTTCATCCATATCTATAGCCAAACTCCGTAGATCTAAGGAAAACCAAATATAAATTTTTACTCTTTCCTTAGATTTATAAAGTTCCGGTCATCCCCATCCCAAACCCTTTACATAAACGTGTAGAGCTCTTCAAGGGCTATCATTTGATATAAATTTTAAGTTCAAAATCCATCAAAAAATTTTCCGGCGACCTTCATTTACCCGAAAGTTATGCCAATCTTTCCCCCCCTCTCAATCTTTACCCATATTCATCATTATCTTTTTGGTTTGACCATATAAGTCGTTTGATGTCGGATTATGTTATTAATGTTCTTTAAGTTCATCATGTTGATGAGTTGCTTGAAGTATTATTATTTTGTTTTTATTTCGATTTTTATGTTTATTATTTATTTATTTTGACTTTTTTTTTTCTGCATTATTTTGTTGTGTTTGATCTTTAAAATTGTTTAGATGTTTAGATTTTGTGTTAGTGGGTCAATTTGTTGGGTCTTGATGAAATGGGTCAACATTTGGGCCTATTTTAAATTTTTTCAGATGGCCCATTAACTATTATTCAAACAATGAATAAAAGAAATGGGCCATCTAAATGACATTGGGCCTATTATTTTCTGATGACCCATATAACTATATTCAATTAATGAATAAAGTAAATGGGTCATCTAAAAGGGCAAAAGAATTATGCAATTAATCTGATTTTTTTTTTCTTAAAACAAAAAAAAAAAAGAATTTCATTGGCCATCTTGGGTGGCACCTTGGGAAAACAAAGAGTCCAATGCATGCATTGGCTCTTAAGTTTTCAAGAAAGGTGATATTAATGTGGATCACCTATTTAAACCCCCTTGGGGAAGAAAGAAAAAAAGGAAGACATAGAAAGAAAATTGCAAAAAATACTTACTTAAAAAATTTCTTCTTCTTAAAGAAAAAAAGAAGAAGAAGATATCTCTATTGGGTTGTCTTGGGAATTCAATTAAATTTGCTCCTATTTGCTTGTCATCAACTCTAGGTATTTCTTTTTTTTTACATTTCAATGTAATCTTTATGTTATTGTTATGTTTTGTTTTTCTTGAAAAATTGTTGATATTTTTTGCTAAGCTTATTATAATTCTCGTATGATTATGTTTATCCTTATGTTACTTTGTTTGTATATTTCTATTAGTTTATTATTCTATATTGTTTTTCATATGATTATGTTTATAATGATGTACATATATATTATTAATCATTTTTAGCTTAAATTTTAGCTTTAGTAAGTAAAAAAAAAATATAAAAAAATAAATAAAATAAAATAAGTAATTAAATATAACAATTGCAAATCTTTTAGGTTTTCGGTAACTTTCTTTTTTAAGGAATGAACTAGAGAATATATATATATATATATATATATATAAAAAACGTAAAACTAGTTATTTTTGCAAAAAGGTTTAATTTGGTCATTTTTGCAACAAAAGAAAAAAAATGTAAATTTGGTTATTTCTGCAAAAAATGTAAATCTGGTTATTTCTGCAAAAAAAAAATGCAAATCTGGTTATTTCTGCAAAAAAATAAAAATAAATGTAATCTGGTTATTTCTGCAAAAAAATAAAATCTGGTTATTTCTGCAAAAAATGTAAATCTGGTTATTTCTGCAAAAAATGTAAATCTGGTTATTTCTGCAAAAAATGTGAATCTGGTTATTTCTGCAAAAAATGTAAATCTGGTTATTTCTGCAAAAAAAATAAAATCTGGTTATTATTATAAAAAAAAAAGAGTTAATATGTTTTTGTTTTTTTTTTAAAAAAAAATCTCTAAAAAAAATAATAATTTTTGAATTGATTATTAAAGTAAAAATACAAATTCGACTAACTTGACTTAATAATTCAACAATTAAAAATTTGTTATTTTGCAATCTTCTATAAAATAAGTCAAGGTAGTCATTTATATATATAAATTTTTTTTTTACCAAATTGGTTATTTTCTTAAATTTTTATCAGTATATAGATATATATAAAAATAAAATAAAAAATTAAACTAGTATATCATTAGTTTAAAAGAGTGTTCAATTGTAATTTTGTAATTTTTTCTTTTGTTCTCATTGTCTAGTAGTAAATTTTCTTTCTTTTGCTAAAACCATAAATAAATGCTAGAATTTTTTGTATAATAAATAAATAAAAACTAATCATTTCTTGGTTTATATGTTGCACCATTTTCTTTTATCATTCATGACGTTTTTTTTTGAGTAATTAATTATTATTTATTTTAAAAAAAATAAAAATTAAAACTTTAAATACCATCATGTGTTCGGTTACGATCCTTGGTGTGTATTCGTTTCTAAAAGAAAGGTCTTGTGTGCGGTTACGCTCTTAGGCCAATCATTTTTTTAAAAAAAAAAATAGTAATTAATTTTTTTTCCCCTTTAATCCAAATTAAATAAATAAATTATTTTAGCCAAATATAAGTTAATAAAGCGACCGTGCTAGAACCACGGGACTCGGGGGGTGCCTCATACCTTCCCTCCGGTCAACAGAATTCCTTACCCTATCTCTGTTTTTCGTAGACCAAAAAAAAAAAAGGTTTTTTTTATTTTAAATTAAGAACTATCTGGTGACTTGAAACACCTAAAAAACTCAATTTCAAGTGGCGACTCTAAAAAAAAAAGAAAAAAAAAAGAAAAAACTGTCATATCCTCAACAATTAAAACTTAAATAAAAGAGGTGTGACAGATTTGGCGACTCCGCTGGGGATACGCCTTCTTTTAGAATTCGAGCTTTGTACATTAATTTTTTTTTGGCTATTTTGTTTATTTGGATAAATTCTATGTTTGGATGCTAATTGTGTTATTTCAGCAATTTATCGTTTGATATTGTATTGTATATAAATTGTTTCTCTCGCACACCCTCTGAGTCTCTGTAATTTTGTTATACACTGTGTGTGCGGTTACGCTCCACAGGACTTCTGTCTAGGATGAGTCAGTGTGCGGTTACGCTCCTGATTCTAGGTTGTTACACAGTTTAGGCGGGGTTGGACCACTAGTTAAGCCGGAATAGCTCTGCTACCGGTACGCTGACCCTCCCCGACTCGAGTTGTCCGCTCGAGTAGGCCAGTCTAGACACCTTCCTAAATGTTAAACCCAGATAAAAATGTCTCTAGTATGCTTGTTTTTTTTTCATGTACATTTGACCTAGCGAAATTAAGATATCTATTCATGCTAGACCAAAATGTTCATGTTATATGCTTTGTAAAAAATAGTTGGTTCAGAAGGCTTTGACTTTGTTGACCATCTTCAAAATAGCTTTGCGAGTTTAGTTTTTCTTTTTTTTCTTTTTTAAAAAGGGGTCAAATAAAAGGGGTAGTCTTTCCAAGAGAAGTTTTTCTTTTATGAACTACGCACACCTGATTCTCACTAAAAAGAGATACGTAGGCATCCTTTTAAGGGTTCGGTGTTTGTAAAAAATTGGTGTTTTATTTTATTTTCTAAAAAAAAAAAACTTTTTCTTTACTTTTTTTTTTCCACTGTGTTAGAGTTTGTCATAAAAACCATTATTTGAATCTATTTAAAGGTACAAATGGCACCATCGACAAAAGGACAAGGTTCAAAAAGGCCTAGAAGCGAAGGAATTCCAGAGTTCATGATCGTAGATACTATACCACAAGATTTATGGCAATGGTAGACAGACATGGGAAGTCATGAGAAAAAAAGAGTAAAGGAACACCTGGGGCATTTAGTACATCTTATGGAGATTGACCCTAGAAGGGATGTGGTCGAGGCATTGATTCCTTTTTGGGATCCCAAAAATAATGTCTTTTGTTTTTCTAACTGTGAGATGACACCAACTTTGGAAGAAATTGCTGGCTTCATGGGGAAGGGGTCTACTTTTCGAGGTGCTGATCTACGCAATAAAAGACCCATAATTCCAAAACTTGTTGATGCCAAAAAATTTCTGGAACTGCTCAAAATTAATCAAATAGAGAAAGAAAGTTTGAAAAATGGGTGGGTCTCTTTAGACTTTCTATACCAGAGATACGGTCGAAGGGATGGTTTCAAGAACTATCGGAACCAGTTGAGTAATCAAGGGGGTGAAGAAGCTTGGAAGGCAAATGGATGTTTTGCTTTTATGGTCGCATTTTTGGGGCTCATTATTTTCCATAAAAGGGACAAGCATATTGACCTTCGTCTGGCTGGTGTGGTGAAGGCGTTGACCACAATGGAAAATCCAACTATTATTCCTATGATTCTGGCAGATATGTTTCGTGCATTAACTAAATGTTTAAGTGGGGAAATGTATTTTGAAGGCTGTAATATTTTGCTCCAAATATGGTTTTTGGAACACCTTTATCACCATGATCGTGCGCCTAGGTTTACTCCAGATTGGTGCAACTACGTTTCCTCTCATAAGGAAAGGGAAGCCAAAATTGATTTTCCAAAAGGAATAATAGCGTGTGAAGAAAAACTTTCAGTGATCACATCTGATGAAATAGTGTGGAATTATTACTGGTTCCCGGCTAAGGATATCATTTGCATGTCTAGTGGTATCTCGTTTCTTGTGTTGATTGGTCTTAGAGGTGTTCAACCATATGCCCCACTTCGGGTTATGCGTCAACTAGCCAGAGTTTAAGAAATCCCACCCAATGATGATATGAGCAGGTTTGCATATGACACTCCACCAGGTTTTGCTTTTAACAGCGAAGAGATTATGAAGATTTGGTATGGGAGTATTATTTCTGAGCTAAGCGAAATGGTTGTGGAGAAAGATAAAGGAAAGGTGGTTCCTGGGTACCTATCGTGGTTTCGTGATCCAATGACATTTGGTGACACTCCTGAAGGATCCAGCAGAAAAAGAAGAGATCAGCATATAATAAGACAATTGAAAAAAGAGTTGGAGAAGGCCAAAGCAACCATTGCACGGCAAGAAGTACAGGTCCAAAGAGGAAAAAATCACAAGTTAGAGTTGCAAGATATGGAAGGAGAATTGAAGCATGTAGAGGGAAGACTAGCCCGATTGGAGGAGGAATTGGATAATAGAATCCACTTGGCACGACAGATAAAAAGGGAGCAGAATTTTGAGATCTCTCGATTGAAGAGGGGCTTAGAGGCATCCGAAGAGGGGCAAAGACAATTGATCATCGAAAGAGGAACACTTCGCCATCAACTTGAAGCAGCAGAAGGGCGAGAGGCCCTCTTGAGGAATAATCTGAGTAATCATCAGGCTTTGTTAAATGACTGTCATCAAAACATGGGAAGGGCTAGACTTCAAGTTCATCAATTAGCAGAGCAAACCTCCTATGTTATTAAAAATCAGCGTCGTATGAATGATCAAGAAGTGGCTGAGCAAGCACGGTCCATTGTTCCCCATTTGCCGAAGGTGTTTCTGAATTTGTATGAGACCTTGGGAGGAAAAAGAAAGCCCCAAGAAAGTGATGAAGATTGAAGATAAGTTTTAGTTGTTTTTGTTGTTCGTTTCATTTTGTTTGTTGAAAGACTTGGTTTTTAGTTAAAATTTGGTGTTTAAGGATAGTATGTTGATTCGAGTTGTTTTTAAACCTTTTGATTTTGTTGTTTTCTTGAAGTTTTGGTGAATGAATTCCAAATTAATCTATTTGAGTTGTCTAAATTTTTGAACTACGTAATGATCTGATTCATGCAATAACATGATACGTAGGCAACCTCCAAAGGGTCCGATCAGAATTTATTTTTTTCAAAACTTTTTCTTTTTTTTCTTTAAAAAAAAAAGGACAATAAGCAAAGCAAATATGGGATGAAACAATGGCCTTCCGAACCCATGTTACTATGTGATTAATAAGTGTGTGATTAATTTATAAAATTGTCTAACCCCTAACAAGTTTGTTCATTTCACATCAACTCTAGTTAGCTTTCGGTGACTAGGTTTGTGGTAAACTGGCAGAGCACCCGTACTTTACCAGGTCTAAGGTAAGAGCGTCAATGACAACCAATACTGAAACTATGGTGAATCCAGCGGACACTCCAATTGATTCAACAACAAGAGAGACAGTCACTGTTGAAGAAAATCGGACGCTGAGAAATATTATGGCACAATTGTGGCAAGCCTGGGCCAATGGACAAGAACCACCAACGTCTATTCCTGGTTTTCCTGAGATCACTAGTATTCGATCTTCATCTTCTTAGGTCCCAATATCAGAACCGTTCTTCCCTCCAGGGTATGGTCCATTTGATAATTATGGGGCCGGGCCATCAACAACACGTCCTCAAGGCATGCCATTTAGGAATACTCCCACTGTCACAACAGCTGCACCGGTCTATACACTCCCACAACCGACTGTGACGCAAAGAGCAGCTCAAGACGGACAATTCACCACTCATCCGGAGCAGTACTATACTCCTGGGATAGCATTTGGGGGCCCTAACTTTGTTCAATTCGGTTCCCCTATTGATGTTGAGAGGCCCACTCCAGGCTCAGAGCAAGAAGAAATGTTGAAAAAAAAAGAAAAGCATCGAGCAACACATGAAGAGCATGCAAGGGTTAGGAGGGCACAAAAGTGTCGCATTCAAAGACTTGTGTATGTTCCCAAATGTCCACCTGCCACCTGGGTTCAAAACCCCTAAGTTTGATAAGTATGACGGACACGGTGATCCCATAGCCCACCTTAAGAGATACTGTAATCAACTTCGGGGTGCAGGGGGTAAAGAAGAATTACTCATGGCTTATTTTGGTGAAAGCCTGACTGGTGTTGCCTCAGAATGGTTTATAGATCAAGAGATTTCCCACTGGCACATATGGGATGATATGGCTCAAGATTTTGTTAGACAATTTCAGTACAATGTCGACATTATGCCAGATCGTAATACACTCTCCAATACAAGAAAAAAATCAAGTGAAAGCTTCAGAGAATATGCTATCAAATGGAGGGAACAAGCGGCCCGAGTTAAGCCCCCATTAAATGAGCAAGAATTGGTTGATATCTTCATAGAGGCTCAAGATCCTGACTACTTCCACCACCTCACAGCCGCAATGGGAAGACCGTTTCACACAGCAATCAAAATTGGGGAAATGGTCGAAAGTGGTCTCAAAACAGGAAGGATCGTGAGCCAAGCAGCAATCAAAGCTACCACACAGGCCATTCAAGGTGGTTCAACAAGTTTTGGAAATCGCAAAAGGAAAGAGGAAGTTATTTCACTGGCATCAGGGTCAAGAGGAGCTCAGAGAAAGTCTAATTGTCCTTACACATCAGTTCAGGGACAACTTAGCTATCCTCAGCATTACTACCCTTATGCTCCTCAATATCCAGTATCTCCATCTCCGTACCCGGTCTTAAATGCTCAGTCATATGTGCATCCTCCCAATCGCCCATATTTTCGGGCCCCATCTCAAGGAAACTTTTGCCCACAACGGCCACCCCTATCAAGTCCCTTACAACTCTCCTCTTATGCGGAGTTATGCTCAAGATCAAGCACAGAAAAAGAAATTCACTCCATTGGGGGAGTCGTACTCCAGCTTGTTTCAGAAGTTAAGAAAGATAGGAGCGATTGAGTGCATCCCACCACATCGTCTGAATCCAAATGCTCCAGGTTTCCAAGCCAATGAAAGATGTGAATACCATTCAGGAGCCCCAGGACACAGCACTAATAATTGTTGGACCTTGAAGGGAGCAATAGAGAAGCTGATCGAGCATGGAGTTGTTGTTGTGACAGATGATCAAAACACTCCCAATGTGACCAATAACCCACTTCCAGCTGAAAACAACTTAGTGGGTATGGTTTGTGATGATCAAGAGTACAAACTCCTCAGCAAAATGGGAAAGTTGTTTAGGAAGATTGGAGAAGAAGACAAGTCAATGAAGAGTTTAAAATCAGTTGCCTCTCTGAGTGCGGAAGGTGTCAATCTTGACACCAAAGTCTTGTGCGTCCCCGGGGTTTCAAAGGGGATTGAAGTTCGAGAAGCTATGCCAAAGTTGTATGTATCAAAAGGCTTTTCATTAACACAACATGACCAAAGTGGCTTGACCAAGATGAAAGAGCCTATTTTTGTTAAGCCTGTTCAACAGCTTCCAGTAATTGATTCAAAGGTTGTCCCTTGGAACTATAACAAAACTGCAGTGGTTTATCAAGGAAATGAGATTGTCGAAGAAGTTGATGAAGCGGGAGGTTTGACACGCTCTGGAAGATGTTATTCTCCAGAAGAATTAAGAAAAGGCAAGATGACTGAAAATATACCGCTAAAGAAAGCAGTTACTGAAGAAGAAAATGCAGAATTCCTAAAAAAGCTTAAGGTTCCAGATTACTCTGTCGTGGAACAATTGAAGAAGACGCCTGCACAGATTTCACTGTTGTCTCTACTTTTGCACTCAGAAGAACATCGTCTGGTGTTGAATAAGGTTTTGAATGAAGCACATGTGCCAAAAGAGACCACAGTAAATCAGTTGGAGAATATGACCAGGCGCGTCTTCGAGTCAAACGCCATCACTTTCACTAATGATGAGTTGCCCAAGGAGGGAGCTGGACACAACAAAGCTTTGCACCTTACAGTGACATGTGAAGGTTACTATGTAAAGAGGGTCATGATAGATGGAGGGTCAGGGGTAGACATATGTCCTCTTTCTACGCTGCAAAACTTGAAAGTTAACACTGACAGAATTCGCCCCAGTAATGTATTTGTGCGAGCTTATGACGGCTCAAGGAGGGATACCATTGGTGAAATCAAGTTAAAAATGACAATTGGGCCAGAAGTCTTTACGATTGTGTTCCAAGTAATGGATATGGAAACATCTTATAATTTTCTACTAGGAAGGCCATGGATCCACATGGCTCGAGCCGTCCCATCAACTCTACATCAAGTTGTCAAGTTTGAATACAACAATCAGGAAATCACTGTTCATGGAGAAGATGATTCACCTATTTACAAAGATCCATCCGTCCCATACATTGAGGCAAAGGAAGGATGTGATTCTGTTGTTTACCAGTCTTTTGAGGTTGTGTCGGTCGATCGCTGTAAAGAAGGAGAATCTATCATCCAATCATGTATCTCTTCTTCCGCTTCAATGGTAGCAACGACGATGCTCAAATATGGTTATCAACCCGGTAAAGGTTTGGGAGTATATTCGCAAGGAATCATGGATCCCATTACTCTTTTAGGAAACCAAGGCACCTCTGGCCTCGGATACAAACAAAGCAAGAGAAATGGAGATAAAGCTGAGAACCACAAAAGGATTGATTGGTCGTTGCCACAACCGATTCCCCATATTTCTCATTCTTTTATCAAACCGCAGAGTTCAGAATTGAAAGATTCATTCACTCCTGAAGATATTGAAGAAATCATTGAGGATCTCAGTCAGTTGTTTTGTGAAGTAAATATGGTCCAAGTTGGTGAAGGCACAAGTCATGCTAATATGCAGCTCGTGGGCTCAGGTGTTGAGTTAAACAATTGGGAAGCCACTCCTTTCCCCATAAGGAAGGAGTCGTGGTAGTTTGTTTTGCTACTCTTTTGTATTTTGTTGTTATCAGGGTTGTGGCCCGAATAGTTCAAAGTATTTTGTTATTGTCAACCCTTCTGTCCCTTTTGATGTCAATGAAATGAAATTTCAGCTTCATAGTAAATTTTGTTTTTTTTCCTCTCTTAATTCTTATTTTCTATTTTTCAGTTCTGTAAATGACGGCTTTGATAACATGACATGCATGCGGAATTCACTCCCTGATTTTAAAGAGTTGTTTATTCTTGAATCACCAAGTCAAGAGGTGGAATATGATGAAGAAGAGGCTTTTAGGGAAATTAATAGGGAACTGGAACAGTTTGAGCACAAACCAAAGCCTAATCTTAGTGAAACTGACACAATCAATTTGGGAAGTGCCGAGGATGTTAAGGAAATAAAAATAAGTTTACATATCAATCAGGAAATTAGAGAGGCAATAATACAACTTTTGTTTGAGTACAAAGATGTATTTGCTTGGTCTTATGATGACATGCCAGGTTTGAGTGTCGATTTAGTGGTTCATAAGTTGCCCGTTTATCCTGATTGTCCACCCGTCCAACAGAAAAGAAGGAAATTCAAACCGGACGTGAGTGAAAAAATCAAGGAAGAAATAATGAAACAATTGAATGCAAAGGTGATCCAAGTTATTCGTTACACTACTTGGTTGGCAAATGTTGTTCCTGTGCCGAAAAAGGATGGAAAGACAAGAGTTTGTGTTGACTATCGGGATTTGAACAAGGCTAGTCCAAAAGACAACTTTCCATTGCCAAATATCCACATCCTAGTTGACAATTGTGCAAAACACGAAATGCAATCTTTTGTGGACTGTTATGCGGGGTATCATCAAATCTTGATGGATAAAGAGAATGCTGAGAAAACTGCTTTCACCACTCCATGGGGAACTTATTGCTACAGGGTCATGCCATTTGGTCTTAAAAATGCTGGGGCGACTTACATGAGGGCTATGACCACCATGTTCCATGATATGATGCATAAAGAAATTGAAGTATACGTCGACGACGTAATCATCAAGTCTAAAACACAAGTTGATCATGTGCAAGATCTGAGAAAATTCTTGGAAAGAGTGCGAAGATATGACCTCAAGCTTAATCCAGCAAAATGTGCATTCGGAGTTCCATTTGGAAAACTTCTGGGTTTTATTGTCAGTAGAAGGGGAATCGAATTGGATCCCTCCAAAATAAAAGCCATTCGAGATCTGCCATCCCCGAAAAATAAAACCGAAGTTATGAGTCTACTTGGGAGGTTGAACTACATCAGCAGGTTTATTGCTCAACTCACAACCACATGTGAGCCCATTTTCAAACTTTTGAAGAAGGATGCTGTTGTCAAGTGGACAGAAGATTGTCAACGAGCTTTTGAAAAAATCAAGGAGTATTTGTCCAACCCTCCCGTGTTGGTACCGCCTGAACCTGACAGGCCTCTCTTTCTATATCTTTCAGTAACAGATAATTCCTTTGGGTGTATTCTCGGTCAACATGATGCTACAGGAAGGAAGGAGCAAGCTATCTACTACTTGAGCAAGAAATTCACTAGTTATGAGGTCAAGTACACCCTTTTGGAAAGGACGTGTTGCGCCCTAACTTGGGTAGCTCAAAAGTTAAGGCATTACTTATTGTCCTACACAACTTACCTCATATCAAGGATGGATCCTTTAAAGTACATCTTTCAGAAGCCAATGCCAACTGGCAGACTCGCGAAATGGCAAATTTTGCTCACTGAATTTGACATTATATATGTCACTCGCACTGCAATGAAAGCCCAAGCTTTGGCAGACCACTTGGCAGAGAACCCAGTCGATGGGGATTACGAACCATTGGATACATATTTTCCAGATGAAGAGATTAACTCAATTGAGGAAGTAGGTTCAAATGGAAATCAAGCTTGGCAATTGTACTTTGATGGAGCAACCAACACCAAAGGCATAGGGATAGGGGCAATTTTAATATCGCCCACAGGGAAACATTACCCTGCAACAGCTCGACTTCGTTTATTTTGTACAAATAACACCACTGAGTATGAAGCTTGCATCATGGGTCTAAATATGGCAATAGATTTGGGTGTGCAAGAATTAATTGTGTTGGGAGATTCTGATTTGCTTATCCGACAAGCTCAAGGCAAATGGAAAACTCGAGACCTCAAGCTCCTTCCATATAGACAATGTGTGGAAGATCTTAGCAAAAAGTTCAGGTACATCGAGTTTAGATACATTCCCAGGTTTCATAATGATTTGGCCGATGCCCTGGCTACTTTGGCCTCAATGCTTCCCTATCCTGGAAACACTTACATCACCCCATTAGAGATTCAAGTTCGGGACCAACATGGCTATTGTAATACAGTGGAAGCAGAACCTGATGGTGAGCCATGGTACTCAGACATCAAGAATTTTTTGAAGACAGGGAGATGCCCCGAACATGCCAACAAAAGCCAAAAAAGAACTATTAGACGTCTGGCTAATGGTTTCTTTTTGAGCGGGGATGTTTTGTATAAACGAACTCCGGATTTGAATTTATTGAGATGTTTGGATGCTGAAGAAGCCGAGAAAATTATGAATGAAGTGCACGCTGGGGTATGTGGACCACACATGAACGGATATGTCCTTGCAAAAAAGATACTCCGGGCGGGGTATTATTGGCTTACCATGAAAAGAGATTGCTTTCACTTTGTGAAAAAATGTCATCAATGTCAAATCCATGGAGATCTCATTCATTCACCTCATTCAGAGTTGCACCCCATGGCTGCTCCTTGGCCCTTTGTTGCATGGGGAATGGATGTAATCGGACCAATTGAGCCCAAAGCCTCTAATGGACATCGATTCATTTTGGTTGCAATTGATTACTTCACCAAATGGGTGGAGGCGATAACTTTCAAAGCAGTCACTAAGAAGGCGGTTGTGGATTTTGTTCATTCGAACATTATTTGTCGATTTGGTATCCCAAGAGCTATCATCACAGATAATGCCGCAAACCTCAATAGTAATCTGATGAAGGAGGTATGCGAGCAGTTCAAAATTGTGCACCACAATTCTACTCCATACCGACCGAAAGCCAATGGAGCTGTGGAGGCAGCCAACAAGAATATTAAAAAGATTCTCAGAAGGATGGTTCAAGGCACTAGACAATGGCATGAGAAACTGCCTTTTGCACTTTTAGGATATCGCACAACAGTGCGTACCTCGATTGGTGCAACTCCTTATTTGCTGGTGTATGGAACTGAGGCTGTGATTCCAGCAGAAGTTGAAATTCCATCTCTTCGAATTATTGTTGAGGCTGAAATTGAAGATACCGAATGGGTCAAAACCCGACTAGAGCAACTCACATTAATAGACGAGAAACGATTGACGGCCGTCTGTTTTGGTCAACTTTATCAGCAAAGGATGGCTCGTGCATACAACAAAAAGGTGCACCCAAGACACTTTGAAGTAGGTCAACTGGTCTTAAAGCGCGTTCTCCCGCACCAAGAAGAAGCCAAGGGAAAGTTTTCCCAAAATTGGCAAGGTCCATATCTTGTCAAGGAAGTATTGTCCAAAGGAGCCCTGCACCTTACTGATGTGGAAGGAAAAACCACGGGCATAATTGTTAATGCAGATTCAGTCAAAAGATACTACATCTAATGCATTCTAAGGTTCTGCGACATGTTTGGGGTTGAAAGAACAGAGGCACCTCCATAAAAAAAAAAAAAAAATCTCTCATTGAAAATTCTGAACTACGTTTGACCTGATTCCGAAAGGATACGTAGGCAACCCTTTAGGGGTTCGGTCATATCAAAAAAAAAAATATATCAAAAAAAAAAATCAAAAAAAAATCAGTTTTCCAGTATTTACAGAAAACTGGGGCATTTTTAGTTTTTTTTAGAATAAGGTCAGATCATAATTCTGTTTATTCTGGCAACTGAATTTTTGGTCAAATCTGAAAATGATATTAATCATCAAAGGCAAAAAAAAAAAAAGAGTGTTTTATCGGTGAAAACCTTCGTAGGCATCAGAAGATGAAATAAAATCTTATAGGTGAAAATCCTACGGGCACCTTAAGATAAAGGGAGAGAACATCATGAATGAAATCTGCAAAGATGATCACTTCTCGACACCTCTGCATAAAGGGCACATAGATCAATTGAAGATGACTCAGATTTTGAGAACTAAAAAAATGGATCAGGGGGCAAGTCCAAGTGCATGTCATGGTTCAATCAAAGTCGACATAGGCCTCCAGATAAGTTCTCTTTCTCATTTTTAAAGGAATATCCTTCATTAAGTTTATAGTTTTCTTGATCCAATCTTTCCTACTCTTAAGTTTGATATATTTTTTTTTATTATTATTAGTTTTTTCTCCCTTCTCCTTTTGATATAATCTCTTGACAAAATAAAGTAAAGAGTGCAAAGCTTACTACGGGTTCCCAAAAGTAAGGCTGAGTATTTGAGTTGACAAGCCATGGACCAAGGACTAAAATACCTCAGATCTTCACTCAAAATTCATGAAGGTCATCATTCTTTGGGACATCACTCGCACCATGATATTTGGTAGTACCAAAAGATCAAGGCCCCTGTTTAACAAAGAGGGAGCTTCAAAGGTTGCTTAAGCATGGAGTTGTAGTAGAGTTGGAGAAATTGATCGTGAGTATGTCGTTGGAGAACCAAGGCCACAAACCAACCACCATTTTAAACTAACAATTTTCNAAACAATAATATGATTTCCACCTATTCAAATATATATATATATATATATATATATATATATATATATATATATATATATATATATATATATATATATATATATATATATATATATATATCCATTACTCTTTCTTCACTATATATATATATCCACTACTCTTTCTCCACTATAACAAAAGAAACAATCTTATATGCATTGCAACTATATGCAACACTATCTGCCCATGTAAAATATAATAATAATAAATTCTATATCTACATTATTCATCAAATTTACATATACATATGCGTTTTTTTTTTTTACCTCGACAATTATGTCGTCCCTTGACATTGTGCCTCCTTTTCGTTGTTCTTCTCTTCCGTTTTTTTTTCTTTGTTTAGCAAACTATTTCTTTGCCCTAATTATTCTAAATAACCAATTATAAAAATAACAAAAGTGTTCCAACTTACTTCTAACCATCTGCTAAATAGAGTGAGAATGTCAGATACCAATTTGTATCACCTAGATACCAATTGGATCCAAGTAATAGCACGAGAGAAAGAAAGAGTGGAATTTTCCTAAAGTCCTATAGCCTTTCGAAGAAAAGTAAAGGCGTCCCCATACCGTTCCTCAAGACTCTACTAGACTTGTTCTTGTGTGATGAGACCAACGAACCTAACGCTCTGATACCAACTTTGTCACGACCCAAAATGATCTCGTGAGTGGCACCCACCCTTATCCTACTAGGTGAGCGAACCAACAAATCTAAACTCCAACATTTACCAATAGTTCAACTGTAATTAATAAAATAATGCGGAAGACCCAAAACTCTGATTTAAGGTAACTAAGTAAATAAGCTTCTAAGTTTACACTTATCATCCCCAAAATCTGGAAGTCATCACATCAAGAACATCTATCCTCAAATTACAAAGTCTAAGAATGTTTGAGAAAATAAAATAAGTAAGAAGATGGTCCATGTCCGAAATTCAAAGACATCAAGACGTGAAGAAGAGAATTTTTCAGCACGAGCTAGGAATAATAGCTCACCCCGAACTCTGATATGCTGAAGACTGGTTAGAACTGAGGGCGAGTCGAAGACGATGGCACACTTGCTGCACTCCACAAAATAACAAAGAAGAAAATACAAGTAGGGGGCCAGTACAAGGAACACGTACTGAGTAGGTATCATCGGCCAACTCAAAATAGAAAACAATATATACCGAATAATAATATACAGTCAACCACAATACTTAACAGATGGCAAGCAACAAATACATAAGTCATTGACAACAACACCATAATAGGTACACCATCAATCACAATATCAAGCACACCTTTGAGAACTCATGCCTCCACACCATACTCATTTGGGAAAATAGTTTCTTTGAATTTGAGTAAAATAATATAATTCAAGATTCTTTTCATTTAAAAATACCGTGTCGGAACGTGACACTCCGATTCAAAATACCGTGTCAGAACGTGACACTCCGATCCAAAAATACCGTGTCGGAACGTGACACTCCGATCCAAAAATACCGTGTCGGAACGTGACACTCCGATCCAAAATGTATTTAATTTATTAAAACTGTTTTCAAATCATTTTATTTCCATCAAGCCTTCTTTATTCAAGGCATCACTTCAAAAGAGAGTTTTCAAGAATAAAATTTAATAGTCTCAATATTTTAGGCAAACCACAAACCACACAATCATAATATACAACCACAAAATCAAGTAATAGGAGACTTACAATATCATCCAATACATATCAATCGCTATTTAGAGTTTATCTATCACATAGAAATAAACCATAACCTACCTCCACCGAAGAGCCGAAATCCAGCAAGCTACCTCTCCAAAGCCTTTGTCTTTCTTATTGCCTAAGAACCCTTTCAATCTGAAGTCCAAAATGCTTGTTCTACTCTCCCTTTCACGTTTTTCCCTCACTGCCTCTCAGTTGATTAGTTCTTTCTTCTCTCAACTAAACACTCCCTTCTTTATTTATAATGCAAGACTATAAATATAAAATTGTAAAAGAAATCCTCCATTAGCCTAAAGTTACCTCCATTAACTCCCACTAACCCCATTATAAAAGTTACTCCACTAAATACATATATAATAACAAAAAAAAAACATCCACTAAAATAATTAGTGGAAGCTGACATTGGGTAGGGTCACGCTGCGTGTGACGGTCCGTCGCACCTGTGACGGTCCGTCCTGCAGGTCCGTCACGAAGTTCAGAGACTCGATTTTCAGCACTCAAATTTCAGAATTCTAAGTGTTTTGGAACGAGACACCCTCGACGGTCCGTCGTGCCCATGACGGTCCGTCGTGGGATCCGTCGACCAAGACAGTTTTTCCCAAAAATAAAATCTGCTGCTCAAAACGACTAAACAGGTCGTTACAATAGATACCAATTTACCCATCGTTCGTCCTTGAACGATCAAAAGAAGAAAAACAAGGATGAAAAGGAGTACCTGACTCTGTGAACAGCTGCGGATATTTTTCTTGCATATCAGCCTCCTTCTCCCAAGTGGCCTCTTCAACTGGTCGATTTTTCCATTGAACTTTGATGGATGCAATTTCCCTTGATTTCAACTTGCGGACTTCTCTATCTAGAATGGCAACAGGCTCCTCTTCATAAGTCAAATTCTCATCGAGCAGAACCGAATCCCAACGAATGATGTAATTTCCATTCCCATGATACCTTTTCAACATGGACACGTGAAATACCGGATGCACTCCGGACAGCCCTAGAGGCAAAGCTATTTCATAAGCCACCTCCCCTACTCGTTTAAGTACCTCAAATGGTCCAATGTTGACCGCATGTACAATATCACACGTTAAAGTCGAAATATAATTCGTTAACGAACGTTTATATTTCTCTTTAAAATAATCCTGGTTGAAAACTTCCATGTACTGAGTTTTGTTCCTTTGATGTTTCTGCTTGTGAATTGATAGATCAGCATTTTTAACCAGTTGTCTCAAATATTCTCAAGAATCAATACCCTTTTTGGCCAAGACATCAATGCCATGCGCTACACCTATATGGCTTCTTCCTCAGTGTAAATAAAATGTGCATCTTCCCCGAGAGGCTCTTTGTTAGATTTTGTTATTTAAAAGAGCCAGACACCATCCTCATCTTGAAATTCCTATTAAACGAACTTGAGACATTACTACTCTCATCCCAAAATTTTTACATCCTCATCTATATCCATCTCCTCTATAACATCTATCTCATCAATATACCTCTCATATTCAATTTAGGGAACTAGTAAATAAGTGAAAAAGTCAAAAATTTATATAAGGGGATTCAAAAAGAATGACCAGAGTACTATTTGACATATATTTATTTTTATACTTTTTAGGGAACTAAACAATTGCTTTATTTTAAACTTTTAAGGAATTGTTTAGTTTCCACTTTCCATATGATATGTTTAAGACCATAAAATTAATTAAATTTTATTTGACATGTCTTTATTTTTATACTACAAGATTAAAAATTCTTCTTTCTTTTCTTAAGCTTCGTGCCAAGTAAATTGGTCAAACATATTGAAACAGAAAGATTACTTAGTATCCCGAGGTGTAATTAAGGTCCATAAAAATTTTTGGCGTTTTGCGCGATTTTGGGAAATGGTTTATTTATTTTCATTAAATATGAACTAGTATATTATTATGAAGAAGTCCGTCGAGATTTGACTTTTTGTAAAGGAAATTCAAGAATTACTTTAGGTCACAAGTTTAAGTGCGATAATACTCTTGTAATTCTTTTTCATACCCTTTAATAAATTTTAAGCTTTGTCATTTCTTTACTAGTTTCTTTAATGGCTATAGACTAGATGTATATAGATGAGATAGATGTTCTAGACGAGATAAATATAAATGATTATCCAAAAACCAAGATTTTGCAGTGAGAGTAAAAATTTCTCAAGTTTTATTAATGGTAATATCAAGATGAAGATGACGGCTGACTCGTTTTACAGAACAAAATCTAATAAAGCGCCTCTTGGGGAGGATATGCACATTTTATTTCGCTCACCCACTCTTATCCTACTAGGTGAGCGAACCAACAATTCTAAACTCCATTATTTCAATATAATAAACAGAAAATAGTGCGGAAGAATTAAGACTCATTATCCCCAAAATCTGGAAGTCATCATCACAAGAACATCTATCTTCAAATTACAAAGTCTAAGAATGTTTGAGAAAACAAATAAGTAAGAAAATGGTCCATGTCCGAAATTCAAAGACATCAAGACTTGAAGAAGAAGATCCAGTCCAAGCTAGAAGCGTTAGCTCACCCTGAAATCCGATATAATGAAGACTGGCTAGAATTGCGATCGAGTTGAAGACGACGGTACGCTTGCTGCACTCCACAAATAACAAAGAAAGAAACATACAAGTAGGGGTCAGTACAAGGAACACGTACTGAGTAGGTATCATCGGCCAACTCAAAATAGAAAACAATATATACCGAATAATAATATACAGTCAACCACAATACTTAACAGATAGCAAATAACAATTACATAAACCATTGGAAACAACATCATAATAAGTACACCATCAATCACAACATTAAGCACACCCTTGAGGACTCAAGCCTCCACACCATACTTATTTGGAAAAATAGTTCTTTTTCTTTGAAATTGAGTAAAATAATATAATTTAAGATTCTTTTCTTTTAAATATACCGTGTCGGAACGTGACACTCCGATCCAAAATACTGTGTCGGAACGTGACACTCCGATCCAAAATACCGTGTCGGAACGTGACACTCCGATCCAAAAATACCGTGTTGGAACGTGACACTCCGATCCAAAATACCGTGTCGGAACGTGACACTCCGATCCAAAAATACCGTGTCGGAACGTGACACTCCGATCCAAAAATACCGTGTCGGAACGTGACACTCCGATCCAAAAATACCGTGTCGGAACGTGACACTACGATCCAAAAATACCGTGTCGGAACGTGACACTCCGATCCAAAATATATTTAATTTATTAAAACTGTTTTCAAATCATTTATTTCCATCAAGCTTTCTTTATTCAAGGCATCACTTCAAAAGAGAGTTTTCAAGAATAAAATTCAATAATCTCAATATTTTAAGCAAAACACAAACCACACAATCATAATATACAACCACAAAATCAAATAATAGGAGACTTTACATTATCATACAATACATATCAATCGCTATTTAGAGTTTATCTATCACATAGAAATAAACCATAACCTACCTCCACCGAAGAACCGAAATCAAGCAAGCTACCTCTCCAAATCCTTTGTCTTTCTTATTGCCTAAGAACCCTTTCAATCCGAAGTCCAAAAATGCTTGTTCTCCTCTCCCTTTCACGTTTTTCCCTCACTGCCTCTCAGTTGATTAGTTCTTTCTTCTCTCAACTAAAGACTCCCTTCTTTATTTATAATGCAAGACTATAAATATAAAATTGTAAAAGAAATCCTCCATTAGCCTAAAGTTACCTCCATTAACTCCCACTAACCCCATTATAAAAGTTACTCCACTAAATACATATATAATAACAAAAAAAACATCCACTAAAATAATTAGTGGAAGCTGACATTGGGTAGGGTCACGCTGCGTGTGACAGTCCGTCGCACCTGTGACGGTCCGTCCTGCAGGTCCGTCACGAAGTTCAGAGACTCGATTTTCAGCATTCAAATTTCAGAATTCTAAGTGTTTTGGAACGAGACACCCTCGACGGTCCGTCGTGCCCATGACGGTCCGTCGTGGGATCCGTCGACCAAGACAGTTTTTCCGAGAAATAAAATCTGCTGCTCAAAATGACTAAACAGGTCGTTACAATTCGAGATAGTTGGCTATAAATTGTGAATTGTCGATTCACAAGTAGAAAAATCAAATGAACAAAATTCAGGAAATGGATATTCTAAATGAGGCTTATTTCAACACGAAAAGTCAAGGTTTTTTAACAACTTGTATTTTGACTTTAATGTGTGATATTATACATGCGGTCAACCTTGGAGATAGTGGATTTGTTGTTGTAAGAGACAGAGTAATTAGCTTACAAATTGGAAATTCAACAAAAAAGATTCTATTATCCTTTTTAGTTAGGGAATGGTGGTAACTTTTATAATTCAAGTGTGGCACATGAAATTAAAGTTACAGTAAGAACTTGGGATGTGATAGTGATGTCTACAGATGGATTGTTCCGTAACGTTCACAACATAGAGTTGGAGAAATTAGTAGACGATGGGCTAGCGTTTGTGCAAAATAGTAGTATTTTGGAGAAATCGTCCATGTGGATTAGAATAAATAAAAGTCCTTAGTGAATAATTTATAAGTATAAGGAGAATTTGTTGAAAGAGCTTAGAACTTTATAGATTTGCATGGAACATCCTTGGATTCTTCTAGTCGTATAGAGAGTTTTAGAATAGCGTCTTGTACATAATTAATATGCACAACACTAAGTTGGAGATATTATTAATGTGGAAATCTTATATTGGAAGAACAATAGTCCTTAATAGAATATTCTAGAAATATAGGGAGAAGTTCTTAGAAAACCTTAAAATTCCACTGATTTGAATGGAATGTTCTTGGATCCTTCTCGATATGTAGAGAATGTTAGAATAGGGTCTTGTACGTAATTTATATTTTCAAATTATCCCCTAGGGGAACCCATTGGTAATGACATCAAGCAATAAAACATATTATTCCCCGTCTTAATGAATACATAATTTATTTCTTATGCCACTCCCCCCCTCTCCCCACAAATAAGCCCACCCCCTACCACCCCCGTTAATTTTTTTGAAAGAATAGGTAAATATTTCAAATTTAAATTATTTTCCTTTCTTACGCCACCCCGACCCCTACTCTCCCCACCCACTCCATCCACGTCATTTTTTTAAACAAAACTCGTTTTTGGAAAATATTTCAAACTTTTTTAAAAAATCATATTCATACCACTCCCTACCCCTACCTCCCATCCCCATCCCCACTACCTCCCACCCCTACCCTACCCCTACCCCTACCCAGGCCACCCCAATCAAAAAAAATATTAAAGAAAATTGTTTTTGAAAAATATTTTAGGTTTTCTTTAATAAAAGTATATGCCACCCCACCACTACACCCCTCCCTCCCACGATCCCGTCAAGTTTTTGAAAAAAAAGAAGTTCATGGTTCATGTCGTGGGTCGAAAGTCTCGGTCATATCTCATGATCGTATTTTAGAATGGTCATCAGGGTCTTGTCCTAGTTTGGTATCGGAGTCAAATCCTAGATCAATTATCACGGTTGATTTTTTGGTTAAAAATTATTTTTCTAAAGAGTAATTTTTAGTCTAAAGCTAAAATAAAAGATATTTTCTAAAATAAATGTTTTTCATTCACCAGCAAAACATCAAAAACTATTTTCTAAAAAATATTTTCAACTCACAAACCAAATATGATAAAATAAGTTAGAAATCTACTTGTTCTCCAAGAAAACATTTTCCTTCATACCAAACATACCCTTAGTGTTTAGAGGCTTACTTGAGCATGCAATATTGTGAATGATTCGTGACCGAGTTGTTAAGTGCCAGGCGGTGTGCTTAGTAGAGGTCTAAGGCCGTGACATAGTTACCCGTATTTTTCCCTTGTAGTTTTTAGGGGTTTAAGGTTTATTATTTATGGATTGTGCTTATTGATGATGTAAAATAAGGCTGATCAAATTCACCTACATGAGTTTTGATGAACTTTCTTATAATTTTTTGTTATTGATGCTCATAATCTTCTTGATGAGTTTAAATTTTAATTGAAATTACTTTTAATCAGACTCAAATTTCTCATATATTCATGAAGGCATGGTTATGCTTGTGTATTTTCTTTATGTGTATACCATTTTATGTTAATTATTAGTTTTCATTTAAAATTTGATTCACAATTTTTATACATAAATGTTAGGTTAGGAATAAAAAATCCGAGTTGAATAAGTTGTGTATGGATGAGGATATGATCAATGTTGAGTGCGACACAAGTATGGAATCTTATTGCAAATGCAGACCTTTTGGTTAGATCACATATCTGAAAAGTAGATCTTGGTCTTGTCCTCACAATGAGGCCATAAATTGCAAATTTTTTTGATGGAAAAAAAAGGAGAGAGTTAACGAAATATCTAAATTTATTCCTCCTCTATTGGTGAAAAAGATTAAGGAGTTAGAATAATAATACAAGTGTGTTAATATGGAACCGAAACAGCTTGATAATTCCAACATGAATTCAATAGACATTGGACATTGAACATCCGAAATAATAGAAATTTGCTTGGATGAAGTTGGAAATCTTCAAATTCGGTATGAAAATCCCAACGTCAATTCAAATAAGAAGTGTATCAATGTAAAAGAAATTGATGATTTGGAAGAGAATCATATGAATATGATTACGGATGAAAAAGAAGGAAAGAAGTTGTCGACTTGTTGGGAAATTCTTTTGATGTTTGAAGATTTGTGTCTTTGTTATATATGTTAGTTTCTAATCAAAGTACCTAAGTTGAAGAAAAATCAAATGAAATTGTCATAGTATGATATGTAATAGAACAGAATTTTGTGTGGTATTGAATATATACCTCTACGGTCTACCATAATGAAAATTTCAATTTTCTTGTTTCTGAATTGTTTTACTTCTTTGTCGTTTTCTGGAGAAAAAAAATGATTCATTGAGTTTAAGAGTTCTACCATAGGATACAACTAGCAATACTACTAAAATAAAAATAAAGCTTCACAGAAACAATACAACTCATCATTGTAGGCCAACAACATAACTTTGATTCCGAAAGTGAACTAAAGAGCAAAACAAAGCTTCAACATTGCATAAATACTATAATTTCAGTAATATTTAATACATATAACAAATATAGTAAATATTTGTTTCTCCTTTAAATAAGAAAAAAAATAGTATCTTAGTTTCACAAAAACAATAATAAACAAACACCACTGATATCAACATTGTGATTTCCATGAGTCTCGAGGTTGTGAAGAAGAGTAAGTACTCGAGTTTGAAAGCTTTCTTTTTGGGATTGCTTGATTTTCTTTCCACTTCAGTCCACTTGTTGGTTCCAAACCATATCTCCAATTAAAACTACTGATCTAAAGACTCTTTTTGGTCCAGTCCAATAGATCAAGTATGTAACAAGTGTGGAAGTCCAGATCACTTTGTCAAGTTTTGTCCATCAAATCTCTAGAGAAAAAGAGGAATAGTTTGGAGAAATAAAAGGAAATAAAGAATGATATGTACATTCCCACAAATAGACGAATGACCAATCAAGAAGCTGACCGCTCAATGAAAAGGGCCTTTGTCGCTATGGGGGACTTATTGGAAGAAGAATCTAAGGATGGAGGGTTCGAAAATCAATCACTACTTGCAATAGAACAATCAAATAAATATAATTTTCTTGCACTCATTGTTGAAATAGATTCCGAAGATGATGAAGAAGATGAAAAACAAACCAAGACAAATTTTCATCACATTAAAGTTAATATTGAGTCATATTCCAAAAAAGAACTATAGTCCCTATTGTGTACTCTTATAGATGCATATCAGTCAATCAATTCTGAAACAAATAATGGAAAACTATGCCTCTTTAGGAGAAGAAAATGACAATCTTTAGAAACACAATCATTGTCTTCAAAATAAATTAAAAGAATACATAAAAATCTCAGAGTTAAGTCACAAGGGCAAAAACTCTGCTAGTGAACTTTAATTAGCTCTGGAAGAAAAAATAAAATTGTTAACCATAAATTGTCAAGCCTTGACTGAAACAAATAGGTTGCTACAAGAAAATCTTGATCATACCAAACTTGATTTGGAACGAAATCTTAGATGGACCGGGTCCTCTGAAATTTTAACTCAGATTCAAGAAAGACAAACCACCAGTCAAAGTGGAATACATTTTAAAAAACAGAATAATCTTGTAGCACACACTATTCACATGTCTAAAAGTTTATGCACTCATTGTGGAAACTCAGGTCATTTAAAGAATCAATGTAAAGCTCTATTTGAGGCCTTTCAGAAAAATGTTAAGTTCACCCAAAAGGAAAAGACTACTACGGCTAAGAACCTGGCTCCAAATTAAAATCTTATTCATCCTTTTATGGGCTAGAAGAAATCTTATTCATCCTTTTACTCACATAAAGGGGCCCAAGCTAATCTCGGTTCCAAGACTAATCTTTGACTAGTGTATCAGGTGAAGGTGAGAGGGAAAAGGTCAACTTGGTACATGAATAGTGCATGCTCCAAAATAAGTGCTAAAAATGGTAGAAAATTTCCTCACTCTTTGATTTTCAAGGCGGCAGTGTAGTCCTGGAAAAAGATGAAAAAAATGAAAGAGACAAGATTTAAAAAAGAATTGAAGAAAGTTACATGATATCAAACATCCTTGATGATGCAAATTTTGGGAGCATTGCAAATAAACATGGTTCACATCTAACAATCATTGATGCACCTGCAACTTGACTTACTCTACTGACCTATGGTCTTGGAGATTGGAGGAATAATAGAGTAATCAGGACAAATAGAGTATGGTACACCTTTAGGGGGAACTTCGTTGTGTGAACCTAATCCTTGTTATTTATTGGAAGTTATTGGAAACAGATAGGGGTTGATTCTCTGTTACTCAGCTTGAGATTCCTTTGATCTGGGAGAGTATTATGATGCAGATATACTCATGAAGGCTTTGAATATGAAGAACTTGGGAAAAATCAACTAAAGACAGGGCCTATTGAAACAAGCTGATGCATTATCATAATTTTCTTTAATAATTGGCTAGTAAACGAATAATTATATGCTTGAATAATTACACAATGAGTATCTTCTAACTCAGTCTCGTACTGTAACAGGTACACACTCCAGTCACATCTCAAATAATGTTTAGAAGGTCTGCAGATATTATATCTACTCTTTGCTAACACCATTAAGTAAATCATGGAGGAATACAAAAAGGGGGAACCTGGTTTCTCTATAATACTCAGGTATGTATCATCATTTTTTAATGCATGAATTTCCTGATTTCGGGTCAAACATAAGCACTAGTGAACCTGGTCGATCATCAAAAATTCAACTTTCTTAAAAATCACCAATAACCCTCTTTGACAATAAGCATCGTTCAATCTCAAACTGATCTAATGATGAAAACCTTAGCCTTGAAGTCACTCATGCTTTAATTTAGGGGGAACCTTGTTGTAGCACCCACATCTGAACCAAGTTCACAAACTCCAAATTGATATTTCATCCAAGTGTATAACTTGTCTATCTCTCAAGAGGAACAATTCTCATAGAAATAAATTGTTGCTTGCTTTCATTATTGATTAACACATCTCTTTGTTCACCAAAATGTGGTGAATCTTTTACTTATATTTGGTACTCCTTCAAAATGTCATCAAGAAAAAGGCTATAAAAAAAAAGGTCCATGGAGGAATGGAAGTATTATGGAGTAGAGTTAAAAAAAATTCATGGAGGAATGAAAATGTTATCGAGTAGAGTTTTTTTTAAAAAAAAAAAATTGATGATGTACCTCATGTTTCTCTTGATGAAATTTCACATTCTAAGAAAATTGATCAGAACGAAGGAGCTGGGGCATAATGGGCATACTAAAAAAAATTATTAATGGCAGTAAACATCCCGTTCTTCCTCACTTTAGTAATCATTGTCCCAATCCTTATCCTCAATTTTTTTAGACTCTTTGATGTGCTTATGCCTGTCTCATACTCATGATTTCATATGCTTTTGATTAGGGCTTAAACTGGTACATATCTGTTTATTTTGTTTCTCATTGATGATCTTAATTGTGTATGAGTATAAGATGACTAATATCCACGGATTAACTTACTATATTGTTAACAAAAGTGTACTTGAAAGTGTTGCCCAAGTGTCTATGAGTTAAAAATGATATTGCACTCATTGAATGTTATTAGAATTCTTTAGTTATTGGTTTTCAATGATGCCAAAAGGGGGAAGTTGCATGATGTGGGATATGAACATATTATCCATAGTTTGTCATCATCAAAAAGGGAAAAATTGTTGGGGAATGAGAAAACATGAAGTTTTTAGTTTTGATGGATGGCAAAGAGTTGTAGTTTTGATGATTAACAAAGAATCTTGATGTATAACAAATCATTGTTTATCATCATCAAAAAGGGGGGAAATGTTGGAAAATAGGAGAACATATGAAGTAGTTTTGATGATTGATAAACTGAAGGCATGGTTCACAGTAAAGCCAGAATAATAACTATTGCATATTCACGAAATATATCATCTTGAGAGCAGTATTTACTGGGGAAAAAACGCAGGTCTTCGTCACAGCAATGTAAGGACCAGGTTCACGAAATTTGTTTCACACTAAACAACTGAATGTTGAAGTCTGATCAATTAAAGTCTAAGATTATTAGTCTTTGTTGATTTGTTCTAAGTTTATTATTGAGTTGTAATAATTCCTATAGATTGTGTAACAAGAAGTGGGCTTGACTTCTTGGGAGTAGAGTCATGAGAGAATTGTAACAAGAAGAGGGTTTGACTTCTTGGAAGAGAGGTTTTGATAATTGTAAACAAGAAGTGAGTTTGACTTTTTGGGTGGTTAGAGTTAAGAAAAGTTGAGAGTTTTTGTAAACAAGAAGCGAGTTTGACTTCTTGGTGAAAGGAGAGTTTTCGATTATAGCTAATCGAGAAGGGTAGAAGTTTAAATTTGGATTCATTGATTAACTGAGCTGTAAATTTTGAATTAATATAAAACTTCGGTGTGGTTTTTTTCTTCCTTGAGTTAGGATGATTTCCACGATAAATCTTTGTTTTATTGTGTTGCGACAGAATTACAAGAACCTACCTGGTTCTTGTATCAGGGTTAGGTTTCTTCACCCCATAATAGTATATAGAAATATGTCCTTTGAATTTCATGTTCTAGATTACTGTAAATGCATGTGAATAACTGTAACTCTAAATACTAAATTAACTAAGAGAATTGAAATTTAACAACAAAAGAAATCATAAAATTTATCAATAACATATCAAACAGGATGAATGAACATATTTCTCGACAAAACTTGCTAACAAAGCAAAATAGATGATTATCAATTGATCAGCCCAAACGTTTACTTTTGTTGTCTAACTTTATAGCTAGCTCTTTTATAATAATAATATATCTCGTGAAATTTGTCTAGGGAGCGTAGAGTGTAAAAAGACCTTACCTCAATTAAGAAGACCCTCAACTTAAGTCGAGTATAACAAATCGGAGTAAATATGAAAAAGGAAAATGATATGAAGAGAATATAATATAATACAACAACTATTATGAAAATAATAACAACAAAAAAAGTGCAATAACTGAAAGACTATAAAAACAATTGGTGGTAAAAAGCAAAAGAAAGACAATACAAGAATAAAAGTACTAGTACGACATACCACTAAGTATATACCCTACGGAAAGCAAGAGTCTACCTTAATCTGCGATCTTCATATATACTTAAGCATTTTCTGTAATTGATGAAATCAGTTTCTCTTTTCTTCTGAGCTACCAAAGGATAATTAGCTCATGTAATTGTCAATAATAATTTTACCTCGTGTACATGATATTTATACGCCAAAAGTTTGCTTGGAATTCTACAGAAAACTCAAAAATTATGTTGGAGAATGGAGAGACATTCTTAAAATTCGTTTTAAAACACCTTTTCATTTTTCGTATTTAACATAATATGATATAATTATTATTTAATATTTAATTGCTTAGATATTTGTCACGACCCAAATCGGGGACGCGACTGGCACCCACATTCACCCTCCTATGTGAGCGAACCAACCCATATAAACCTTAACATTTTAATACAATATCAACAAAAGAAATGCGGAAGACTTAAACTCATTATCAAAACAACTCAAAACTATTATTAATATTCCCAAAATCTGGAAGTCATCATCACAAGAACATCTATCTCAAATTGCTAAACTAAAACTGTCTAAGAAGCTAAAACAATAAAAGCTAGTCCATGCCGGAAGTTCAAGGCATCAAGACTTGAATAAGAAGATCCAGTCCAAGCTAGACGCATTAGCTCACCCTGAATTTCCGATGAAGTGAAGACTGGCTAGATCTACTGCTGAGTTGAAGTTGACGGAACGTTTGCTGCATTACACAAATAACAAAGAGGAAAACATAAAAGTAGGGGGTCAGTACAACCACACGTACTGAGTAGATATCATCGGCTAACTCAAAATAGAAGATCATATATATCAAGTAATATTATAAATCAACTATAAGCTCAACATGTAACAACAACAAGAATTATGATCGTCAACAATTACCATCAAGTTCATCCATGAGGGCTCAAGCCTCAATACCATACTCATTTGGGAATTAAGTTCATTATGTTGAGTATATTATCATCTTTCAAGATTCATTATCTTTGTTCCTCTTGTGTCGGTACGTGACACTCCGATCCCCTACTACTATGTGTCGGTACGTGACACTCCGATCCCCTATATGTGTCGGAACGTGACACTCCGATCCCCTATATGTGTCGGAACGTGACACTCTGATCCCCTATATGTGTCGGAACGTGACACTCCGATCCCCTACATCTACGTGTCGGTTTGTGACACCCGTCCCACTAATACTATGTGTCGGAACGTGACACTCCGATCCACTAATACTATGTGTCGGAACGTGACACTCCGATCCACTAATACTATGTGTCGGAACGTGACACTCCGATTCACTAATCTCATTATATCCGTTCATCAAGCCTTCTCTATACCAAGGCATCATCAATCCCAATCACTTTAATTCATCAAGCCTTCTTTTATACCAAGGCATTATCATTAATAAGTAGATTAAAGTTTCTTTCAAGATTTGGGATTCAATGGTGTTCATCATGCTTGTTTTATCAAAATCACATAATCATATTCATGCAAGCATACAATCAAGCATATAGACAGGTTTACAATATCATCAATACATATCATTCCCTATCAAGAGTTCACTACGATTTACGTAAAAAAAACCATAACCTACCTCCACCGAAGAATTGGAATCAAGCAAGTTAATCCTCAAAGATGCTTCGTTCCTCTCTCTCTTGATCGATTCTATCTCTCCCTTTGTTTCTTTCTGTTTTGTTTTATTCCAACCCTCTTTCCTTTACCCTAATTATCATATAATTAAGAATAAAAGAGGACAATAAAACCCCCTAATTAACTTAAGGTTACCCCTTTTTACCCCTAAGTAATTAGACTTATTAATGTTAACCCTCAATCTTTACAATTAAGGAAAGAATAGTCCAAAACGACCTTTAAAACGTGTGGAGAAATCCTAAACTGCCTGGGATTGCGCAACCTGTGACGGGCCGTCGTGACTGCGACGGTCCGTCATACAGGTCGTCGTGGCCTCCCAAAATCCCATTTTTCACTAAGTGCATTGTGACGGTCCGTCACACCTGTGACGGTCCGTCCTGCACTTCCGTCATGACGGTCAGAAACTCGTTCCTTGTACCAAATTCTCAAAAGTTGAAGTGTTTTGCAACGGGAGCTCACGACGGTCCGTCGTGACTGTGACGGCCCGTACTGCAGGTCCGTCACAATTTCCAGAGAGTCGATTTTCAGTACCCAATTTCAGAATTCTAAGTATGCTGAAACGATGCACCCTCGACGGGCCGTCGTGCCTGTGACGGTCCGTCGCAGTGCCCGTGGTCTTGGCCAGTTTTTCCAGAATTAAAATCTGCTGCTCAAAACGACTAAACAGGTCGTTACAATTGTCATCTGCAGAGGCTGAATACAGGTCACTCAGGAAGGTGGTAGGTGAATTGGTGTGGCTGCACAGGCTGATCAATGAGTTAACAATACCTCATTTTCCTCCCATTGTTCTGTATTGTGACAGTCAAGCTGCCATAAACATAGCACATAACCCTGTGTTTCATGAGAGAACTAAACATATTGAAGTTGATTGCCATTTTGTACGTGATAAGCTGCAGGAGGGGCTCATTTCGATTCAACATGTAACCACAAATGAACAATTGGCAGACATTTTTACTAAGTCTCTTACTGGCATTAAGCATGCTGCAGTTTTGAACAAGTTGGCTATAAGATCATTACCACCAACTTGAGGAGGGGTATTGAGAATTATAACTAACTAATTCTGATTTGATTATCTATCCTAGCAGAGTTTTAATAGTTAGTTAACAATTCTTGTTAGTTGTTAGTTGGTTAGTTAGTTAGTTAGTTAGTCACATTTTTTGTTCTTCTTTGATTACTCTAGAAACTTCCAAGTCACATGTATATAATGGAGTAGTTATAGATGAAATGTAAGTTTTGTTAGAATGACACATGAAGCACATTGTTCTTCTCTTCTTCTTCTTCCTCTCTACAATGCCTGTTAGCTCACTGTATCAGTGAGGCCATTGTGTTTGTTAACTCACTGTATCAGTGAGTTCTTGTTAATATTCATTGTTATAATATCAATATCATCAACGTCGTCATCATCATCACTGTAGTCACTGTCATATTAACTTTTTCAGTATCATCCGATGTATAAATGAATGCAAGCAGATATATGTCAACTTTCATTTATATTACATATATATATTGAGAGATAGTACTAATATATTTAATTGTATTTAATTCAAATTAAATATATTTGTTAACATATGAAAGATAAATATTCTTTGAAAAATATAATATTTCAAAATTTAAATACTTCTAATCTTTCAATTCAAAATATTCATTATAGTTTCAGCATTATCTGCGTGTAAAAAAATTAAGATTAAAAAAATTATAAACATGAAATGCAGTAAACAAAAAATTATAAATTATATGTAAATGCATCCACCACAATTTGATTTTGAAACAAAATATAAGATGAAAAAGAATTAAAATGTTACATGCTTCACATAATTATCATATATAGTTTTAAAAGTGTTTCTCCTTCTTCAACTACATATATTCATGACTACAATGGCTTGATCCTAATTTTATCAATTGATTATCTTTGACATGTAGAATTTTCAAAATAAAATACAATTATTGATAATGTAAACCACATGATTTTATCAATTGATTATCTTCGACGTCTAGGATTTTCAAAAGAAAATACAATTATCGATAATGTAAAACCACATAAAACGGGAAAAAATAAAAGAGGAAATATGAAATTCTATTTTACCTTTTTATGAATTTCACTTTAAGGATTTTTGTTGCTTTGAGTTTACTTTATTGAGAGGCATTTATTTCATAGAATAACTAAAGAAAAGACTCCTATTTATATCTAGTGATAATACTGTTGAATTTTTTTGATAGGAAGTTAAGAAAGTGGTGAATATTTTTAGGAATAACTATTTATTATTTATAATTGAAGTTTTTTCAAAACAAAAAAAAAAGTTAAAAAGAATAAATAATTAGATATCTTTAGAAATTCTGTAGCAATGTATGCGTTTTTATGTTTCCTGTTTTATAAAAATATTTTATATTTTATTTACAATTTTTAATATTTTTTTAAATATGCTTTAAAGTTATTTCAACTATAGGCAGCAATATGTTTTATCTTGTTATTTTTTTTGAAGTTAAGAATTCCAAGACAATTTTTTTAAAAAAAGTTATTTTATATTGTTATTTGTTTTTAAATTGAATTTAAATGTTAAGTCTCAAAATATTTTTTTATAAAAATATTTTATATTGTTCTTTGTTTTTAAAATTGAATTTATTTAATTTAACTAAGAGTACCAATTTTAAAAATAAAATTCAATAATAATAATAATAATAATTCTTATTATAATCTATTTAGAAATAATTATATAATTATTATATATTAAATGTTCATTTTAAAATAAATTAAAAAATTCAAGCAGTAAAAGTTGAAGTTTTATCCGTAATTCAAGTGGAAGTTATATATTTTTTTAAGAATTAAAAATTTGAACTAAACCGTGTTTCTATTTTTTTTTCCTTTTATATTTGTAACTAAATTTTTTTTATAACTTTAAAAATCGTTTTTTTTTGTGTTGATATGCTTTTCTATTGTAAATGCTTTCAATTGTGTTCGTATTATAATGATTTTGATTGAAGAAACGAAAAAAAATTGTGTGTTCGTCTCATTTGTTTACTAATGTGTTCAAATGACTTGAAGTAAAACACAATTATTTTCAAACATTTTCACTATCAATTTACTAAATGAGTTCCAAAACAACATATGTATCCTCTATCAATACCCCTCACTAAATGTGGTTCGACATCACCCAACGGTATTTAAAAGGAACAAATTATGGGTGGTTCAATGATTCAATAGGAAAATAACATAGTTGAGGTACCTGAGGAAAACCCCCAATAAATTTAGGGATCTCTTTATGTATTTGGCTTTTAATACTGAAAACCTTAGATTCTAGTGTATAGTATAGGGTAATTTTGCATATTGATCCATCGCCGTAGGTTACCGACGACTCAATCAACTTTTGGATCGAAAGTTTCTTACAGACATCACATTAAAATTAAGTTTCGATATAATTGAGATAGGTAATTAATTATTAGGTGTATTGCTTATTATAAACACCACTAAATTCAGGTTGAACCCATTGGTTACCTACTAAAGTTGACATCAATTTTCACGTAGACACTTCAACTAGACTTTGTTCATTTTTGACACCTTTGTCAGCGTTTGCTGTGTGTTTTGAAACTTCTTACTAATGTGGCAAAGTAAATGTAACACACTCATTAATAGCGCGTGAGAGACTTATTTAGCCTATTTTTTTTTTATAAAGAAATTCTTCTTCTTCCCTATTTTCAACCTTTACATCTTCCCTTATTTCCCCAAACTTGAAATCATTCAATGGACGTCAATTTTTTTATTCATATTTTTTCTTTAGTCGCAATAGTCTAATTGAAAGAAGATGGAATCATTTTAAAGTTAAAAATATAATTGCATATCAATGTTCCAAGCTAAATCTTTTAACTTTTTTTTAAAAAGAATGAAGAACAAAATTAAGTTAGAATAAAGGAAAAAATCCGCAATCACGACTTTGCTTATTTCAGCCATTATAACTTTTGAAATTTCATATTTTTACTTCTAAACAAAAAATAAAATCAAGAAATGGATGCGGCGAATAAGATGAAAAAATGGAAGTGGTTTGTGACAACGACGATGAAAATGAATGATGTGTGCGATGGAGATGGTGAAAGAGGCAATGAAAAGGGAGAAATTTGATGTAGAAGATGAGTCGGGAGTGGGTTAGGGGGTGGGAGGAAATCATTTTTCTTCTAACTCAAAAGTCAATTCATTTTGACCTTTAGTTTATTTGTGTGTAATATGGCTTTAAAATGAGTTGTCATGATATAATTTGTCATTTAATCCATCCGGACACGTTTGTTCAACATGCACATAGAGTGAATAGGAGAATGTGAAAAAAGTACGGAAATGACATATCAAGTCCTAACATAAGGTGTCTAAAATGAACAGAGTCTAATTGAATTGTCTAAGTGAAAATTGATTCCAACTTTAGGTGGTCAACGATGGTTTCAGCCTTAAATTCATTATACTTTGGTAATTAAGACTTAACCCTAAGCCTAAAATTTTGAAGTATGAGACTTGACATATTTAGTTAGAACCAAGATTTATGAATTTAACTATAGGTTAGGGTGAGTTTTGGATCTAGGTTAGGCTTATAGTAATAAAGGTGTATACAGACTCACTTTATTACAAATTTTGCATATTTGATATATTGAGAACGTCCAGTAGCGTAACAAAAAAAAGGGGAAACGGAAGATCTCGAGGATTGGTGACATGTATTCAACATTTGAGGTATGTAAAGACTTTCAAACTTCATTGAAGGATGTTTTCCTAATTAAAGAATTAAAACAGAATCAATGAGGGGTAAGGGTGAAGGGTGGAGGTCTCATACTAATGGTGTGACGGGCATTGGTACGAGTACCAATGTTATACATGGAAAGTTAGTACTATAGGTTGCGGATTGTAATCCAATAATTCCAAAGCATATGGGCATTAGCGAATATATTTTTGACTTGATTTCTTAAGTGTGATTATGTTTTTTTATTGAATCTGTATATTGGTTATAGCTGAGGTGATTACATATCATGTTGATATTTGATTGATTGAGATGCATCATTATCCCTTTCATTGATATTATATTGTGCACATGCACTGACATGAGATTGACTATATGTTGGGCACGTGGAGATGATTCGTGTTGGGAATTGTGAGGTATTGAGATTATAATATACTCCCATTGTTTTATTTAAAAAATAATTAATTAGCGGTTTTAGAGTCGCCACTTAATTATTAAAGAAAATAAAGAAAACTATTTTTTCAAATGATTATAACAGCTATCTAATGAAAATATAAAAAGGGGGATTTGAGGATCATAATTATGTTTTGGAATGTTTTTAAAACACCTAGAACATCCGCTAGCAAGTGGTTTTTCGATAATAAAAATATTTTGCTAATGTTTAAAAGATAAGTATGTTTGATTAAGTGAAAGTAAAATGTCTACTTGATTTTAAAATTTTAATTCAAAATGGATAACTTTCGGGGAGTTGAAATAACAAACAAATTACATAGGGAAAAAAGATTTAGGCCCATGTCTGGATCTGTATGCCTGGGCCAACACTTCAGCCCATTTTCATTTTGGGCCTTTGTCCCATTTGAGTTTCTTGCACCTGTCCAAAACTAACAATATTTTCTCTAGGACCTTAGGCCAAATTCTTTCACCTGTCCTAAACTAACAATATTTTTTCTTTGGGCCTAAGACACAATTCTTTCACCAGTCCTAAACTAAAAAAATAATATTGAAAACAGATGGGGCTTTGTCTCAATTAAAATATAAATATGAAGTGAAAATTTGGTGCACTAGATGTATACTAGTGTATACATTTCCATATGTCTGCTCAAAACACCTGTAGGTCGAGTCTCTGCGCTTGTCTTTTTCGCGATGATTAGCCAACTCAAATAAAAGTGATCGGGCCTCCACAACCCATTTTGAAAATCAAGGGAGACTATATGGAGTCCAATAGTCTCAATCAAGGGAGTTCATGTAATAAAAGATGATAAGGATTAGGATAAAGAATAATATTTCAGCCTACTTGGTAACAGATGAACTCAAATAAGAAGGAAAAAAACTACTATTTCAAAGTTTGCACATCAAAGATCTGAACCATTAATCGATTCTTTGACATAGGAACATGATTAAGAGAAATGATTGACATTTATAGAAACAATTAGTATATATTTATACAAATCGATGAGAATCATAAAGAGAAACTTTCACCAGTTAATCACTTAAATGCTTGAAAGAAAACAAATACATGACAAAGAAAACTATACTTAAAATGATCACAAGGACTATTTTCTTTCTTTTAGGTTGAAGACATACTTCTAACAAAGTAGTTTAAAATAAGCAAAACACATTAAACACCCAATTGTCACAGTAAACAAATTTTTTAGGCAAAATCTAAATTTTTTAAGTAAACACACATAACACAAGAAACTTCTCAAGGACATTCAAAGAACAAGACCATATTATACATATAAAAAAAATCTACCAAATGATGTGTACTGATTTCTAGCATGTCACAAATACAATGATCCTAACAATTTTTCCTAAGCAAGAAAAAGTTTCTCACACGGTAATTGATGATCCATGGTTTTACGGTACTTTCAATGCTTTTTCCTTAATATTGGTGTGTGTTTAGAGCCTTTCGTAGTAATTTTAATACATTTTTATCTTTATTTTGCAGGAAAGTTGTCCAAAACCAAAACGCAGTATGATGTGGAGATTTAGTGCAGAGGTGACCCATGGAGGCCATCGACGGGCCGTCGTTCCATAGACGAACCATAGATGGTGACCGTTGATTGGAGGTTCAGACATCTCGAAGCAACTTGGGGAATTCTGACCAAGTGTGGGGCTACGAAAAGATCGACGGTTCGTCGATTGATCGATGGACTATCCTGTTGGATCGTCGATTTGATCAGAGAATGTCATACTACCCGATTTTGAAGAAAAGCTAAGTGTGGAGTGATGAGAATCATCGATGGACCGTAAGTGGATTGACGGATCGTGCTGTTGGTCCGTCGATTGGATCAGAGAAAATTCAAAGTGAAGGATAAAAAATGATGCTATGTCTGGACTTACGGAGGTAGTCGACGGTCCATCGTTTGACCGACGGGCCGTCTATGGGAGTTGTCGATTGAAGTAGCGTTTTTGGACAAACTTTCCTTATTTGTTTTCCTTTTATTTTAGGACAATTTATTTATAAATAGGGTGTAAAACCTCATTTTTGGGGTTGGATTCTATTGTTACTTTCTTAGTTTTGTTCTTGGATATTTGTTTTTGCAAACTTGTAATTCAAATTTCTGTAATTTGTTTTCAAGATATTTTCATGATTTCAAGTTTAATTTCTGGGTTTTCTTCGAAGTTGTCAAAGTAAGTTCATGATTTATTGTTTATCAACTATGAATTGTGTTCTTTTATGCATGGGTAACTAAATCCACAACTAGGGTTGTGGGAACCATGGGTGATTAACAACGTAAAACTAGCTTAATAACAATTGTCAAATAGGTTATTACACGCATTGATGATTCTTTAGCTTAGAATTCTTTTTAACGAGTGCACGCGTTATAACTCGTCTTACTTTCACTTGCCGGACCAAGGGGGTAGTTAATAGGAAAAGAATTATCAATATAGATTTAGTGGATACTATCTAATAGGCTAGTTTAGATTGGTGCAAAGTAATAACTAAGTCATACATCGAATACGATGCTTAAGATGAAGTAAAGGTAAGGGCTAGTAACTTAGAAACACGTAGTCGGATCAAGGTACGAGGTAAAATTCCTAAATTCAAGAACAAAGATTTAGAGATACATAACTTATCAATTTGCATGCAAAACACTGGGGAAGAATTGTTATAGCTAGGATTACGGCGTTATGAACCTATGGAGAACACTTACACCCTACATTTTCTCACAACTTGATAAAATATAAAGATTCACTCTTGCTACTTGTTCTACTTAGATATAATTTAACACTTCTGTGACACAAACCACCCTTTTTAGTTACCTATTTTCGGAAGACTTTACTAAATAGACGTAATTATATTTTGAAGTTAAGTCTAAAGTATTTTCCTCGTGGGATCGACCCCAACCTACTTGTTGGGTTCTTTAGTTGATATGATCGCTTATAATTCTGAAAGAAAGTGTAATTTTAGTGTATCAGTAATATACTGTCAAATTTCTAAAATAAACTCCTTTATTTATAAACACTATTGCCACAATAGGGAACACATATACAATGTTTGTAAGAAATTTGTAACCATGAACACTTGGTGTAAACAAATCAGTTTCAGCAAAGTACTAAAATGAGATCATATACTACACTCCACAAAATCATGAGAACTCAACCTTTAAAGAAAAATAATTACAAAAAGAGATAGTAGATTTCACAAATGAAAAAAATGAGTTCACATACATACATTGATCATTTTGGATCTAAACACTAGAATGAATGATTGTAAGCCCATTAAAAGCTAATATAACACACACTTAGACAAGCAAAAATAGTTTGAGCCAAATTAGGCGCCAGACAATAGACTAAAATTGTAACTTAGAATATGATCTGCTAACGAAATGGAGAAGCATATCTCTTTCGGATCAGCCAAGGGACAATAACGAGTTGCAGATGACTTCACCACCAGAATACAACTCCAAGAACTACGACGAGCAGAGCAGAGGAAAGTGAGAAAAAGGAACTAAGCAAAAACTTTAGATTTTCCCCTACTTCGAAGCCTATTTCCTTATGTATAGATAGCTATATATGACTGATAGTTTTCTATATGTTTGATTCTATTACTAGCCCACTTTTCCTTAACTTTTTCTCCAATTTTTCTTCAATCAAAAGAAAAGCCAACCAAAAATCTCTTTCCAAGTGCCGCCCCGCAAAGGAATATTTAGAAGGGAATATATAGGGGGAAACTAGGGTTACGTCGGGGGAAAAAATCAAGATCAAAAATGGGTTTAAGGCCCTTCTAGAATTCAAACTTGAATACCTTCCCTATTACAGAGAAGCACCTCTTTCAGAAGATTTTGCCCCATCCCTGAGGAGGAAAGGGGAATCGACGACTTGGATTCATCGAGTGTACCTGCTGCTCAACGTGGCCTTATCTTGCGGTTGCACAGATAATTTCGCGTGCCCTTTCGATATTGAGATGGTACTATGGAGAGAGACGCTTGAGGAAGACGACAATGAAGATCAGAGTAATATGTGTCCCTCGATGCTATTCCGCGATTCATGTTGCTGAAAAGGAGTTGTACGCGCTGAAGAAGAAAACATATAGGGGTCAGGGTGGGTTGCGATTTGCTGCATTATACAAAATAGAGAGTGGTTTGGTTTGGTGTTGTATTGTATGGGTTTGTTTTTAGAATAAAGGAGAAGGAGTTGGGACAGAAAGCAGTTAATTCGGTGAAGGGAAAACTAACTTGGGATGTTGAAATATTTTTTACAAAAGGCCCAAAGTTTGGTCTTTTGATGGCTTAAATACAAGGTGAAGTCAGAGATGGGATTTTAGAGTTTAAGAAATAATCGAATTGAGTTAAATTAATAAATTCGGTTAAATCCTAAATAAGATGAAATAATATTAATTTATTAACGAGCTTCTTAATCTTAACGAAATAAAATAATTAACTTAGTTGTAAACTAATGATTCAAAATATAACCATAATTTAAAATAAAATAATTTAATAAAATACTTACTAAAATTAAATCTTTTTTTAGATGATTTTCGAAATATTTATAAAATATACTAAATACGTACAAAATTATATAAAGCATATATATTGCTTAAAATTATAAAAAGTAGCAAAAATTATTCAAAATAACTTGCAAACTTTATATTTTTTTCTTAAAATTTTATAAACTAATTATTTTAAATCGTTTGAAATCGAAGAAGGTAGAAATGATTAATTTATATGGTGAAGTCCAAAATGTGTGTCAACAACTGTCACTCGTTTTACTTGGATTGATGCAAGAAATTTGAGGAAAATGAAATTAACTAATCCTACTTTGACCGACCACATCTCCATCTTCCGAAAAAATGATTTTGGTATGGACTTTAGGAATTATGGACGATCACCGAAGATGGGTTTCCTATATATCTCAGGTTATATGAGAACTTAAGTCACTTGTAGTTCGATAGCTTGATTCGATGCACGATTTTGAAAGAATTCAAAAGTCACCCTGATACCGAATTATGAAGGGATTAAAATGCTCGTGAATATGATTTAAGAGCGAGTATTGAAATACAACCGAATTTTCAACATTGAGCCCGCCTATATATGCTTAAACCTTAGGAATTAGGTTATTTGTAGTTCAACTCGATCGGTTGAAATGAAATCTCTTATGTTGGGATAACCTTCGATTGGGAAGAGAGACAAATTAAGCCGAGTATGAAAAAAGAGACTTGCAACCTCTTAGTCATGAATCTGGCATGCTTTACACCCATAAATAAAAACTTGAAGATCTTTGCATATTGTCACTCAGATTAGAAAGATGCTTTGGGTGAAGACCATAATCTTTAGATGCGAAACTAAAACCAGGGAACCAAAAGAAAACCACATGCCTTCTAATAAGGGTGTGGTTTGATTGTGGTGGAAAGTCACTCCTCAACTCGCGTTCTAAGTATTTGATACTCCTCTTCGGACTATGTCCAGTTGTTGCTAAGAAAAAGTTTCATATTGTGTTGCATCATTGTTGATGTCATCTGTAACTGTTGTTTTATTCGAGAATTCATCCTCTTAAATTCTCTCAACAAAGACTAAAATAAAATTATTAGTAAAACTGTATTTGAAAAAAATGGTAGCATCTTCCACGATGCTTCTTAGTTACTCTTGCTGTGAAAGATGTCATATATGTTCAGTATATGTCTGCACACTCAAAGTAAATAATTTGTAGACATAGTGCCTCTTTATCTAGCGGTTTGAGTGGAAAAATATAAAGAAAAATCATTCATATAATAAATGAGTATATCTTAATGGATGAGCATAAACATCTTTCTTCAATTCAATGAGAAAATAAAGAAGTATTGAGAAAAAAAGATAATGAATACCGCTTTTGAATACAGTATGTCCGTTACAACTTATGATATGTTGAGGATTTGGAGATACCATTTCTTGTTTTCTGCATGGCAAACGCCGATGATCTCCGTGACGAGCTAGATGGCTCAATGATTATCCAACTTTAATAAGATGGATGACTCAATGATTATCCGACTTTAATGAGGCAGATAGCTTGATAATGTTCCAACATTAACGAGGTGGATGACTCGATGAATATCCTACTTTAACGAGGTGGATGACTCGATATTTCGATCCTTAGCTCACGTTAGGAGTTCCACGTTGTGCTGCATCTTTTATGATGTCTTCTGCACCTGTGGTTTTCTTTGAGAATTCATCCTCTTGGATGCTCTCGATAAAGAATGAAATAAACTTGTTAGTAAAAATTGTAATTTAAATAGAGATGTGATATGCTTTACCATACTTGATAAATGTTCTGACGTCACTCTGTGTCGATTTTGACGCAGTAGATGATGACTTGATATGATGCGAAAAATGAAGATTCATTGATTAAAAAAAATGATGATCCATTGGTAGGATGATGACGATCTATTTGTAGGATAATAATGTTATCTGATAGGATGATGATGCTTCATTAATGATCCATTGGCAGGATGATGTTGATACATTGGCATAATGATGTTGATGCTCCATTGATAGGATGATGATTATTCTTTGATGACCCATTGATAGGATGATGATGATTCATTGATGATACATTGGTAGGATGATGTTGATCCACTGGCAGGATGATGTTGATCCTCCATTGATAAGATGATGATTTTTCATTGATGATCCATTGATAGGATGATGTTGATGCTCCATTGATAGGATAATGATGATCCGTTGATGATCCATTGGTAGGATAATGTTGATCCATTGGCAGGATGTGTTGATGCTCCATTAATAGGATGATGATTCTTCATTGATGATCCATTTATAGGATGACGATGCTTCATTGATGATTCATTGGTAGGATGATGTTGATCCATTGGCAGGATGATGTTTATGCTCCACTGATAGGATGATGCTTCTTCATTAATAATCCATTGATAGAAAGATGATGCTTCATTAATGATTAATTGGTGGGATGATGATATTCCATCAATAAAATGACGGTGACATCCTTCTGGATGGTGGTACTATCTCATTTGATAATACTGTATAAATGTCCTCTGGGTGGTCATATTATCTCATTTGATAATATCATAAAGTCCCTCTGGGAGGGTCTCACATTACCGCTTCTGATATTGATGCGATTTGTGAATTTTCTTCAAATGTTCTCGATGCTTTTTTACTTCTCCATATTCATTGAATGGAGGAATAGGATAATTTTGAGGCAAACTTATGACCCTGCATCCACAGAAAAATTAGTAGTTTTTAAAAAAATTGATCTATGTCGAGTTCTTCAATTGCTTGCTCCTTGTCTTGCTATCTTCGGTTGATCACTCTAATCTCGTGATTCTTGATAGACATAAGATGAAATTTTACAAAATGTTTGACAAATCAAAAGCCTAAAAAAATGATTCTCAAAAATCAACTCGAAAAAAGTCACTTTCAAATGTCATGTCATGTCATGCATAGCTTAAATAAACGTCATTTGTTCGAAACTTCGATGTATCCGATAATTTATTCTGAAGCATCCCTCTGAATGTGTTATAATAGAAAGATTTTGCACTTGACTCTGAAATAGAAAGGTGTTTGAGATTGTTGCAGTTGATGGTGAAATTTAGAGAACATTTGAACTTAGACTTAAACTTCTAAAATTTACTACAAACTTCTAGTGATTTTTGAAGAAATTTTTGATTTCATCATAAAAAATCTATGTCCCAGTTATAAGTCTTGGCATATCAAGAGTCGACGAATGAATCTTGAAATTTTTGTGATTTTCTTGAAAATTCTGTTCCAATTACAATTCTCATTGTAACTTCAGTCTTGACTTGTTGTAGAGATCTTCTTCTTTAGAATATTTGTGTCCCCGTCAAAAATTTTGTACTAGTTTCTATTGTAAAGAAAAACAGAAATTTTATGGGAGATATGACTGAGCCGTTATGGCGCCTACGTATCCCTTTGATACAGCAATCAAGTCAAATGTAGTACCCCCTCAAAGGTTAAAAATAATAAGAAATTTGCAAAGAAATCAACCAAGCTCACATAGGCCACCTACCTATCTCATTCTTTAGGATTCAGTTCGAACGTAGTTCAAGTATTAAAAAAATACTGATAAGGGATAAATAGGTGACTGAGGTTGGAATAGTCCGCTTGTGTATCTCATGCTTGAGTATTCATGTTAGAGGTAGTTCATTGCAAGAGATAATTTTCTAACAATAAAAAATAGAACGAATACAATCAAGTGATAGGATTACAGGGAAATAAATAAAAGAAGCTCTAAATCTTCATACGTAATAGCTCTTCATAGCATTTGAGTCGATTTGCAATTTGAGATGAATGTCTATGTTCAACCACAACATGTGATAAACAAATGCACTGATGCATTTTCCAAGAATTCTGATGAGTTCTCTTTTCAGAGTTTTTCTCATATGGACCATGATTTTGACCTCATTGACACAATCATCTTTTTCCAGATTTATAGTTTTTGTCTCATCTAGATTCAACTTAGCCTGAGTCTCGAACTGTTTTAAATCTTTTGACAAAGTGTTCGAATATCATAATCGTAATACCTTTGAAATTCATATTCATCTACTTTTTTTTGTTGATTCAACTTGTGATATGACGTTATGTCGGTAGGTTTAAAAAAAATTATTTTTTTCAAAAATAAAAAACAATGATTGTTAGATAGAAAAATTAAAGCAAACAGAATAAATTTTCGTGATAGAAGACGCTTTCATTGAAAATAATAAAATACGAACCGTGACTATGACCATGGGCTATTTAACCTTTTTTTCAAAACATAACGAGGGAAATTAAAATATAATTAGACAAAATAACATAAATGTGGGTTTTGGGCCTCATTCGATCACCACCAATTTTGAAAATAACATAAGATTCATCTTTGTCTATTAAGTTGAGTGAGAGAGAAAGAGTGGAGTGGAAGTCCAATTATGGATTTGCTTTGCTTGGCGTCTCGTATGCTTGGTGTCTCGATCCTCTTCTTGGGTGCAACATTGCCTTCTTCATAGAAATTCCCAACTCCTTATCCAAGAATGTCATCGTTAGCATATTCCTTTACCACAAAGGACTAACATAAATGAGGCAAAAACTTTTGTGGATAATGATTATTCCCCTTTTTTGTTATAACCCTCTCTTGACACAGAACCAAAAGCTTGACAAAGTGTCATGCTTGTAAAATCGAGTTTCTCAATTATGCTCAAAGAACTTGCAATTTTCTCAGTGTTGTCAGGACCCGTTGGAACAATCATCTTTACCATGCACAACTCATCCTCTATCGCTATCATATTGATAGTGGGGCTTCCATAGTTCGTCAGAGGATTATTGTTGATGTTAGGCACAACAATATTGACCACATTATAGTCAATAAGGTCTTGGATCTTATGTTTAAAATTGATAGAGTCTTCAATATCATGCCCAACACTGTTGGAATGATATGCACACATTCGATCGGCTCGGTAAAATTGGAAGATAGTATCAACAGGGTTGGACCCAACTAGATGACAGCGTAAACTTATGAGCAGGTTTCTTCTCGAATCTCGAATGAAGAGGATCATAATGACTTTGTTGAGGCGGAGGCATTTGACGATATTTGGGGCGTTTTGAGAAAGAGGTGTTTGGTACTTTCAGTCAATCATGTTAATAGTGAATCCACGATTCAACAGTGAATTACCATTGGCATTGGAAGTGACAGTTTGAAAAGTGGCAATTATTTGATTAATGAGTTTTGACTTTTATGCTTCAAATTGATGCAATCCTCAGTGGTATGTCTAGCACCTCCTGAATTGTAAGCACAATGAAGAATGAGCATGTAAATTATGGTATTGACGTTGACATTTTTTGGGTCAATTGTTTGTATAAGACCAACTTCTTTCAACCTCTCAAAAAGTTGGGTTGAGTTTTAACCAAAGGAGTAAAGACTTGAGAAGGTTTCTTAAAAAATTTCTGACAAGAAATATTATAATCATTTCGTGCAGATTGAGGTACTTGGGAGAAACTTGGAGGATTATGACGAGTAGGTGCTGATGTATGGAAATTTGAGTGTTGTGGAGCTCGGTATCTATTATGGGCATTTGGGTAATTTAAGAATGCAACTTGCAAACTTGATTGAACATTTTTATAATTTAGTAATGGAGCTTGGTAATTTGGATAATATGGTGGTGGATCTTTGTAGTTTTGTTGGATGGGTAAGGATTTTGTGGAGCTAAAGGGTAGGTTTTGGTAAGTAAAGACTTTCGAACATTGAGAGTGGCATGACTTTTTGACTTCTAACTCGATTCAAATGATATATAGGAAACATTTTCCCTTTTCCTCCTTAATGGTCCTCAAGATTCATCTTGGGGAGTCATTCAAATGATTTTTCCGGTCCTGAGGCCATCTTCAATAGTTTCTCCAATTTTGACTATATTACTAAAATTTCCTCCTAGAATGACTAACATTCTATTGTAGTACTCCAGCACTTGAATGCGCACGAAGACTTAAATAATTTCTTTCTCAGTCATGGGAGGTCCAACCCTTGCGGGCTCTCTTCTCCAACGGTAGGCATACTCTCGATAGTTTTCAGCATAATTTTGTTTTATTCTCTCCAAAGAGTATCGATTGAGAATGAATTCTACATTATAACCAAACCTTTCAATAAACTCATTAGCCAAAGTGTTGCAAGTTTTCCACTTCTTGATTTCTTAAGAAATAAACCATTCCAAAGCTTCTTCTTTCATACTTCTACTAAAGAGTCGCATTAACAAAACTTCATCTTTCCTTACTCCAATAAGTTGATCACAATAAACCCTCAAATGAGTCAAAGGATTTTCAAATCCACTAAAAGTATCAATTTTTGGTACTTTAAAACCTCCTGGAAGTTTCAAATATGAATGACGATAGAAATCTTTATAATTGAACCACATAATGTCTGGAGTGTATTGAACATCCTTCATTGCATTCATAACTTCCTCTTTGATGCTTTTCTTAACCCTTCCTCTTATGACCTTCCACTCCTTCTCATTCTTCTGATAATGATTGGGTTCAAAATGTGTAATAGATGAAGAGTATAATTCTGGCGATATTGGAAGGTAAAATGTGGGTTTTAGAGTTATGGGTTGAGTGGTAAGCGGGTTTTAAACAATTTGAGTAGGGATTTGATGGACCTGAGGAAAATTCTAGAAAATAATTACACTTGAATTTTGAGAAATCGATGAATTTTGGTGTAAGTAGCTAGCATGATGGGGGTTAGGGGTGGTTAAGTCAATGATCACATGCTTTGGATCGAAAGTACGAAAATGGAGTGGAGACCTTTCGTTGCTTGAAGTAAAAACGTTGGCAATAATAGCCTGATTCGTCAAATCTCAGGTCTTATCCATCTCCTCCCTCATTTAAACAATTTGATGGAACAATTTTGCAATCTACTTGTTCTGTTCAACAATGATAGGCTCATTACAACAATTTCATTCAAATAAGTATTCTCAACATTTTCAACAACTTTTTCTTTGCCTTTTGACAAAAATCATTTGGAGAAGGAATCTTTTGGGTCTTTAGACCTTGTGAAATATGGATGTTCAGATACTTTCTCAACACAGATCAGTTTTTAGTCTGACAAAGAAAAACAACTCAAAGAAAAATGTGTTAGTCTTGTCGTTGATGAATAATACAAAATATTACAGACATAACTGTAAACACATAAGAGTTGTTTCACTTGAATATAAACTAGCCCACGTATATAGAAAAATGACTAATAGACAGGAATTTGTCTATTTGATTCTAGGACTAATGAGTCAGAAATGTCAACTTGAGTCGGAACAAAGTCAATATTTTCTTTGATTGTCGTACTTCTGATTTTTTACTGAGACGTAACTCTAGTTTCTTTGTAAGAGTAAGAAAATATATATTTTCTCTAAAAACAAAGACTGATCCTTGAAAGGGATACGTATCTCACAAAAGAGATTGCAGGTCCTACATGGTTCGCCAACTTGAATTTTTTTCCGCTTTGAGAGAATCTTTTTTTATATGAGTAATAATTGAAAAAAATGATGTTTGAATTTTATTGGAAACTTAAGACTCGAAGAGTATTTGGACAAACTTTTGATAGTGACCTGATATTTATGCCTGGGGGTTCTAAATATAATTCAAAGAGGGTGAGGTAAAATATCTCCAAATATAGCGACATAATCACACAAACACTTATAACACATTAGTAAATATTGCGCGTCCTAAAAAAATATATGACCTTTTTGTGTCAAGGGTAGGCCTACCAATTTGAAGGATCTGTACATCATTTGATACATTTCATTGCCCAAAACTCAAATTTATACAAATTTTATAAGTAAACCAAATGGGGATACATAGTAGGGAAGTGGGATAAAAATAATTAATCCCACGCAGGGGCATAACAATAATCTATGCAACTATGAAAGGTCTTTCGATTTTGATTTCTTCTCACTTCCAAATGCCGATGCCTTTGGATGGAGTAGTGACTTGCAAAAATCTTTCTTCTACTAAAGTAGATTATAATATACTTCTTACCCTAAGGACAATAACTTTTCAGAGGACGTATACATCCTTCAAATTTAAATAAATAAATATGATCGTTCGTACTGTGGGTCCTTGTATACTTGAGTTGGTCTATCTAATGGGCCCAACACGCCTTGGGTTTTGGGTCATCTTAGGCTAATGCTTAGATTTGGATTTGGTTTTGCTCTACTCTAGGTTGACCAGAATTGCTTTAGAAATGACGGTTACTAGAGTCGAACAAACACTAGGTGAAGACTAACAAACGACGTCGGATGACCACATGTCAACTATTCGTTTATCACTTCCTAAGAATTTAAATTGTATTTTTTCTGAAGGAAAGTCGTGGTAAGCCACGTAACCGCCTTTTTTCATAATACAATCTATGTGTTGTTTGGCAGAGTTAATGCCATGAAATGCCACAATTCATAATTTACAAGAATTGAAACAATTAAACAATTTAAGCAAATAGCCAAATAAGTAAATTTGAAGGTTAAAACCTATTCAAGTCCCAGCAGAGCCGCCACTTAATTTTTAAATTCGCCACTTAATTTTTAAAGATAATCAAGAAAACTATTTTTTTGAAGATTAAAACAAAAATCTAATGAAAACGTAAAAAAAGGGGATTCGATGATCATATTAATGTTCTAGGAAGGTTTTTTAAAGCACCTAGAACATCCTCTAACAAGCGGTTATCTGACAATAAAAATATTTGGCTAATGTTTTAAAAGATAATTATGTTTGACTATGTGAAAGTAAAATATCTACTTGATTTTAAAATTCTAATTCAAAATGGCTAACTTTCGCGGAGTTTGAATATTTGAAACCTTCAAATTAATTAAGCACATAAAACATATACAAAACAAATAAATGAGATAGGGAAAAAAGATTTGGTACCAAGTCTGGATCTGTCCGCCTGGGCCACTATTTCAGCCCATTTTTGTTTCTGACCTTTGGCCCATTTGAGTTCCGTACACCGTCCTAAACTAACAATATTTTCTTTTTGGGGCTCAATTCTTTCACCTCTCCTAAACTAACAAAATAATATTGAAAATAGATGCGGATTTGGTCCAACTAAAATATAAATAAGAACTAGAAAATTGGTGCACTAGATGTATATTAGTGTATACAATCCACCTCACTTTCACTTTCCCCCGTTTTGTTTCTCTTCCTCTTCTCCTTTCTCCCCCTCAGTACTTCGATCAGCGATTCCGGATGAGGCAGCAAAATACCACCAACAGCAGCCGGCGAGGAGCGAAGCCAACACCACCAATTGCTTGCTGATTCGATGAGATATCGATGAAATACAACAAGAAACTCCAAGAAACAAAAAGAACACGCCAAGACCGGAGAGTTCCAAAGAAACCAAAAGATGTGAATGGAAAGCTACAGCGCCTTCGGCTCCTTCTTTCTCACTTTTCAATGAAACAAAAGGAACACTAACAACCCCGACACGTAGCTGCAAATGTGAATTCCCTGTTGTGTCGTCATTCTATTTTATTTAAAAATAATTAATTAGGGGTTTTAGAGTCTACACTTAATTTTTAAAGAAAAATCAATAAAAACTATTTCTTTCAAAATATTAAAACAGAAATATAATGAAAATATAAAAAAGGGATTCGACAATCATATTACTATTCTTGGAAGGTTTTTAAAGCACCTAGAACATCCGCTAACATATAGTTATCCGACAATAAAAATATTCGGCTAATATTCTAAAAGATCAGTAATTATTATTAAGTGAAAGTAAAATATCTACTTGATTTGAGTTCCGTGCACCTGTTCTAAACTAACAATATTGTTTTGTTGGGCCATAGGTCCAATTCTTTCACCTTTCCTAAACTAACAAAATAATATTGAAAATAAATGGGGCTTTGACCCAATTTCAATTAAATAAGAACTAGAAATTTGGTGCACTAGATTTATGCTAGTGTATACATTCATACGGCAAGCAACCAGGCGTGGCCATGCGAGCTGAGCAGTGTCGGCGTCGCCTCACTATCACTTCCCTTGTCTCTATCTCTTTTGCTTCTCCTTTCTCCCCCTCGCTCCTATGATCAGCAATTTCGGCGAAGGCAGCGAAATACCAGCAACAACAACTGGTAAGGAGCGAAACCAGCACTACCAATCGCTTGCTACTCCGACGAGATACCAACAAAACAAAAAAGCGAGCAACTCCAAGCAACAACTACAACATTCAAAGATTCTGAAGCATCCACCAGATGCGAATGGCAAGCTTCGGCGCCTTCGGCTTCTCCTTTCTTAATGTTCGATAAAACAGAAGCAACATCAACAACCCTAGCCAACAATTTCAATGGCAAGTCCCTAACATAGTCTCCACTTTGTTTTATTTAAAAAATAATTAATTAGGGTTTCTAAAGTTACCACTTAATTTTTAATGAAAAATCAAGAAAATTAATTTTTCAAAAGATTAACACATAAATCTAATGAAAATGTAAAAAAGGGGATTCGAGGATCATATTAATGCTCTAGGAAAATTTTTAATGTATCTAGAACATCCACTACCACACGGTTATCCAAAAAAAATATTTGGCTAATAATTATTTAAAAAAAGTATGTTTGATTTAGTAAAAGTAAAATGTCATTATAAATTTTTAATTCAAAAAGGTTAACTTTCGGGGAGTTTGAACATTTGAGACCTTAAAATTAAATAAGCACATAAAAAAAATATATAGCAAATAAATGAGATAGGGAAAGAAGATTTGGGCCCAAGTATGAATTTATCCGTCTGGCCAGCACTTTAGCCCATTTTAGTTTTGGGCCTTTGGCCCATTTGAGTTCTAAACTAACAATATTTTTTCTTTGGGCCTTAGGACCTATTCTTTCACCTGTACTAAATTAAAAAAATAAAATTTAAAATTGATGGGGCTTTAGCCCAATTAAAATATAAATAAGAACTGAAAATTTGGTGCACTAGATGTATACTAGTATATACATTCCCATACGTTTGCTCCAAACACATGTACGTCGAGTTCATGAGCTTTTTTTTTAATGATTGGCTGACTCAAATAAAAGTGATCGGGCCTTCACAACACATTTCAGAGATGCAAGAAAGAATATATGAAATCTGTAGGCTCAATCAACGGATTTCATGAAAGAAAAGACGATAAGGATTTAAATAAAAAATAATATATCAGCCTACTTGGTAACAAATGAACTCAACATAGGATGGAAAAAAATTACTACTTCAAAGTTGAAAAATAAAAAATCTAACGCATTAAAGGACTCTTTGACATAGGAACATGATTAAGACAAATGAAATTGACATGTATTGAAGTAGTGAGTATATTTATACAAATCAATGAGAATCCTAAAGAAAAACTTTCATCAAATAATCACTAAATGCTTGAAAGAAAACAAATATGTGACTAAGAAAACTATACTCAAACTGATTACAAGGACTATCTTCTTTCTTTAGGATGAAGACAGACTTCCAGCATTATAGTTTTGAAATAAGCAAGACACATTAAACACCCAATTGTCACAGTAAACAAAACTCTTAGGCAATATCTAAGATTTTTAAGTAAACACACATAAAATAAGAAATTTGTCAAGAACTTTCAAAGAATAGGACCATTTTATATATACACAACCATATGTAGAGGATCAAGGTTACAAAGGGAGATTTAGGTTAAAAAAGAAGAGGGCTTTGTATTTTGAAACTTGAGTTTAAAAAGGGAATCAGAAGAACATGCATTCAATGATATTATTGTAGCTGAAATGGTTGGTAAATGGTTTTGTATTTCATTTTCCTTGATAAATGATGGTGGTTGATACTGGTGGTGTCGCGACCCGAAAGTACCTCCTATAAGTTAGGAGGAACCCTCATTTTGTGGACGCGCATACTTGACCCTTTGGGGTCTTGTACAAGCCCTTGAACTAGTATTTATTACATAAGACATGAAAAGTAATGCGGAATTAAAACTTTTCACGAATAATTCAATAATAAGTCTTAACATAAATAAACTAAGAAGATAGGAATTATGCCCTCAAATAAATGAGGACACACTTATCTTGAGAGGAACTTTCACAAGCTCTGTCTTCTAGACTTCAACCTTCAAAATGCTTCCAACCTCTACTTATGGTATATAAAAATATGGGGTTAGTACAAAACAATGTAATAAGTATGACATATGCAAAAAGGGACATTTTAGTAAAATACCATTTCATGCCAATTAAGTAAAACATTCATGAATTTAGAAGCAAAGCATCATAATAACTATCATTTAACACTTAAAGAAGAACTCACATAATTTTAGTCAAAAAGAAGGCATTTACAGTAACTTCCAAAAACTTATAGTGAATTAAAAATGCTCTTAAAGTGAACTGCTTTCAACTTTAATAATTAGTCATTTAAGGCATTCACAATGAATTATCCTATTCTAAATGAGTGAAATTACAAGGCCAAGCAAAAGAGAAAGTGAACTCATTTTCCGTAAGAGTTTCCCTAACTCGGGATTATCCTAAGACTCACTAAGGTAAGACATGAAAGAAGTATGCATATGCCTCTTTCAATACACACCAAAGAAATCCTCAAGACTACCCCTTTCGGCTTACTTAACTCGGGAGAAACAAGCCCCTCAATCAATGTCAAGACATCAAAAGACACCCAACAAGCCACAAAAGTCTTCCCTTTCGGAATGTCTACTTAGTGTAATGAGTAGATAATTTCCTTTACCACCACCCACCCTAAGTAGCACATTCGTTTAGAAGGTTTGACACCAAGTCTTCCCTTTCGGAAGGTCCTACTTAGTGCAATGGATAGATAGCGTCCCATACCACCACCTACCATAAGTAGTACATTCTTTTAGAAGACTTAGTTCATTCAATTCAATTAAGTCTCACCAAGACTCCCCTTTCGGATTGCCTACCTAATGCAATAGATAAATAGCATCCCATTCCACTACCTACCCTAAGTAGAACCCTCTTTTAGAAGACTTAGCACATTTATTTCTTTTGTGGGAGTTAGCTTAAAAGACATAGACCATGAGAGCTAGACAGGGAATCCCGACATTAACCCCTATCGGATGAGGGATCCTCACTTGCCTAGAATGAGGTCATTCTCTTAGTATTTACATGGCTTTTCCAATCGCTACACCTAGGATAAGGAGATTGCTACTAAGTAACTCATTCTCTACTAATGAGAAGTACTAATCTCAAGAGGTACATAGGTTTACAACATCTCAACTCACGAAGTTTAATCCACCTCTCCTCCTCTCGGTGCTAGGCATAACTTCCCACGGATTCTCAACATTATAGACTATATGTTAAGGATTTCTAGTGAACACCACATCACAACTCACGAAGGGCATTCATCGTATGACCTATCTTAGAAAGCTCATGGGATGTAGTGGGGTTGCTACTAAACTCTTCATCTCAACTCATGAAGAGTATTCACCCCAAAACTCCCCTTTAGGACTTAAATTAGCTTTATTCATTCATTCATTCAAGTGTGAGTGTGTGTGTATGTGAGCATCCTTGCACATAAGCTTCATATCATTTATGTTTCATTTTATACAAGCTTAGACCTTCCTTCATCACATAACACACTTTACATACTTGATATAATCATATAAGTCCTTTATACATAATCCTTAACATACTTCTCATAACAAGCTTCATAAAACACTTAACAAGAATATTTTCATTTAAACATAATCTCTAGCCTATTTCACATAATCACTTCATAAAGCACATATAACAAGAATAGCATATTTATAATCTTACATCACATAAAAAGCCCTAATAGACTCACTCACAATAATCTAGTAACTTTACATTCATACCATTCAAATAAACATCGCCACCAAGAAGGTGGACCATACCACTCAAGAGCGTTTGAAATCGAAACCAAACAACATAATCAAATTACCCTTTAATACATGATTTCATAACCTATAACATTTTATTCAATAATTAATCATAAATTATCCCTTTTTGCAGTAGCTAAACAACAATAACAACCATAAGAAATCAAATCTCAAAGACTATCAATTCATTCTCATATAACCCATTTCTTAATCCAACATTAGATGAAAAGACTTAACATGATTTAATTGAAGTTTTAACCTTAAAATAATCAAATAACATTATAAATACCATTATAAATTCATTAGAAATGTTTTCATACAAGGCCCATATTTAGATTTGAAGATAATAGAAACTAGGGTTGAAAATCCATTTTGAAAATTAGTTTAAAGGGGATCCTTGAATGAAAGAGAGTTCAAGGATGGATATCATACATCACATTGAAGAAATAACCAAGATTGTTGTTGGATAAACTACCATAAACAGACCTCCTAGCATTTCTTGACTTCTAGCTTCCATGGAGACTTGAGAGAGAATTCTAAGAGAGAGGGGTTTTGGGTTTTAGGAAGAGGGGTCTAAAATAAGGTCTTAGGGTTTAGAACACTTTAATATACCTAATAAATACTTAATAAATAATAACTATTCACCTAGGGTCTTAGTATACTTGGGATGTATTTACATAAAACACCCCAAGTTCGCAGCAACTTCACAGACTTGGCAGGACCTCACAGACGAGACCTTCACCAACGGACCATCTGTGCATCAACGGACCGTTGGTAGTGTCTCGTGGTTTGGGACTTAGCTCCAAATGGATCCTGGACACCATGAGCTTCTATTCCAATCTACTCCCTAGGTCGACAGACCGTTGACAGACCAACGGACCGTCCTTAGGGTCGTTGATGGCTACTACTTTTTGGCAGTTTTACCCAAGTATTGGGCCCTTCATCTAGGGCCACTTGTGGGTCCTATGTGGGATCGTTCCTGGACGTTAAACCCCTAAACTAAGTCGTATATGTCTTAGGACCATATAATGCAAGTTCAAAGCAAAAAAAAACACATAAAACTCACTCAAACACCTCAAGACACACAAGCGCTACCTAAGGCACACCTTCCAAATGTCATGGACGTTCTAGGGCATTTGACCTCCAAACTTAACCAAACTTCACAAACATCATAAGAACACTAAAGTAACTCATTTTAACTTAAAATTAAATCAAGAAACAAATACGAGGATCTATTTCACCATAGTTTTCTTTGGTGCATTATAGGTGGTGGTGTTAGTGGTGATGGTTCCTTGTTAAATTTAAGTTTAAAAAGGGAAGCAGAAGAACATGCATTCAGTGATATGGTTTTAGCTTTAATGGTTGTTAAATGATTTTGCATTTCATTTTCCTTGTTGAAATGTTTTAGCTTTTCCAATTTGTTGTTTCTTGTGCTATTCATGGCTTGGTACTATGTGCTTCTTATTGAACCTTAGGAAATTGATTTCCGAATATTTGATTTCCTTGTTAGGTATTGAGACCAAACATGTTTTTTAATTGCACTGTTCAAATTGTTTGGTGTATCCCTATTTGATTGTAATCTTTTTGATATTATAGATCCTATCGCATAATCACCATAGGTCTGCCAAATATTTTGATATCCTTGTTGATGTTTTTCTTGGTATTGAGACCAAACATGTTGTTTATTACAATGTTCATCTTGATGTTTGAACTTGATGTTTCCAAGTATTGATAACTCATCTTGATGTTTGAACTTCTTCTTGATTCTCTATCTTGTATAAATTTGTCTAGTTATAGTCACTACTTATATATTTGGAGTCATTCGTACTTGCTTGGTTTGACTGCTCGTTATTGTAATTATAGTAATCATGTAAGCTGAGGACTTTAACATGCCATGTAGGCTATGTATCCTCTTCCAAGATAAGCCGCATTATCATCTTTAATCCTGTAGCATACATCACAACTAGACACATAATAATTAACCATAAGCTTCATGTTTGGCCAATAGAAGAGTTGCGGCAACCTTTTCAATGTACCTAAATGACCATAATGACCACTAACGGGAGTGTCGTAGAAAGAAGAAATCAGTTGTTGTCTGAGAGCTCCATGATATCCTACATATACCTTGCCCTTGTTTCTTAGTATACCAACTGAGTAGTGACATAAAATGGGTCAATGAGAATCTACTACAACTACTGTAAGAATGTCCCGGACATGCCCATAATATGTGGAAGTTTCTCTTCCATATATTCCTTTCCTGCTCTTCCACTTTTCAATCTGAGCGATATTTGTTGAATCACTCAGTACAACATGGCAAGTACTAGAAATAACATTTTGTTAGAGGGAAGAATAAATCAAGTTAGATTTGATAATTTAGTCTTCCACTTTATATGTTTTATTTGCCATTGTTTTATAAACAATTTTTTTGGTGCATTTCAATTTCCTTCGACAAGTATTCGTGGTTAGCTCTAGTTTAGTTTGGTTATCAACAAAACATAAACTGGAATGTAGCTTTTAATCTTATTACAAGTTGAAGATGTCTCATAGAAGATCAGGGAAAAGTGGGAGCACTGATTTAGCGTTTGAAGAGCTGAAGTATCAATACCACGGAGATTTAAGAGATGGTTCTGCTAGGTCGATTAAAGCAGTGGATAAACCGGTTAATGGTGTTGAAGAGCCTCTGAGAAGAGAAACACAAAATGTGAAAAACATAGTGACCAAGGATGATCTAATGGTTTTTCCTTGGATGGGGATAGTAGCCAATATTCCTGTTGAATATCAGGAAGGGAAGTGTCCAGGTAAAAGTGGAACATATCTAAAAAATATGTGGATTGAGAAAGGGTTCAATCCAGTGAAGGTTCATCCTTTGTGGAACTACATGGGGCACACCGGATATGCCATAGTTGAATTTAAAGGGGATTGGTCGGGATTCATGAATGCTATAGCCTTCGAAAAAGTGTTTGAATTAGATAATCATGGGAAGAGATATTGGAATTTATGAAGAGTTCAAGATAAGAAAATGTATGCTCAGATTGCACGTGATGAATATTACTACGTTGGGTCATTCATTGGTACTAATCTCCAGAAAATGTATGCTCGGATTGCACAAGATAAGTACCAATGAATGACCCAATGTAGTAATCTTCATCACCTGCAATCCAAGCATACATTTTCCAATCTCGACCTCTTCCTGAATTCCAATCTCTCTTCCCATGATTATCTAATTCAAATGCTTTTTCGAATGTTATATCATTCATCAATCCCGACCAATCCCCTTTAAATTCAACTATGACTTACCCGGTGTAATCCTTATAGTTCCACAAAGTATGAACCTTCATTGGACTAAACCCTTTCTCAATCAACAAATTTTATAGATATGTCCCATTTTTACCTACACACTTCCCTCCCTGATATTCAACAGGAATATCGGCTACTATCCCCATCCAAGGAAAAACCATTAGATCATTCTTGGCCACTATGTTCTTTGCATTTTGTGTTTCCCTTCTCAGAGGCTCTTCAACACCATTAACCGGTTTATCCCCTACTTTAATCAACCTAGCAGAACCATCTATTATATCTCCGTGGTATTTATAATTCATCTCTTCAAACTCTGAATCAGTGCTACCTCTTTTCCCTTATCTTCTATGAGACATCTCAAACTTGTAATAAGATTAAAAGCTAAACACTAGTTTGTGTTTTGTTGATAACCAAGCTAAACTAGAGCTAACCAAGAATACTTGTGAAAGAAAATTGAAATGCACTAGAAACAAAAATGTTTATAAGACAATGGAAAATAAAACAGATAAAGTGGAAGACTCAATTATCAAATCTATCTTGATTTTTCTTCCCTCTAACAAAATGTTATTGCTATTACTTGCCTTGCTGTATGATTCAACAAATATCGGTCCCTCAGAGTGAAAAGTGGAAGAGCAGAGAAAGTAATATGTGGAACAAGAAACTTCCACATATTATGTGCATGTCTAGGACATTCGTGCACTACTTGCAGTAGATTCTCATTGACACAATTAATGGCACTACTCAGCTGGTATAT